>JANEYF010004339.1:0-600000 GCA_029963845.1 Rhamnusium bicolor | reverse complement strand
ACTAATTATTAATCATCAACTTTCCAATGAGTGCAAAATGAAAACTTAAAAGTTTAATTTATTATATAGCATATGGCAAGGGATAAATAAAAAAAGAAGTGCAAAACTACATTTACATGTTCAGATCTCTAATCTACATATTATTAACAAACTGAAAAAGATGCATTTCTGATCATCCCTTTAACGTAGCTTAATGGGAAAATTACCGATAAATTAAGTCGGTTTGCAAATTTTGTTCATTACTTTACAGCAATACCACTCTTTCAAACAAAATTTCAGTAAGCTGATCTGATTTTGGCTCAAATCTGTCGCAATATCAATTTTTCAAAAGCACTCTGTATAAATACAATTAATTATGAATTTTCAATATTGGTATAAGAAATATATAGCCAAAATTTATTTAGCATTTAAATATTATATTATTGACACAAAATCAAATGAAAACTAATCCCGACCGTTTCTAGTCTTATATTCATGAGATCTAGTATTCCCAATATGAGATATGTATATGAAACGGTATTTTGATGACCCCACCATAATTATTAACAAATTTGCTGGATTTTTCGAAACGTCTTATGCCACATACGTGTAAATACTGGTACACCATTAGTTAATAATTGTCATGATATTCCTCATTTGCCATTAAACGAAATTTCTCAGGATGATGTCTTAAAAGCTCCAAAAAAATTAGAGCCCAAATGTACTGCTTGTTCTGGATGGTATCCCAGCTTTTTTTAAAGGGCTGGGCAATAAAACTCGCAATACCATTATGCCATATTTTCTAAAGTAATAACAGACATGAATCAGAAAATTATAGACCTATAGTGATACTGAACAATTTATGTAAAGCTTTTGAAATTGTATTATATAATATTATATTTTTCCTCGTATTAAGCTCTCATTTGCCCTAATAAACAGGGATTTATGGCTGGTAAATCCATCACCAGCAACTTATTCTGCATAACACAACATCTAGCAAGAAACACTGATTTTGGAGGCCAGATCGACGCCATTTATACAGACGAAAGTTTTTGACCGTCTATAGTCTAGACCATGGTACACTACTTTGCACACTAAGTTTATTCGGTGTTGTTGATTCTCTCTTTATGTCTTTTTCTTCTGATTTGTACAATAGAAGACGGTATGTAGTGTACTATAACTACAAATCTAGAGAACTATTAGCTAAAATGGTGTTTCCCAAGGTTCCAACCTTGGACCTTATTGTTCGTTATGTTTATAAACAATATCGTGTATGACCTCCAATACATGTCTCTTTTGTATGCAGACAATTTAAAAATATATATACCCATAAAAACAATTCGATGATTGTATCTACGTACAACATGCTTTGCTTACACTTGAATCACGGCGTGTTAAAAAAATAAGTTGGAAAATATTATATTATGTCTTATACTAAAAAAAGTGTCTCGGTAATAACAATTGTCTACTCAATGATCAGGTAGTTGGAAGATGCATTAAATTAAAAGACCTTGGTGTAATATTTGATTGCCAGTTAATTTTTGTTGATCACATTTCCTCTGTTATCAGCGCGGCTTATAAAAACTTAGCTTTCCTTCTCAGAAACCCAAAATATTTTAAAGATGATACTACTCTATATCTCCTCTTTAATGCATTTGTACGATCAAAATTAGAATATTCTCTTATTATATGGCACCCTGAATATGAGGTTCATATTAATGTTAAAAATATTTGCAATTTCCTAATGTAGGTACATAAGTATATAGTCCACAGAAATGTTGGAGTATATCCTGAAACAGGGACCTCCCAGAATAGTTTGCTTCGGCGATTTCACGTTAACGATGTACGTACTAAACATAATTACTCTTCAGACTTTTTTTATTTAAAATTCTCTGTAAAGATTGATTAACCTAAAATTATCGGTATGATCAATTTTCACGTACTATCCATTTTTATATGCAACACTTTTATTCAATTTATCAGTGCCTAGAACAAATGTACTCAGTTTTTCACTTTTACATGTAATGTGTTCGAATTACCAAACTATGCGTAATGTAATAACTGATATCTTTCCATGTAATATTTGTAATATAACAAATACGATTTTTAATATTATTTAACTAATCTGTTCAAGTATTGTATTGTATTTTATTTGATGTAATTAATTATTATTGTTTTTTTTTCTTGTAAATATGTTCGCCTATTCAGCAGTGTATAAATAAAATAAATAAATAAAAAATAAACAAGATTTCATTAGTATCTGACTTTGCATTTAGAACCTTTCGTAGCGTTAAATAATCCCAATTCCAACAAAAAATAACATTTCTCTTAAGAACTGTGACATTTCATGGCGACACCCTGCATATTTAAAAACATTCTTTTTATTGCCGGCTGCCAAAGTATTTTCCAAGGATCCGCCTCAAATACGCTGTAGTGCTGCCGTACCAAGTAAAAATAATGACACAAAATTTTATTTTTATAATTTTTCTCTTACATTTTTTATACTGGTTAATTGTAATGCAGCTATGTGCAGCTCTCAGATTTATAGACTAACCGCCGCTTGATATACATACATACAATATATCAATTTATAATTATTAATAAATAATAAAAACATGTTCCTTGTTACAATTTATGTCTACAAATTAAATGTAAATATTTATGTATGTAGTTTATATTTATTATAAATATAGTTTAAAAAAACTAAAAAACACGCTTTTAAAGCACATCAAACTAAAAAGTGAAAAATAATTATTAATATAAACTGAAAATAATAATGAACGAAAAATACTAGTATTATTGTGAAAAAAGCGTGGGGTGCTTTGTGCAATATTTTTCGTATATAGAGCACCCCACGCTTTTTTCACAATAATACTAGTATTTTTCGTTCATTATTATTTTCAGTTTATATTAATAATTATTTTTCACTTTTTTAGTTTGATGTGCTTTAAAAGCGTGTTTTTTAGTTTTTTTAAACTATATTTATTTTTAACTTTTTAGTTTGATGTGCTATGAAAGCGTGTTTTTTAGTTGTTTTAAACTATATTTATATTGCTTATTGATGCTGATATTATAACATATTACGATCCAACAGATATTTCTGAAAAAAAAAAAATTTTTATTTCAGCCGTGAGGTTCGAACTCACGCCGGATGAGTCTGTCGTTTCGCGTCGAGTGCCTTAACCCACTCGACCACCGGGCTAATTAACAATTATGGAATCTACTAACATATTAAGCCTTTGCTTTCACGCAGGGATACGTGAGGAAAGGATTGGCGATCCTGAACAGGATAATGATATAAACTTATCAAATTATTGTATTGTTACCGGTTCTTAATAAGTGTACAAAGTTTCAATTAAATCTGTCCGTTTAAAGTGGGTTAAAATCGAGTCCAAAGAGTCGGTTACAAACAAACATACAAACAAACAAGCAAACATACAAGTGAAGCTAATATAAAAGCGTGTTAATAAAACAATTAACGTATTTATCTGTATAATTGACTATTATGAATTGTACTGATATGATTAATTAATAAGGAGTACACAATTTCCTTTAAATGGAAATTTTTTTGTCTGTTGTTTATAAATTGAATGGATATGTAAGTCTGGCTGAGCCCTGCCCAATAAAGACTTTCTGATTTGATTCGACTTGATATAATACGTTCTATATTTAACAGTGTTGTATATTTAACTTAATTTCCAAGCACATAAAGAACAATACATTTTAATAAATATTTATTCAATCTTTGTGGCTAATTACATTAATAAAATTGTACACATTGATTATACTTAAGTCTATTATAAATAAAGTATAAACAGAATATTTTCTAACGTTAAAATTAACGATTCATAGAAAAATTATTCAATATTTTAAACTAGTAAAATATTTAAAAAAGGTTTCACTTAATCGTTAATCAAGAATCTCTGTTGTTTTGAAAATATATTCATTAACCGAACAGCATTTTTGGGGGAATTCTCATACGTACAAAAAAATGGTTAAAACTTTTTCGTGCAGTAATTCCACGGACCATCAGAGCATTACATCAATTTACTCAGTCTTTTAGTAGACTTCATAAGGTTTCATTCTTGAAATTCAGGATACACATTGATTGGGTTTAAGATCATTTTTGTCTACCGATCAACTATCTTGTACTTATTAAAAAAAGTTTATCAAGCTCTGCCCCGCTCCATCAGATGGACTATCCCATATATCCTTAATCTAGATATGCACGACTCTTCAAAACCACATAACTTGCTGGTAATTTTACGGGTGTATGAAATATTCTTCAGTAAAGAAGCAGAAGCCGACAACATAGTGTTTGGTATGAATTAGAAAACCTTTTACCGTTACCATCATTTCAGAACATATTTTCACATACTTATAGGTAATTTTGGAAACATGTTGACAAACAACTGCTTATATTGGTGATATCCTTGAGAGAACATAGGCAACCTGCTTTGTTGCTGAACGAAAATGCAGGCAAAGCTTACCACAACTATGGTCCAGAGTTGAAATTCTTAACTTCAAGAGTTGATGGGATATTCGTAAGATCAAAACATGTTTCCGCATATCGGATTATCTTGGAAGTATCTTGAAAGTGTGTTCTAGATTTAAGGAGGATGTCGAAACCTGCATTGCTATGTACAAGATGGGTGGGTTAGCTTCTCAATCAGATTTCACCCAATATTTCGTGCTCCTGTCAAATCACAGGATGGGTATATCTACATTTGTTAACTTGCAACAACACGTGCTCATCATGTCACCTGCAGCAATCCACGAAGGTGCATGGATGTAGATGCCATTGACTTGGATGCCTTGGGTATTATATTCTTGCTATTGAATTCCCTATTTTCGCAATTTTTCAATTTTTAGTTTCAGATGAAGCGCACGCATTATGGATTTTCATTTCAATAACGCTTATAGATGGGGTTATAATCCACAGTCCCTATTAGTTTGAACCAAGTCTATTTCAAATGATCTTAATTTTGAATACGGTCACTCAGAATCTAAAATATTAATTCTAGTTAAGAAAACGAAACGTCGTATTTTTCGCCCTTTATTTATAATTTATGTTATTGTAATTATTACATATTCGTGAAAGAAGTGCTCGTTGTCTGATATATCCGGGAGTAATTTTTAAAATTAGTTGTTTTCTAAAAATTGTTATAATAAAAACTTTGTGAGAATGACATTAATTAATTAATTATTCTACATAAAAACATAATGCGTAAAACGATAATCAATACGTACTGGCACAGCAATCGTAATATACACTAATTCGTAACAGAAAATGCTACTATCATTGCATTACGTTCCTTTAAATACTTAAGTTGTCGAATTATTGAAAACATGTAAATTATTGTATGCAATAATTATTTTTCTCATGAAATTGTAAAGAAGAAACAACTCTGTTTATGTGCCTTTGCAATTAAATAAACAGAATTGGTGATTGTTTATAAACTAATGATAACGGCCATTTAAAAATTCCACAATTTGCATGTGTTTCCAGCTGTTGAATATACAAGGTGTCTCTGAAAGGTCTGTATGTATAAAAAGCTATCATTATATATTTCAGAGACCAAAATTTGTTCTCGATTATATTATGTGGTAACTTTTTATACTTATTTTTCAGAGACACCCAGTATACATAAATTTTATAATGACAAATAAGAGAGAGATGTTAAATTGTGTTTTACTTACAAGAAAATAACTGCATATACAGGGTGGGCCTGATTTTAATCGGGAAACTTAAATAATCAATAGAACCGGCCAAAATAGTATGGATTTGTCATACAAACTTATGGATAAGAATGCTTATTTTTCGAGATAGAGGGCGTTAAAAGTTTAATTTTTCAGTTTTTCTCATATTTCTCCGGAAATAATCGACACATTGTTATGAAACTCGGAAGTTGAATGTTGCGTACATACATCGTACACTTCTCACGATTGTTTTCATCTCTCCATTCCAACCAGAGGCGTGACGGTGGGGGTGTCGAAGATATTCTTCCTAAAAAGACGGAACGTTACTGATCTGAGCTATGTTTTCTTTCTTTTTTGACATTTACTATCATTAAAGCACAACAAAATGTTCTTATAATTTTTTTGATAGGATGCAACGTATTTGAGTTAAACTTATTTCAAATCATTCATCCCCTATTTATCAACTAGCTGTTAATTGAGAATCGTTTAAAAAACTACATGGTTTTCCATTTTTTTCATTAATATAATATCGAATGAAGAGACGAAAACTATGGGTCGAGGTGTACGCAACTTGCACCTTCTAAATTTTACAACAATGCCTTAATTATTTCCGAAGAAATGCGCCCTCTATCTCGAAAACTAAGCAATTTTAGTTATAAGTTTGTATGACAAATCCACATTATTTTCAACATTCTATCGATTCTCCAAACATTAAAATCTGACTCACCCTGTATACGTATTTATATGAAGTTTTCATTTTTAAATTAGGTAAATGATAATATAAGAAGTTTAATATTTTTGTAATATTTGTCATATTTTCAGGATTTCAGTCAACTGAAATGGGAAAATTTGTATATTTTTGGTCAAGCTAGAGAGAAAATTTGGAATATTTGCTAAAATGAACATCTATTTTAAATTTTATCATGATGAAAATTTTTTATTCAGATCAAGTCTTTTGTAAAAGATATTCAGAAGCCATCATATAAAACCATAGATATGTAATGTCTATGGTAATACAAGTCCATTAAAAATATTTTTTTGGAATTCGAATATTTGACGTATATTTTTTTTAAATAGTTGATTGAAGATGAATTTACTTTGTGAAAATCCATTTTAATTTAAGAAATTACAACTACTTTTTTATTTGTCTAATTTTCACTTCATTTTTGTTATTTATACAACTAGATTCATACTATTCGGACACTTTCAAGTAAAAGTTAATTTTTTTGGTAACACATGACAAAGCAAAACACGTGGTATAATTGGATGCTTATGCTTATACCATTTTCATAATTTTATAGAGCAAAAATGACGATTATAACATCTAAGTTGGCATACTGGTGAAAATGCCGCTTTAATAATAATAATAAATTATTAAATAGGAATATTCATATCAAACATATAAAATAACTACAAATATATACAATCACAAATCAATGAATTATATTTGAATAATTTACGTCTGATAAGTTTACCTAATTTTTTTCACGTCTTATTGGAGTCTAAGTACTCGCTTTTTTTAAACCATCTTGTGTTTATATAATTATTGTATTTTGTTAGTCATTTCGAAAACCCAGTGTGGTTAAAAATTACCAGAGGAAATAATGGGCAGCAGCAAACCGACCTTGTGTCTATACAAAGGCGATTCCGATTACATATCTTTCACTAAAGAGATAAAATGTAAAACAATTAATTTATATCAATATTGAAGTACTTTCGAAAGGAAATTTAACATCTGTAAATTTTAATAATAAGGTTCTCATTCAACAATTCCAAAAACCGTTAACATTTGGCAAACTATTACGGGAAGTTGCTATATGAGTCTTCATTAGGACAGAGGCGAATATTTCTTCCAGAAGTTAGAAAAATTAAAAGCTTTGAATATTAATATTCCTGAGAAATTCTTGGTGAATGCGATCATATGAGGTTTATAGAATAAACACGTCAAACAGACAACAAGAGTGTGAAGCTTTTCTAATACAGAGGAACTGTATACTTGAGTACTCTTAACATCCACAGTAGTACCAACGAATATAGATTCTACCATGCAACATCTCTTGAAAGTAAGCTTGCCTGTTTTAATTGTAAAGGTTCTCTTTACGTCAAGAATTGCAACAAACCGATAGTGGAGTATTACAAGTGCACAAGAAATGAACATCGTCAAAATTAGTGCCCCCCAACATTAAGTTACTTCGTCTGGTAAAAATCGAAACATTAAGCAACGAAGTAACCTTGTCAGGTGAGACCAATCCATATATTATGTCGATATTAAAAATAAAATGTAAATCAAGTGTTTAATTGACACTGAAAGTTTATAAAATTAACCAAGAAACTTTGTTAGGTGAGATAAATCCATATGTTATGCCGATATATATAAATAAAATTAAAATCAAGTGTTTAATTGACACTGGAAGTTCAAGTACCTCGATACGGCAAAATATTCAAAATATTGCTATAGTGTTTGGGGACGTGTCTGAAACACATAAAATCGAGTATCATAAATTAGTTGATGAGTTTACACTTACAGACTGGAATTGTACTTCTTTGGCTAAAATGGCGATTAAATGTGTTTTTTGAAACCAAGATAAATTAACATAGTCAAGAAATTTCTGCTGAGGGTGTGCGTAAATTAGGTAAATTGGATGCAGTAATAAAAATGCCAGAGCCTAAAGCCATGTACGACAATTTCTTGATTTATCAGATTACACAGCCCCACAAAAAAAAAAATTTCTGACCTAGCAACGAGACGAGTATATCCTAATGTATTTTTGATCGCTGATTCCGAATCCGGGGTCAAAAAAAGTCGTACACCCCAAAAAAAAATTTTAGAGCCAAAAAACACCTGAATCGTTTTGTTTAATATTTTCGGGAAAAATTGAATGTATTACGATAAAAATAAAGGTGAATTGCAGCGTTCACCCTATCGGTATGAAACGCACGCCCATAGAGGGTGAGAACCACCCTCATCTGCCATCAAACCAATTGATAACGACAATGACTGAAAAACATCTAAAAATGTTAAAGTTTCGTTGGGTTTGCAATAAAATGACGTAGAATTCACGTAATACCCCAAAACTACCCCTACAGCGTTATGAAGAACAACCCTTAACTTCAATTACAGAAAAGAGAAAGGAAAAAACATAAAATTTGATGACGATTTCATTATATGCAGAGATCCTTATGGCTAGGATATTAACAGTCATTTGTCACCAATCTTAACACCATATGGATATAAAACGCATCCCTGAAGGGGGTGAGAAGTACTCTTACGTTAGTAGCTTTTAATTCTTCTTTTTTTAATCTTTTTTTTTTATGGTATCTTTTAACTTTCTTTTCAAACGATCTTCTTACTGACTGTCGTTTGTGTTGTTTTTTTCGTGTCTCTTTTCAGAGACTAACAGTAGTCTGCTATCATGTGTTCGTCCCATCTTCCTTGATATCGTTTTTCCATTTCATAACGTTGTAGGAGTAGTTTTGGAGTATTACGTAAATTCTACGTCAGTTTATTGCAAACCTAACGAAACTTAAACATTTTTAAATGTTTTTCAGTCATTGTCGTTATCAATTGGTTTGGTGGCAGATGAGGATGGTTCTCACCCTCTATGGGAGTGCGTTTCATACCGATAGGGTGAACGCTGTAATTTACCTTTTATTTTTATCGTAATACATTCAATTTTTCCCGAAATATTAAACAAAACGATTGATTAAAATGATAACATCATTTTCAGAGCGTTATCTCATACCCTATTCAGGGAGTGTTTTTTGGCTCTAAAATTTTTTTTTGGGGGTGTACGACTTTTTTTGATCCCGGATTCGGAATCAGCGATCAAAAATACATAAAGATATACCCGTCTCGTTACTAGGTCAGAAAAAAAATTTTTTTGTGGGGCTGTGTTATTATCGCAAATATTGTAAGAATTTTGCAATAATCGCTCATCCTATTACCAAATTAACTCGAAAAGACGTACCTTGGCATTGGGGTACGGAAGAAAAGTTTTCATTTAATTCTGTTAAGTACATATTAACAACAAAGCCAATTTTAGCAATATTTGAAACGCTAGTTGACCAATAACATTATCATTCGTATAAATTGAAGACAATGGTAACAGTTCTAGCGATGAGATATTTTCGAGCATACTTGCTAGACATTAAATTTAAGGTAGTCACTGATTGTAGTGCTTTGTATAGGTACTGCTTTCTCAAAGAAAAACTTAAAGAATACACCTTTGATATTAGGCATAGATCAGGGGAGTGGATGCAGCACGTAGATATACTAAGTAGAAACTCAATTAACATATAACTCAATAAAATGGACATTACAGAAGGAGACTGAATAGTGTCCGTTCAGCTTCAAGATGATCAGCTTGTGAGAATAAGAAACATTTTGGATGTTAATGCATATGATACCGTAAAAAAAGCATACTCCGCCCAGTATGAGTTGAGATAGAATAAGTATTACCACAACTACTCGGTAATATAAAGTTATAGGTAGTACCTAAGGCTGCTAGATCGCAGACACAACGTAAGCAAAAGGAATGCTATGACGAAATTAGGAGTGAAGCAAAACATTATAGAAAGGGCGAATTAGTTTTAATTTTAATTACTAGTGAATCAAACAGAGGGAAAATTAAAAAGTTGTTTCCGAAATTTAGAGAACCTTTCCGTGTGATCAGAATCACGCTGAAAGATCGATATTAGTTTGAGGATTTGCATGAAGGAAGTCGCAACGTAAAAATAGTTGTAGCAGTAGATGAAATAAAATCCTGTGTGTTAAAAAATATGCCATAAAATGTTTAAAGTACTAATTTAACAAAGTGGGTGGTCATCTATAGTAAACAGGACTTAAGTGTTGAATTACGAATTATTGTATTCTGCAATCTGCTCAGTATTTTTGGTTGTAGCCAACTACAGTTAAAGGTGGGTCCATCCCACAGGTGTAGACGGTAGCAGCCGCCTATATGTAGGGTTCTCGCCGAGTTGAGTGATGGTTATAGCTATTTATTGAGTAAGGTTCTCGTCTAGTTGATTGATGGTTGTGGCCATCTATTGATTAGGGTTGTTCGCCCAGCTGAGTGCTTGTTGTGGCCATTTATGGAATAGGGTTTTCGCCCAGATGAGTTAAAGTCGTAGTCATGTATTAGGTTGGGTTGCCGCCCAGTTAAGTGAGGGAAAACAGTTAGCCCTTTAAGAAATATGATTGTAGCAATAGCAATCATAATAATTATGGATTATACGGGTTGAGGACACCTTGTTCTATAAGATAGCTGAATGGAAAAGACAATTTTATTTTAATCTTATGTCAGACTAAATAAAATTTCTATAAATTAGTGAAAGACCCACTATATTACGGTCTACAGAGATAAGCTTGTTTATGTTAACACTAGTTTGTTTAGTCTACACGAATATATATATAAGGGAGAATTAGTTTAGTACATATATATATATATATATATATATATATATATATATATATATATATATATATATATATATATATATATATATATATATATATATATATATATATATATATATATATATATATATATATATATATATATATATATATATATATATATATATATATATATATATATATATATATATATATATATATATATATATATATATATATATATACATAATTTTTCGATTGTAGTCGTAATTTGATTTTTTAGATACGTGACGCGTTTGATTATTTAAAGTATTAATTTGATTTTTATCTGTTTTGTTTTATAAATTTTTCTTACACATTAACACATCATCATTTGGAAAAAATTATTAAAACGTATTTCTATTAATCCTCAGATAATAAAATAGTATAATATGCAGTGCTACTTGGTGTTCGAGAAAAGAACTTGCGTATTATGTCACATGTCACATCAAGGATCTAACCCTCGCCCTCCTGATATACCTACCAATACTACAGACAAAATTTCATCAATAAATATATAAAACTTAATATTCTTTTCTCACTATTATTCCTTCAATATCGTATGATCTTAGCGTTTATATGAGAACTGCTTACCTCATCTTATTTATGTTCATGCATATTAAGTGATAATGCTACGTAATTGTAATTACCTATTTTATATTATGTATGTATCAAACACAAGTTTTTTTTTTACAATATCCTCTTCCTAAGGTTGTTCTAAGGAGAAAAGTACGATGAGAATACCTAATTAAAATCCTATTATCCTAACCAATTTTATTTTGTTTATTTAATTATTAAGCTATTCCATGTGAATTGTGGGTAGGTATTTTTTTCTAACAAATCACCTTGAATATAATTTTAACACGCTACTCATTCTTCCACATCATGGGTAAAATTATTTAAAAAAACGATTTATAGTAGGTAGGTATTTTTTGCCATTAGTTTATAATAGTTTAGTTGTTTTTTAAGACATGTTCTCTTCTTATTGTACATAAATGACCTAGTACATAACTCTCCATCTGCAACTTTTATCCTTTTTGCTGACGATACTAGCGTCGTAAACAAAAATAGTGATTTCCAACAACTATTATTAGATAGTCAAGAATTATTTAATCATTTCAACGAGTGGTTTCAGTCGAATAAACTTAAATATGAAATTTTGAAAAATATCTTTCCAAATATCTAAATCAGTTCCACAAGCAACCATAAGTTCAGATTTTGGAGATATTAAGGCTACTGAAAATATAATATTTTTGGGAATATATATCGACAGGGACATTAGTTAGCACACTTACATCTCGAAGCTGATTGAAAAAACTCAGTAAATCGGTTTACGCAATAGGTACAGAAAGAGGAGAATTAGGATTCCAACCTGCACTCTCAGTTTATTATTCATACTTTCTCTACTACTCCAACTTATTCTCTCTTTTAACTCAAAAACGAGTAATCCGCTTTTTATCTAACTTAAAACCTAGAGATTCATGTCGTTGTTATTTTAAGAACTTAAATACCTTTAATGTAACAAACTTGTATATTTACAAAATAGTCATGTTAATTTACAAAAACATGATCTTTTAAAAACACCTTCCAACACCCACGATTATTCTACAAGATTCAATAAAAATTATTGCTTCCTGAATATTATTCCAATAAAAATAGAAGCTTGAGAACTATGAAATAGGAATTAAAACTTTTATTACACACCTACACCTTCTACAGAATCTCTGAATATGTTCAAACTAACATTGAATAAAGTCTATTTCGCAATGCGCTCACTTCCTTGACATTCCCTCATGCCTTCTAAATTAACTTTCCATGAACAAATGAAATATATGATTGTTAATTATATCTTATGGAAATTGTTTTATTTTATTTTATCTTTTTTTATGTATTATATTAAAATGTATTTGTTAAATGGGGAAATAAATTGCTATTCTATTCTATATCTTCTATTTGATTTGTCTGCATAACCAAAACATTGAAAGGCCAGCTGGCATTCTTAAAATGATAAAATGTAATCGCAAATTCAACAGACCAAATAAAAACAAAAACGTATGTATTATATAAACAACATATCATCTTGGTCTCGTTGGAATTTAACTGAACGTCAGCTGGCGATACTTTAAAATAGGTCCAAGCTGCAGATATTGAATACGTTAGAGCACTTTTGAAATCAAATTTAAAAATTTATGAAAATTTTGAAAATTGGGAATATTTTAGATGCCTTGTAATCTCCACAAAATAAAAATATGTATTGTGATAGATAAGTCCTGTATTATGAGAATTGCGGAGAATTCATTCTATACAGTTTTCATTTTACATGTGATGGTACAAGCCGTTTATAATCTATATACCTAGCTATAAAGAAAATAGTCCGCCAATACGTACTGTCAAAAGATTATGATTTTGTGGAATAAAATTTTATTTCTAAGTTCGTTGCTTACATAAGACAAATTGATGATTAAAAATTTCAACTCTTCAGGATACGATTTTTTTATCAAATTGTCGACGTACAAATCATTATAATCTATACCGCGATAAATAAAATAGTCAATCAATATAAAAAAAAATTGGGAACATGAAAGGGGGAACAAATAATGAAAAAAATAAAAATTTCAAAAAATTTCCGTAAACGATGATTTAGAAATACTATTGAAAATGACAGGCAAATGCTTGTAACAACTTTTTTATAAATATTGAAAAGGAAATATCAAGAGAAATAGAAGTAAATCAGAATTAGACGTGTACGTACACATAAAAAACATAAATAAGACAACCCCGAAGCCAAAGCCGGAGCTGCACGGACGGGGGTTAAATAGTTGAAAAAACGCGGACACACAACCAATCCCTTCGACTTTGTCAAAATCGAAACCGAGATTTGAACCCGGAAGTCGATAAGCAGTAAACCAGCTACGTTTGTTACTTAAAAATTGATGAATTTTTTAGGAAAGGAAAATACTTGATATGAAACACAGTTTGGTTTTAGGTCGCAAAAAAGCAGAGAAGACGCAGTATTTCAACTAGTCAAATAAATTATATTAAATAACAAAATAAAGGTTAATAAATAATAAATATCTTGCTCGGTGGCGCAGTGTGTTAGACCGTTAAGTGACAAACGTGGCAGGTTTACTGCCTATCGACTCCCGGGTTCAATTCCCGGTTTCGATTTTGACAAAGTCGAAGGGATTGGTTGTGTGTATCCGCGTTTTTCTTTCAACTGTGTAACCTCCGTCCGTGCAGCTCCGGCTTTGGTTTAGGAATTGTCTAATTTATGTGGTGTGTTTTTTATGTATTTTTGGACTTCGCCAAAGCGTTTGATATAGTATCTCATAAAATTGTGTCTACTAGATTAAAGAATAGTGGGTAGAAGAAATACGTTGAAGCTAGAAATTATTTGAGCAAAATAATACAAAAAATTAAAATAAGTCAAAGTAACAGTGTCTTTCCTGTAATTTTAACTGGCTTTCCCAAAAGACCATATTAGGTTTTATATTGTTTATTCCTCATATACATTAATGAATTTGTGTTGTCATATCTTACGCGGAGGTCTTCAATCACTTCAAAGTTGGCTAATCTTAAGTCTTTTAAGTTTAAATAGTAACAAAACCAAATTTTACTGTCTATAGTTATTTATTTGTGGCATGATGTATGTAACGCTTCTTGTCACCTTCTTTGGGTATTAAGCCACTGTCCTATAAATTATTTAAAAAAATTGTTAAATACGCCTCTGCACCAAAAGGATGTAAGAAGTTAGTTTTTGACAAAAATGCTTTTATCCTACCTAAAAACGTCACACATCTAAAAAATATCTGATGTGGCCAGCACATAACTTTCTTATATCAGTATGTATCATCCTGATCTAAAAAAAGTATTCTGTTTAATTCTTCACTTACCTCAACTAAATTTTAAAAATTTGAAATGTTTCATACAATTTTTTTAATAATTAATTATCAGCGTCCTTCGATACTGTCAATAACAATTCATGTCATATATTTTAAAATTTTCTTCTTATTGACATTGACATTTTTGTAACTAAATTAGATATTTCAAATGTCAAACTGCCAGATTTATCCTAACCCCATTTTATGAGGTCAAATGTGTACAAAATTTCAGTTTACATCAGCTTTATTTAAATACTTGGAAAATATATTTTATTCGCTTGATATAGTAGACATGATTTATAATCTTTCATCAAGAATATATTTTCTTGTAAAGTCAAATACAAAAAAGTTTGGGTCCAGTGGACTTATTTTCAGCTTGCCAATTTTGCTCATCACCGAATTTTACATTGTCTTTGGCCTTTAGAACAAGTGTACCAAATTTGAAAGCTTTATCTCAAAAACTGTGGCTGCTATCGCGATACTACAGACATGCAGACAGATTTTTTTCCATAAAGTTATGTTTTTTCATCATAATTTGTCGAGATTTGTCCAGAAATGCAATAAAAATTTTTATGTTTTTTCCCGAAATTGTACCTTTTTTCTTCTTTCATTCATTATGTCTCTTCTGGTGATACCACATTCAACAAATTTAATGTGTCACCTAAAATGTTGTTGACAATCTTCTGCCAAATTTGGGAAGTCTCCCAATAGTATTTTTTGAGTTATCGCGGATACACACATACACATACACACATCCACACAGACACACACACGCACCGACAGATATCATTCACTTCAAAACATATAAATAAATCAAAATCTCAAGGTCGAAAAAAATCACGATTACTATACTTCCCTATATTAGGTATAAGGAAGTAAAAATATTAATCTGAAAAATGAAACTTAAATGTCAAATATTTTAGATCTATTTTTATTTTTCAGATTAATATTTTTTTAGGTGTCAGACATTTTTGGATAGGAAAAGGCATTTGTTTCAAAAATCAATCTCTGAATAATCTTTTTGGCGCAGAGGTTTATTTTACAATTTTTTAATATTTTATAGGGCAGTTGCTTATACCCCAAGAAAGTGAGAGAAAAAAACAAATTAATTATAACATTGTCAGTGTCTAATGTTGATCAACCACAAACAAACGATTTAATTGTAATTGTTTATCTGTAGAAATTTTTTTAAATTAAATTAAACACAATGGTAATACAACGCCCTATATCAATGTAGGTACGTATCTCAAGTACTTTGTGCGGGAGAGGGCTACACATTTAGAGACAGTGGACCAATATCCGAATATGCTAGGATTAATTTCTGGTTTAGAAAAAAATCCTAGCTCCTCGACCGGGGATCGACCCAGGGACTACTAGGCGAGACGCAGATGTTCTTACCACCCGACCACGAAGCCACATAAACATTAAATACCTAGGCTTCATCGTGAATCATACTCTAACAAAATAACTGATTTCTAAAATAAAGATGCAGTTTACTTGTCAAATAATGTTCCTTAAAAATCAGTATCTGTCAGAGTTAATACTTCTTCTTCTTCTTTTCAAAGACAACTAACTACGTTTTAACGAAATCATTAACAATATTTTAATACCAGAATCCAAATATCTCAAAAACTTTTTGAGATAGCACGACACATGTTAGTATTTTCGAAATTGAAAAAAAAAAGTATATATGTGATACCAACCCTAGGGATGTTTGAAATTGATCTCGCTAAAGCAGATGTTTTATTGCAGCTTGTGGCAAAAATTAATCAGTTTTATTGGATGATGTAGAAATAGCTCTAGTTCATATTGTATGATCTCAATTTGATTCCGCCATATTTAATACAGTCTATAGTCTCTAACCTACAATATTTACAAAATCTATACGTTTTTTCGGGTGTAATGAAGTTATAACCAGTGGTTTTAACCAATCGGTTTTGGATGAAAATAATATTAATTTTGAATTCAAGCCCTTATGTTTACTCTCTGTGTTATAACTGAATGAATAGTATTAAGATTTAAACTGTCTATTATTATTGTGCTCTATATCAAACCGGATGAAATTATCCTCTTGTTAAGTGTTGCGCAACAAACATTAATGTCGTTATAATACCTAACATTTTTAACAGATGTTATATATTCTTAAAATTATGAAATTATAAACCCAGTTATCTACCAGTTATTGCTTTAATTTAATGTAAATTACCTATATTAAAAGACACATTTATGGAATGACAATAAAATGAATTTCACTTCACAATAGATTTCAATGGACTGAAAATATGCAGATATATACTGACCAATTTATCAACTTTGATTTGCAATTGAGCAGAGATCAGATACATGCTGAAATTTTTAAAAAGTTAGTCAGCTTTTGAGGAACAATGCAGAATTTTCGCAAAGCATAATATATTAAATTTAGCAAGAAAGCTGAATTATTATTTCATTTTATAGTGAAATAACATTATCACTTTTAAAATAAAACACATTTTGTCGGACTCTTATTCAAACTACACTTTTATTAAATTTTACGAGAAAAATAAAATTTTATTTAAAATGGCCCAACTTTAATATTTTCACAAAAAATAAAAATTTCTAATAATACCACATTCATCAAAATTGTATAGCAAAACCACGATATTGTTGAAAATTCTAATACAAAATTTTATTAATTTCCTAATATTTGAGTTAATGCAGAATCAGAGAGGAGTGGTTAGAGAGACTTCGAGATAGATGGATGTAACTTAACGATATTGTTGAATTATAATATAATATAATACAAAATATTATTTTCTTTAATTTTTTAAACATTATTGTGGATATAACCAGACTGACAAATGGAAATAGTCGAGATGGATTCATGGAAATATACAAAAATAATATTAAGAATGCTCATTCAAGTAAATATTTCAATCCAAAGCATAAAAATAATGAATTAATTCAAAAATTAATTTTTCTTTTTCCTAGACCTTTAGCACTGAAGTAAATTACTGTAGACATATATTATTTATTATAAAATAAAGGTCATTGGTAAGGACCAGTAATAGTGTATGAAATTAACATTCCTTTCAGTTTATTAACACAGTAACCTATATAGTGCATTATTAATAAACGTAGTTGTCCTAATTAATCCCAAATCATTTAAGAGTACACAATACACATACATGAACGTGATCAATAATACCACAGAACCTTTCACATTCATAGATCAACCAACCCAACTAACCAAAGAAAAAAATACTACTTATACCTGTAAGATCAAGGATACAGGGAAATGTTTTATTACCGCAGCATTGATCTAAAAACTGGCATTATAAATATTTAATACCTGCGGTTGTTGAAATACAGTTAATTAAATTGCACATATGTTCAAACAAACAGTATTTTCTTTTTAAATCAAGTTAAATAACATTACACAGAGTGTTCGAAACGTACATGTTATAAATTCAGGAGCAGACTCTACTCCTACTGGAGTTAGAAATTGTTTTACACCAATAATTAATTAATGAATGATTTTAACAAGAAAAATTTATACTTATCAGTTTTTACTTTCTTATACCTAATATAAGGAAGTATAGTAATCGTGATTTTTTTCGACCTGATTGATATATACGTTATGAACCCTTCTGAATCCATTCTGACTATTTTCCGAATGATGTCTGTCGGTGTGTGTGATGGATGTGTGTGTGGATGTGTGTGTGGATTTGTGTATGTGTATGTGTGTAACCACGATAACTCAAAAAATACTAATGGAAGACTTCCCAAATTTGGTAGTTAAGATTGTCAAAAACATTTTAGGTGACACATTAAATTTGGTGAATGTGGTACCACCAGAAGAGACATAATGAATGAAAGAAGAAAAAAGGTACAATTTCGGGAAAAAATTAAAAAATTTTCATTGAATTTCTGGACGAATCTCGACGAATTATAATGAAGAAACATAACTTTATGAAAAAAAAAAATCTGTCCGCATGTCTAGTATTGCGATAGCAGCCAGTTTTTGAGATAAAGCTTTCAAATTTGATACACTTGTTCTAAAGGCCAAAGACAATGAAAAATTCGGTGATAAGCAAAATTGGCCAGCTGTTTTGTATTTGACTCTACAAAAAAATATATACTCAATGAAAGATTATAAATCATGTCTACTATATCAAACGAATAAAATATATTTTCCAAGTACTTAAATAAAGCTGATGTAAACTGAAATATTTTACACATTTGGCCTTATAAAATGGGGTTAGGATAAATTTAACAGTTTGACGTCTAATTTAGTTACAAAAATGTCAATGTCAACAACAAAAAAATATTAAAATATATGACATGAATTATCACTGACAGTATCGAATGACGCTGATAATCAATTATTAAAAAATTTTAATGAAACATTCAAGGTACGCTATTAAAATTTAATTGAGGTAAGTGATGAATTAAACACAATGATTTTTTAGATCAGGATGATATATACTGGTATAAGAAAGTTATGTGCTGGCCACATCAGATATTTTAAAATGCGAGTTTCGAACTTTTAATGATTTTTAATTAATGTTACTAATTTTTGAGGACAAAGACTTTTTTTATAAAATTTTGGGATATTTACGTACTTTTTCATCAAACTCATATTTGCTTGAACAAGATAAAGCAACTGTTTGTTTTTTATAAGGTTAACGTTTTTCAGATTTAAATAATTTATCATATTATATTGCGAAAACAAAAAACATGGTTGACAAAACGATAATATAATAATTGGTATGTGGATTATATTAGGGAGATGTTTCAGATTATTTGTATAATATCCAACTAATGTTAATATGTACGTGATTTTGCAGCGAATTTTTTTTTTATAATTTTTGTGTTCCCCTTCAGAAAACATTTTCGCACCCTTATTAATGGCAACTTCATTTCCTGATTTGATGGTTCTCGTAGGACTAAATACTTATATTCTATTAATTTATATGTTGCTTAATATCTAAAAAATTGTTCTTTCGTTTCGATATTCGCAACCAATTTAAATAGTTAAAATAATATCTATTTTAAATATTTTACTTCAGTATATAGCATATTTTCGAAATAACTATTTTATCCCATGTAAGATATTTTATTTGACTAGATACAAATTAAATGTTAGTTCTTCTAGATATTGATCTGTATTTTCGTATCATTTTCCTTATAGCATTGCATATCGCGACCCCGATAGAGACGTACCTTACTCTGAAAACTTAAAACTTTATCATATCCAGAAGCCATCGGTATATTAGACTTTTAGAAGGGAATTCGGAGAATCAATACATTTGTGTGCAAAAGAACACTAATATTTAAGATACAGATTCCTGGGCTTTAACCAATATAATGAAGTGATTATTTTATAGAATTAAAATATGCAACTAGGTGCTATTTGTCTGATTCAAAAGATATTTTAAACATTGTAGTACCGCGCCCTTAATAGTGATATTGTCAGTTGCTCATTAATAATAGTATAATTATTATTAGATGTAAGATAGGTCGTAGTAATCCGTTTGTATACACATTTCAAACATGCCGAGCTGCAGACAGTACCTGAATCGCGAAACGCGAATCGCGCATATTGTCCCCGGCACTCCTGTGCCCGCGCAAAGGGAAGGACCCCGAGACTGGAAACAAACAAATTAGTTTCCGTCTCTGACTGCTGACCGAAGCACCACGCCGACTAGCACAGTAAGTAATCTTGTGAGTATAGAAGTACATGGGTATATGAATTTGATTGCAAATTTTTAAGTCTGTAAAAGGTGACGTAGTCGCAATATTCCGCGCATGACTACCGCGTCCCCCTACTTCTGCTTTTGGCAGTGTTTAGTAGCTTGCGGATTTTTCAGACAAGTCAGTTTCCGTCTGGCTGCTGACCGAAGAACCACGCCGACCAGCATAGTCAGTAATCTCGTTGTGAGTATAGAGGTATAGGTATTTAAATTTAATTCGGGATTTTTCTAAGTCCGTAAAAAGTAACGTATTGCCATATTCCGCGCATGACTACCACGTCTCCTCCTACTTCTGCTTTTGGCAGAGTTTAGTAGCTTAAGGATTTTTCAGAGCGTCGGAGAACAGTACGTTGCTGCCGCCAGTACCTACCAGACGTGCCGACACCGACCGCTCCAGAGAAGAAGCAGCCTAGGATACGGAAGTAGGTATCAAGGTTTGATAAATAAAGGTTTGGTAAATAAAAGGTATTACTTGGCTGGTGTGTATTTTCTGGAAATTGTTTAGAATTTGTAAAACGCGACCGCCCCATCCGTGGAGTCCGCAAGCGTAAAGCCGTATCCGTCTCATACTGGCCGATTCATTATTGCTGGTCACCTTTTTCACTGCTTAATCACCGTATTACCGCGTCGCACCACTTTTACGCCCGCTTACTGTCCTCGCTTGCCTGTAATTAAGACCGCTTGTAGTATAAGTTGTAATTACTAAGAGTATATATAGTGTAAATAGTAATTAGTGTGTAGAATAAATGTAAATATATTGAATGAGAGTCATTTCATTAACTGTAGTGTGTAAGTTACCTTTTCCCGACCCCTGGCTTATCCGTTTCTTCACTGTAGTTGCCCGGCCTCTATCGTCCCGCCGATAGAGTAAAGTGGTGTTTGTGCACTCTACACAGAAACTGGCGCCCGAGATATCCGTATCGTGAGCACCGCCGTAGTTTGGGGCGTCAAAGTGACACTTCTGCTCTTGTGTAGAAAAGAAGAGTACGTCACACCAAATGTGGTCGCAAATACGTTCAAATCAATTTTCACTACACCATGTCATTTCTAACAATATCTGTATTTTAAAAATTTCATTAGGCATTATAAGTTTTAATCAAAATAACAATTTTGGGAAAAAAATTAATTTGCAAAACTAGTTTTCATATAACTAACGGTTTCAGATTTAAATAATTTATCATATTATATTGCGAAAACAAAAAAACATGGTTGACATATAATAATAGGATATAATAATTGGTATGTGGATTATTTTAGGGAGATGTTTTGGATTATTTGATCAATGTCTAACTGATGTTAATATGTATTGCATGGAAGCTTGGGATAATATATTATATAATTTTATAAACAGAAAAATAAAATTAATTAAATAAAAACATAAGAAAATTAAACTGATAAGAGATTTATACCATTTTGACTGGTAGATGACCTAAAAATGTTAAAGAAGGTTTTCATTGTTCCAGTGAAGTAGATTTCCTCAAACAGTTAACAATTAAAAAGTTATATTTAAATACAAGATACCAAAGTCGTAATCTTTTCACTTTATTTAACTGAAAATTAAATAAGATTGCCACACACACTTCTTGATGATTTGTAAAATTCATATCATACAAAGAAAGTGGTTAAGCTTTAATAGCGATTGTCCATTAGTAAAAGATTTTTACCAAATAAATGGAAATCCTCCTTGGGGCCGTCTCGTATACCATTCACAGACCAATTTCTGGTTATTGCCTTCGTCAGTGCGAAGTAGGTACACACAACGACAACGAGGAGGATCTCAGAATCATTAGTATCATTAGTTTAATTACTTCCTCACCCCTCAAAATGAGGAAGTTATGTATTCGTGAAAAAATTTTGAAAATATTTATTGAATTTCTGGACGAATCACGACGAATTATGACGATACACAAAATTTAAGACAGAAAAAATGTTCTGTCTGTGTGTCTGTGTTCGCGATAACAGCTATAGTTTTTGAGATAAAGCTTTCAAATTTGGTACACACATTCTAGAGGTCAAGGCAGAGATTGAGTTCGTTGATGAGCAAAATTGGTCCCAATGTCTAAAAAAAATATGTGACATTCCACCGATGTGACTTTTTTGAAATGTGAAAATGTGTCTTTTTTTTAAACGTCAAAAAATGTGCCTTTTTTGAAACATCAAAGTGACTTTTTTGAAGAAACGTCAAAATGTGACTTTTTTTGAAACGTCAAAAATTACTTTTATTATAAACTCCACTACACGTCGAGTTTTAGTACGGTGAGGAAGTTTTGATCCCCAAGTAATTGGCAGCGGTTTTTTAATATAAAAAAGGCGCTATCATAATTCGAAGACGTGTGTTAAAAGAATCACATAAGAAGTTTCCCTACAAGACATAACCTCTAAAACAATCTGAAATGATAGGGTTAAATCAATCCATAGTGAGAACAATATTATGTAATATGTCAAGAAAATGCAAGAGGTTTAGTTTTAAGATGCGTACTCATAATGGACAAAAATTTGTACTATGAAACCTAACTATAAAAAGCACAAAGATGACACTGAACAGCTTGCTCAATCAGATTGTAAGATGCCAACGACGTTATCCATCACCGATACCCAGCATAGGCACCTCAAACAATGGTGAGCGCCAATCAGAGAAAAAAGGAAATTCAAGTGGAAGATAGCGATTGTGGTGATAGTTTCCAAAGCAGGAAGCGAACATCGCGGAATTAGGTATCGATCCTAATAGATAGATCGGCTTCCATATGCAAACTAAGTATTAGAGAATGCAGCTGTTAGTACGAATAATCCTGGGCGTTGTCAGGGTATGTAATATATTGTGGTAAGATGGTATAGAAATATCAGTTGAGTCGCTATTTTCAGCATCTATAACCCTAACACCTCGACAACCGGCAGGTTTGAATGTGGACGACACATTAAAACCTGGGAATATGGTAATCAAAGAAACATCCATTCGCAGCATAATATAGTCATACCGGATAACAATCTTGACCAGCTCATTTAGAAGATATGGTACGTAGAGCTAGCATTATCCTTCCTCACCTACAATATCTTCTCGGACACAGCCTGCTAAACTTATTAACAGATTAACACTAATTAATGCGATTTTATTATTTATCAGCGTCTCAATGACGTGGGACTACGCACACATAAGGAAACTTGTGATCCTAGGTGTAAACCTTGTACCTACTATGGTTAGTCAGAAACCGCAGAAATTAAAAAAAAGGTAATAACGCAATCAATCTTGATAATTCAAGGCAAAATATAAATCATATATAATGCAATGACTTTATTGCAATCATAGGTTACTGACGAAATGTTGAGTATGTTATTTAATAAATCGTTCATTGTTCGTTATTCGTCCACAGTCCACCATTAATTGACATACCGTTTCGTGACTTTTCTAACCAGATACCAGATGACATGCGTCAATGAAAAAAATGTCGATGAAACTGAAAATGTACCGTAAAGAAACTTTACAGATCTGAATCGTAAAACTTTATCCTTTAACACAGATGCCAAGGCCTATTAGATTTCTAAGAGCTTTGCATACAAAAATCCACAGTTGAAATAAGGTCCTCTGGAAACTATATAAATTGGTTCAGTAACTAGAGGATGTAACTAACAAGGACAAAGATATAAAAAAATGAAAATGAGCTTGACACACCATATTAATAAAAGTAAGAAGTGTGCCTTATGTTAGGATATTAAAGCATACAATTTATAACCTGAAACTATACTCCACTCTGTTCACGTGTTAAAAATAACTTGAACCCTTCCGTTGTCACAAGTATCATGCAAATTAGTTTTTAAAACTAAAATGTATTAAAAGGCGTTTAAAATCGATAAAGATACCAAACAATTTGGAAGCGTTTATGTTAATGAACTGTTAACCGGATAAACAACAAATGATTTGTCAGATTACCACATAATGGTTTGAAAAATCATAGTCTACGGGTTTCTTTCATTTTGATTCGTTATATTCGTGATTGCTCATTTTGTGACTTTTATTGTACAATAGTTATTTATGCAACATGGGAGTAAAGTGAGTGTTTTAGTTCCGGCAAGAAATCATGCAAGGGACTAAAACACACTTTGCTCCCGAGGTGCATACAATATTTTTTGTATGAACGGGCACAAAGTTTATTACTAAAAAATGAAATGTAAAAACTAATGGACCACGAAGCTTTTGTATTTTATATCCTTGTATTTAATTGTCTGCAGGACATTATTTTTCATTTATTTCTGTTTAACGTTTAGTTTATTAAATATTACTAAATATTATTAATTACCAAATATTACAGCCTCTGAAAATTGAGTTATTATTAATATTAAGTTTAATTGAAATAAATTACATTTTATGGTTTATATGTTTGATTCTTATTATTTTGTTCTTTCTACCATTAAAAGATTTGCATAATAAAAATGTTGATGTTACGTTATATTTGTATTTTTCATTGGTTTCCATGGAGACTTTAAATCATTCAGGGAATAAACGCTCGTTTTATTCCCTGTCTTGAGGCAGTAAAATACTGTTTTATTCCCGTTCGTACAAAAACTTTTTTTTTTTAAAGATTTTGTTTATTTAAGTAATGAAAATATTACCATCGATCCGCTCCTGATGACGTCCGAATATTTTTTTGTGCATGTATGACGTGATCTTATTAGTCAGTAGAAAGTAAAACAAAAATAGCCAGCCAAAAAAGTTTTCTTTGAAAATTTTACTAATTTTCATTTTTCTGTGAGATACGCCCTTTTTATTACTTAAATGCTTTTTGGTAACTTCAAGTTCAACGGTTTTTAAAATTTAAACTCATTATTTAAAAATATATTTATATGCTTAACCATGACCTCGCTTATACGTATGTTACAGCGATAAAATTTATACATACATCAATTACTTAATGTTATCGTATTGAAATTATTATTACCGGTAACCAGTGCGTAATTAACAGAGAATTTTCTTTTCTATTAAAAATAACAAATAATGGGTATTTATGAAAAGTCTCCTGAAATAACCTGCGAACTACCTGTTCTATTTCCTACAAATTTTTAAGACAAGACGGAAATATTTAGTACTACTATTCGTAACTGCCTAATGACCATGACATTGTTATTTTATTTATTATTGCTCATTTAAACTTCCTCAATTTATGATTTAATGTAAAACTTAACAACAAGACTATCAGGAAATTAATTTTATAGCATAAGCGTTATTATTTCCATTTACAAATTTTTTACTTTCTTATATATATATATATATATATATATATATATATATATATATATATATATATATATATATATATATATATATATATATATATATATATCTATTTATGAATATACAGGGCGTTTCACTAGTATTGCTACGAATTGAAATAGGTGATGAATTCGTAATTTTAACACAAAAGTTTTCTATAAACATGTATCGAAAAATACATCGTAAGGTGGTTAAACATGTGCTTCTGTTAATGGGCTTTCCAAATATTTCAGAAACCGTTTAAAGATAAAATTACAAAATTTAATACACTTTATAACGTTTATGCTTCAAAACAAATTTTAAAGCCGAAATATAAAAAAATTAATCGGAGGCGTCCTAAACTGTGGGAGTCTAGTTTTTTGCTACTTTTATCAACAACATTTAAACTTTCATATTTTTTTTACAAAAAAGAGGTTTCTTGCATTTTTTCGATACAACTTACTGTTAAACCAATTTAAAATTTATGTTACAGACCGAAGTAGATTTAAAATTGATTTTAATGCTATTTATGGTCTGTAACAAATTTTAAATTGATTTTCTTTTCAAACAGTAAGTATTGTTGAAAAAATGAAAGCGGACTCTATTTTTGTAAAAGAATATGAAATTTTTGATGTTGTTGATAAAAGTAGCAAGAAACTACAGCCAAAATAGTTAGGGGGAATTCTTACCCTACACCCCCCCCCCCACAGTTTTGGACGCCTCTGATTAATATTTTTAAATTTTGGTCTTATAATTCATTTATACGCATAAAGGCTATAAAGTGTACCAAATTTCGTAATTTTATCTTTAACGGTTTCTGAAATATTGGGAAGACCCATTACCCCCGACGTCAACCTGGCATGTAAGCAATTTTATATAAAAATGTTTGAATCACTTGACTTATTCGTTCCTAAAACTAAAAAAACGTAGCAGAAATCATTCTCCATGGTTTTCATATCAAATAATCAAATGCATTAATTTAAAATATCGTAAGTATATGGAAAAAATATAGAAAACATGCATCCGCAGTTTCTAGAGGAATTTAAATCGTTACAAAACTTACAAAAATTTTTGCAAAAGACTAGAGGATGATATTTCCTATAATCCAAATAAATTTTGGCAATTCATAAATAACAAAAGAAATGTAACCAATATCCTTACTTCGATGATATATTATAATGGTGTTAACATTGAGGATCAGCAAAATGTTGTCAATTCCTTTGCTGATTTTTTCCAAAACTCTACCTAGCTCGTCGAGTAAAATTATAATGAAATACTTGACAATTTTTTTCTTATATGATTTTAGAGAATCGGCTGTTTACTACAGTCTTAAACAACTAAAGTCTAAATTACGATAGGTCCTGATGAACTTCCAGCATTTCTGATCAAAGAATGCGCTTCTATCTTTTCAAAACCTCTGACAATTCTATTTAATGTAGCGATAAACTCTGCAACGTTTCCAACCATTTGGAAAATGTCTAAAATTGTACCTGATTTAAAAAAAGGTGACCGGGCTAATATTAAAAGCTATAGACCAATTACTACAGTAAACAATTTTTCAAAAGTATTTGAAATTTTATTACATGATTACATGTATTGTTATATGCATAATCGCTTGAGCCATTTTAACATGGGTTTATTAAAGGAAGATCTACTGTCACAAATATTTTTTGTATCACACAATTTTTTAGCTGAATCTATTGATTCTGGACCTCAGACTGATGTTTTATACACAGATTTCTTTAAAGCATTTTAAAGACTGGACTATTACATTCTCATTATGAAACTTCATGCTCATGGGTTCTCACTGAATCTCCTAGACTTTTTTAAATCATATCTTACTAATCGGAGGCAATATGATGAATGTTCTGGTCACCAGTCTGTCCAAATTACAGCAACATCCTATGTTCCACAGAGTTCCAATCTGGGTCCCCGTCTTTGAGCATCTTTATTAACTACATTGTTTGTGATTTTGAAGGTAAACTGCTTATTGTATGCAGACGACATAGTAATTATAAATGAGATGACTTAGTAATTATAAATGATTGCTGCATTGCAGATAAATTACCCTTAAATGTAGCAAAATGTAATGTAATGACATTTTCCAATAAAACAAAACCAATTATTTTTGATTACTCGTTAAATAATTCTATTCTAAATAGACCCAAAACATTTCGAGATTTGGGTGTAACGTTCGACCAACAATTTTTATTTGCGATGGTATGAATAATCTCATTTCTGTTTGTTTTAGAGACCTTGGATCATTATTAAAAATTCTGCCGCCTTCAACAATATCTAATCATTAAAATTGCTTTTTCCTACATTTGTGAGATCGCGAATTGAATATGCGTCCATTATATCGTGCCTCTCATATGATATCCATATTCAAAATTTAGAGAAAGTCCAAAGAAAATACTATTGTTATAAAGAAGATGGGATCTATCATCCAATTGGTTTTTCTCACTCTGTCATGCCTAACAGATTTTCTATTGATAGTCTACAGGATAGATGTGAAAAAACACAAGCAATCTTTTTGCACAAAATATTACATAATGCGGTAGATTGTCCACAAATCGTTGCAATGCTGAATTTTCATGTGCCAAGATTATCCGCTTGTGAACAGCCAACTTTGCACATTTAGTTCTCCCCACTCCATCGAATGTGTACTACATATAATGATGTATAAGACTCGCTTTATATTTTTCATTGCAATGAAGCCTCAATAAAAAAAAACCGAAAACTCTTAATGTATAAAATTTCTATTATTTCTAACTATGTAATATCTTAGTCGTAGGTATATTATATTCTTGATTATTAAATTGCTCTGTATCTCAAGTATTATCGCTATAATTGTCTGTCTGTCTGGATGTGTGAATCCACTATTACTCAAATATGACTAGTAGAAAATAATGAAATTTCATATTTAATAAATATTCTGGCTAGTGATAGATAGGTAGTGACAGAGTGTCCCGGAAATAGGTGCAAATATTTGGTAGGTAAATTCTTTGCCGAAAATTATGGGGGATGTTTCATATAAACTTTTTAAAATTAGCCCTCTGAAAGGGGTACACCAAAAGATAGTTTTATATTATTTTCTCCAAACTGAATGAACTTAGAAAGATAAAATTTGATATGCATATTCTACCCATGAAAGGCAATTTTTTGACATTATCATCCACCCCTAATCCTTTTAAAGGGGTCAAACAAACTATCCCTTCCGTTTTCTTCAGCAGAACTTTTGATCGATTATAAATGTTTAAGAGAATAATACTTCGCTAGGAAGACTGATCTATTTTAAAACTTTCATGACCCTGCATACTCAACCGTATTGGGTTAAAAAAATAAATTAAAATATCTTTAACAAAATACAAAAAAGAAATCAGAAATAATTGCTAAAAGGCACCGTACATAATAAAATAAATTAATATCAACATTCGTTGCCTTAAATCCTCTACATTCTCTACTGGTGAAGAATAAACGTTTTTCATGGCTCCAGAAAAAGAAATGCAACAGATTCAAGTCTGGGGATCTAGGAGGCCATTGTATTGGAGCAACGTTGCCTCGACCAATCCAGCAACCTTGGTAATGCTGCTGAAGTCACTGTCGCGCCTCTATAGCATAATGTGCAAGTGCACAATCCTGCATATACCATAGTGTTTGACGAACTTCTACAAGAATATGTTCAATTGGTTCGAACAAGATATTTTCCAAGGGAAATAAATATTCATTTCTACCAAGTCTTCTAGGCCAAAAATGGGGTCTAATCAAATCTACTCTGGAACCACAGCAGCTCATACGTTCAATAAAAACGTATACTGAAATAGGGTAGTCATAACAGCATAATGGTTTTTATCTGCACACTCATGTAAATTATGGTAATTGAAAATACTATTTCTAATAAACGATGCCTTGTCACTAAAAATTATATTACCCGGAAAGGCTGGGTTTCTTTGGCGTTGTCAAAGTAAAAGTCTACAAAATGTTTCACGCTTCTGATGGTCTTCAGACAATAACTCCCGATTCCTTTGCATATGATAAGGATGAGGTCCTTGGCGTTTTAAAAGACACCAAACTAGTTATTTTGGCAATCCAAAATTTAGTGTTACTCGCCTTAAACTTTGCCGGGAGTATTCATAAAAATGATCCAAAATAGCTTCTTTCTGTTCTGGAGTTAAGCTTTCGAATTCATTATCTTGCTCCTTTCTCAAAATTACCCGTTTGCAATAACCCTCTATGCGCACCAAAAGTTCTTATATTTTGGATACGCCGATTGGGATATCTTTATACAATTTCCTCGCGTTATTGGCGTTACCATAACACTCACCGTAAATGAAATGCAGGCTTGTATATTTTTCATTACTGAAACCACCATTGTTAGCCATTTATGTAGTTTCGATAAGCATTTCCACAATTAATTTAATTCACCCAGTTTGATTGTTTTGATAATGACAACAGTGACATTTTCAATTGAACAAAGCCTAGTTATATTAAACAAATAGTAGTCAAATATTATTGGTGAGAACTTTCTGTGCATGATATTTCATTTTATTTTTTTAATCGAATACGGTTGAGTGTACAAAGATTTAGTAAGAGGCATGAATATTTTAAAATAGATCAGGCTTTCTAACGAAATTATTTATAATTCATCAAAAATTCTGCTGAAAAAAACGAAAGTAGTTTGTTTTACACCCTTAAGAGGATTAGGGGTGAGTAATAATATCGTCAAAAAATAACTTTCTATGAGTAGAATATGCATATCAAATTTCATCCCTCCAAATTTATTCAGTTTGGAGAAAATAATATAAATCTTTCGGTACACTTCTCTCATTAGCCAAGGGTGGCTAATTTTAAAAAAGTTTGTATGAAACATTTTTGTCGAAAAATTTACCTGTCAAATATTTGCACCTAGTTCTGGGACACCCTGTATACATATTTAATATTAAATATTAGACCAATTTAGTGATATATATTAGAGGTCAATTTTCTTTGCTGTTTTGGTCCGGATTTTTAACGGCTAAAATCAGTTAAAAATGTTAAAAATGAAAATTAACCGGTAAATTTACATCAGTCACTCTATAAATATTGTGAAAATAGTACCATTAGAAGGAACCTGAAAATTGAAAATTTGAATGGTAATGATGGGGAAGAAGATGTGGATAGTCAGATTATAGCATTTTTTAAAGCTCGTCTATAGTTATGCTTTGGAGTGCCACTGACCACAATGGATTCACCAAAAGGTGACCAGTTTTAGATGGAACTTTTAGGACTATAAACGAAATCATTTGAATCGACAATATGTGACACCCCTAAACTAATGAATAATTTGCTCAGTATGTATTTTAACAAATAAACTTTGCATTTGTTTATATGATTATTGCAACTCGGCTAGTTTATCAAGCACACTGTACTTAGAACTTTATCAAAAACATAAACAAAGACATATCATTTTCTCTAAACAAATGCAAAAATGGCATTCTCGGCTTCTTGTAATACCCTTTCGCGTAAGTTCGCCCACTTCTTCCATTAAGAGGTTTTGTTTTAAATTTATGAAAAAACAAGTTTTAATTTTATTAGTGATATTTTTATTCCAACACAAAGTACAGTCTATGCGATTAAAGGGGGAAGACAATATCTTCCAAATGTTCGGCTCTGTTTCTGTTGTAAATGGTAATTCTTTTTTAGGAAATTTTCCACAACTTTTTTTGCATAATCGCGGACCTATTTCGGCAATTACAGTTCGGATATACCCGAGGTCCTTCTTTACGGATCTCGGGATATACCGAGCACGAGTTGGGCTCTTAACATCACTAATCTACCCCGTACGTTCAAATGTAGCCACAATTGTTGTACGAGAAGGCGCATTTCTGCGATCAAAACTGGTGCGGATTTTGCGGGAAATTTTCACCATAATTATGTTTTTACTACTTCTAAGCGTTCTTCAAAGGAATACCGATCCATCTTTATTAATCGCATTGTTTACACCTGCCTGTTGCCAAATACGGCAGCTCCATCTGTCACAGGCCAAAAATGGCACGAGATTTAAAATGAAACCTCTTAATGGAAAACCCTATAATATTTTTTCTGTCGCATCGTCCCAAATTCCTGCCCATATCTTATCAGACTTTCTGATGGCGATGAGTGCTCGCATAAACCTGTTTATGTTTTGAAATTTTAAAAATGTATATAATGCATATTAAGTACCTACTTAAATTATTTTTAAAAAGTTCTGAAGCCACACAGAGTAACACTGTATTAACGAAAATTATTTTCTTAGAAATATGTCCATTTGAAAAATATCAATAAATTTTTTTGCTGATAAGATCATGTTTTTCGGATTTGGTATATTTGTATTTTGCATAAAAATAGTTGTAATTAAAATGTTAACCATAATACACAGTTTCCTTCTAAAGTATGTTTTTAAATAAGTATTTTATCACTTAGATAGGTTTATTAGAGTATATTTTTGCAGCTTTCTCAATATTACTTTCCATACATGTTACGTCGTAATAATACTAGGATGTTTTCCACTCTCTTACATTGACTGATAAAATATGTTAGTATAGGTGTAAATTCTCTGAAATAACTGATTATTATGAACTAATGTTGTAAATATGTATGCAATGTATGCCATATTCTACAAAGTTTGGTGAACGTGCAGTCAGTGACTGACTGATTGCACGTATGCAATAATTATTTCTTTGCTCAATTCACTAGAAATGTTATAAATTTGTAGCAATAATAAATATGTATAAACCAACAATAAAAGTAATGAATAAATATTATAAAACAAATATGAAACATTTCATCAATTCATAAGAATCTTATATAAATTGGATACGTGAAGTTGATAGTTTCAGGAAACCGAAACATTTTTCGACATTTCTGTGACGACATTGTGAAGTAATATATAAGAGTACTTATATTTTTTACTATTTTTCAATATGTAATCCCGCAAATTAAAAAGTTTTAGTCAAAACACAATTTCCTGCATTTCAGTTTTTCATAAGTTTTCTGAAATTTTAAATAAATGTTTTTTAGAGTTTAGTTTCTTAGGTACTCTTTATAAACATGCAGAAGTTGAATTGTGTAAGCCGTTACCTTGTGATAACTGAAAAGTGATAATTAATTAATAATGATGATATAACAAAAATACATTTCACTTTATTTCAATAATTTATTACTATTTAACGCTATTGTAGTTTAGGCACTTCGTTGAACCATTTTCAACGATTCTGAAGTGAATGAAGAAACGAAAATAATTACAATGTATTTATTTATGTTAAAACTATATTTATGAAAATCTGAGATCCAAGGAAGAATCTCCTCTATTGAATAGCAGTGAAATTGGTTCACTAAGAAGAGCCATGTCTCGAGGGGGTTCAAAAAAAAATGCATCAAATCAGAATTGTTTTAAATAAAAATTGTTTAGAATAAGGGAATGTGTTGAAAAGAACCCTTGAAAATTTCTTGTCATATTAATCATTACTGGCAAAAACGGTACTCATCAATCATCATATCCAATTTGAAATGAGTGAGAAATAGATTATTTTTTTGCACAAACGGGAATAAAACAGTATTTTACTGCATTCCCTACAGTTTTATACAAGGTGTCCCAACCAAAAGTAATAACTTTGCAGATAAAATTTTTTTGAAAAATTGGAGAAACACGTCGACCTTGTTTCCAAGGGGAACATATTTTAATGTAATACTTGTATACCTATCATCATCCGTCTACCCTACACGGCCACCCCCTCAAAAAATTCAAATTGCAAAGGGGGGGTCGAGTGATACATCTTTTGAAAGGTCTTTTAATTCCCTACATAACTGTGTATTTTTTTTAACTTTTATCGATTCGTTCTTAAGGAAAATAATTTCATTTTTGATTACACACAATCGAAATCGTTTAAAAAATCTCCTGGGTATTGGAATTTATAAAAATACTACATTTTTTAGTGCTTTCAAATCAACACGAGTTTTTTCAACAAAGAACACTTTCCTTGTCCGATTAGTTTTAGAATAATAAAAGACTCATAAATATTTGATAGTCCTTGAACATTAATTTTTTCACAACCAATTTTAAATCGAGATACATTTGACCAAAGTGAGTTCTCAAAATGGTTTATACCCTTCAGGAGAGAAGAGAAATTGTCAGCATTTATTTTAAAAACGGTAATTGTGCTAGAGCTACGGAGCGCATATTCAATAGAAGTCACCCAGATAGAAGGGTTGGTTCTCAGTATGTTTTACAATTATTGACAAAATTCATGGAAACAGGTTCTGTAGGAAACAAAATGCATGAACCTCAGCGACCGATTAGGAATGAAGCAGTCGAAGTGGCAGTTCTGGGTCATTTGCAGATGGATAATACTCAATCGTTCAGGAAAGTAGCTGAAGCTTCCGGTGTATCACGAAGCAGTATTCATCGAATTGTAAAGGCCCACAAATTTCATCCATATAAATTTAAATTGATACACGAATTAAACGAAGATGATCACGATCGTCGGCTTGAATTCTGTGAGATTTTTAGTGAACAATTAAACGGTAATGCCAATCTACTGTACAATACGTGTTTTTCTGATGAATCGACATTTCAGTTAAATGGGGAGGTAAACAGGCAGAATTGTAGGTATCGGAGTGAAACCAATCCACATTTGTTCATGGAAACTTATACCCAAAGGCCTCAGAAGTTAAATGTTTGGGCTGGCATCTTAGGGGATCACATTGTCCGGCCGTTTTTTATTCCTGATAATTTAAATGGCGAAAGGTGTTAGAAAATAACATCGACCAAATGATTACCCAAATCCTCGAAGAAGACGATAATCTCTTAGAGGGCGAACTGTTTTTTCAACAGGATGGGGCACCCCGACATTTTGCTATAGCAGTCCGTCAATTTTTGAATAATCAGTTTCCTGAGCGATGGATTGGAAGAAGAGGTCCTGTGGAGTGGCCCACTAGGTCACTCGATTTAACTCCCTTGGATTTCTTTCTGTGGGGACATTTGAAATCGAAGGTATTTGCAACAAAACCCGTATCTCTGGGAGAGTTACGTGAAAGAATTGTTCGAGAATGCTGTTTATTGACTCCAGATGTGTTCAGAAATGTTCGTACAGAATTTCAAGACAGATTATACTACTGTATGGAAGTCGGTGGGGGTAATTTTGAACAATACATACGATAATTTAAACTGCTTCTTTTATTTTTATTTCCCGAACCTAAAATAATGAAACAATTATTTCTTAGGAACGAATCGATAAAAGTTTAAAAAAATACACAGTTATGTAGAGAATTGAGAGACCTTTCAAAAGATGTATCACTCGACACCCTTTGCAATTTGAATATTTTGAGGGAGTGGCCGTGTAGAGTAGAGGGATGATGACAGGTATACAAGTATTACATTAAAATATGTCCCCCTTGGAAACAAGGTCGACGGATTTCACCAATTTTTCAAAGAATTATCATCTCCAAAGTTATTTCAGGGTGGCTACTTTTGGTTGGGACACCCTGTATGTATATTTCTTTTCTGTGATGCTTTAACACTAACCCGTAAGGTGAGATATCTTTGACATTCCTGAATGACTCAATCGGATCAAAGTATTATGATGTACTTAATTTATTATTTGACTCCTTACCAGATTATGATTTTCTTTACGAAACCTTTAATCTTTTACTAGTGGGTAGATAGAAATACTGTTAGTATTATATTATTTTATATTACTCGTGCGTAATTGTGCTGTACTAAATATAGTACGACACGCAAATATACCTCTTTTCCATAACTAACTTTTTTTAGGGATCTTTCTATGAATCATGCGCTTGCCTTATTAGAAGATGAGGAATATGGGAAAGTCAGTTGGGTAGAAGATTTGCTTTTACCACCTACTACTACCGAATTGGCGATATTCCACTAGTTGAAAGCTTGGAAACTCTTTAGAATTGTTTTCTAGATTTTTTGACCAACAGGTATAGAAGATGATTATTAGGTAAAGTAATAATTATGCAATGCGAAAAAATGAAACAACTTATTGAATTATTTAAACTTAAAAGTTTTGTTGGTGTGTTTTGACCATTTCAGAACTAGATAGAGAAATATTGACGACACTTTCTCGAGGTCCACTTTCAGGGAAAATTAAATGAACAAAAGATCGTTTCAATTTCTTGTAGTTCTCGAGGTCAAAATTTTTTCTAAATTTTTGAAAAGTTCGTTTGTTTACAATAATTAGTACTTTACTACATTATTGACTTCCAAGAATACAACAAAAGAAGAGACTTACACTTTTTTTGGATATTTGCAAATAGATGAGTTACAGAGATTTTTCAATAATGTAAATTAAATTTTTCACATTTTAGAAAAACCTCTGTAAATCATCTGTTTATAAATATACAGCAAAATATAGAAAGCAATTTCAATCAACGAATCCTTCAAAAAGAGATATTAATAGAGCAAATAACGTCAATGTCAATCCATCAGAGTGAAGGTAAACAATAATTAGACTGTTTGTTGTATATTGTAGCAAAATTAACTTTTAATGCATTACAATGACTCTTATAAGTAACATATTTACTCTCTTTTTATGTAACAGTATCTTAAAAATTAGTACTTATATACCATTCATAATTAATATTATTGTATATCCTTCTTGACTTTATACTTATCATTTGTATTAGGAAGCGTAAATTAATTTACCAATAACTGCATTATTTTAATATATTATAATAATTAAAATGTCACCAAATCACCTTGGGTGTTTGTCATGTGACAGATGCTGGGGATTCCTATTGTGCGATAAATTCGGTAAAATTAATTAGTTTAGAAATTGAGATCATCTCTCGGTATTGGTCTTAGTAGTGAAAATAAGTTGACGACAAAATAAATAAACAAAATTTTCACCGATCTGTTTCGAAAACAAAATTAAGAATGTAATATGATTTTGCTTTTTTTTTATCCGTTGTCATATATAGTATTTTATACAACAATGGTGTTTTTTTTTACAAGTAGGGCGTTCATAGTACGAACCGCAGGCGAGTGCTATAAACCACCCACATGAGTAAAAAAAACACATTTTAGTTTCGAAATATATACACAATTTTTTGCATCGCCATTCGAAATTAGAAAACAGTATAATTTTGTAAAAATACGGCAAATTGATAGTTACCTTGTCGTAATGACTAAATTCTATTGCTGTTTCCATAGAAACCAATAATAAAACTAAATATTGAACGATTTAAACGTCGCATTTGACACATTCTACTTTACAATAATTATTATTTGGAACAAAATGAGTAATAGTGAAGAAGATTTTATTCCTGGTACTCCTCCGGAAATCAAGGAGCAAGCAATTGCTGTAACTTTAAATTTATTACCAGCGAAATTTAGAAAATTGTACGAAAAAGAATATGATTTATTTATGTACTGGTGTAAGCAGAAAACTGTGAGTAAGATATCTGAGTATTTTTTTTACATCTATCTGAAAAAGCAAACACTTTAAAATGTTCCAGTCTCTGGTCGAAGTTTTCGACGCTTAAAGTAGTATTGAATGTAAAGAATAATGCAGATGTATCCAATTATCAAAAAGTAAAAGCTTTTTTGAAAAGACAATCTACTGGGTATGGGCTAAGAAATCTAAAGTTTTTGACAGTGCAGATGTCGAATGTTTTTTACTAGAAGCACCAGATGAAAAGTTTTTAATGTTGAAAGTTGTATTAATAATGGGCTTGGCTGGCGCCTGTCGTCGAGAGGAACTCTACTATATGACCATTGATAACATTGTGAGAAAAGACTGCATGTTGGTTGTTAAAGTATCTGATTCGAAGACCCACATTGAAAGGACTTTGACGGTAATTGGTGAGACAGTTAATAGAATAAATCCACTAAATATTTATTATACATATGCAGCTATTCGCCCTACTCATGTAAATCACAAAGGGGTTTTTCTTCAATATCGAGGAGAAAAATGTACGGTCCAACGAGTTGGTATTAATACATTTTCAAAAAATACCAAGTATTATTATAGCTAAATACCTTAAGTTATCTACTCCTGAGCAATATACGAGTCACAGCTTTAGGAGATCTCCGGCATTACTATTAGCTGGTTTTGGAGCTGATATTCTTATCTTAAAACGTCATGGGGGATGGAAATCCTCAACAGTTGCTGAGGGATATATAGAAGATAACATGTAGAACAAAAAGGAAACTTCGAAACAGACATTTTCAAACAATACTATAGAAATGACTGTCTGCGGATGTAGTCGTTGGTGAAAATCAGACCAACAACTATATTAATATAAATGAATCAAACATTTTTCGCACATCTGAACCTATAATTCCAGGAATAAATATAAATAATGTTAGTAACAGTACTATTCATATAAATTTTCGTTAAATTATGAATAAAATTGTTCATAAAATTTGTTAATAATTAATAAATGTTTGATGTAAGAACTTTAATTTGTTGTCTGTTGACTATTTCTTTATTTCACACTTCTTTCTTTATTTTTCATTTGTCAATAATGACATTATTTTGATTCATTGAAACTGTCCAATAAATATCATTTTAGGATATGGCGTTACAAAAAATTATTTTCTTATTAGTTATTCCAATTACAATTCATTCAAATTCAAATACAATAACCTTATTTTGAGGAATAAATGATATACATGTTAATTAATTCGTTACATTGTGTAGAATTATATTGTTTCCAGACTTACAGTCTTGTTACGTTCTAGTGTAGTGTTAATAATGAATTTCAGATTAAACAAATCAAGCCATGCTTCCCAAAAGGATGTGTTGAAACAATTAAAAGCAATAGTATTAGGTATGTAGGTAATACTTTTTTCAATGAAACGAACAGAACTTCATAACAGCTATAATTATCTTAGTTGAAAAAGATATAGAAACTTTAACATGTTTTAGGCGTTTTTCGTGTATTGTTGATATAAAATATTCGATAACTGCAATTTGAAATTTTTTTTTTTTACAAAAATCAATTTGTGGCTATACAAGTTCCAATCTGCGCGTATATTAGTGGTGTCCACAAAACATTTGATATTGAGGGTGTTTAAGGAATCCACTAGTCAAATGATGTACGTGTAAATTTCTTATGTGGAGTATTGACTACACGGCATTATTTGATTTTCTTTTAACGCCTGTTTGACATTTTGATGTCTTGCAGAAAAGGTTCTTTACCTAACAAGAAAGTAGTTTTTGCTTAACTGCCATGGCCTATGTGATTTAAAAAAACCAAAAATATACCCAAAGCAGGGATGAACCACCAAATGTGCAAAAAGAATTCAAAAATTTGTGGTTCATTTCACCTATTCGGGGACACGCTGTACATGGATTTAGTAATTCAGCATTAAAAACCTTTTCTAATATAATTCTGTTCTATTTAATAAATAGTGGTATATTCAATCAAATTTTCAAAATCGCAATTTTACGCTATGCTCGATATAATATAACAAAATATGTATTACGTAGTAAAATTCAAAGAAAACACCAACTTTTGTAAAGAATACATATTTTTTGTGAAAATCAATAATAAATATGTCTTCTGTTTTCAACTTTTTGGCGGACAAAGTTAGCTAGCTATGAAAATAATAAAAAATTGTATGTTGTACAATATAGAGTAAACACACATATGTCAGAAAGTATTGTAGGTTCCTATTAGAGGGGATATGAAGGAATTATTCCTTGATACAATTTGTTCTGAAATGGAATTCTTACTAATAGTCCAAGAGCTGGCGTCCAAAATGTGCAAGAGTTTTCTCAAAGCTAATTTTTTGAGATTAGGTTACTTTTTAGTGATGGAAAATAACTGTAGAGTCAGCACTTCCGGTACCGGGACACCTGGCGCTGGGACGCTCGCAAAGGTGTAATATTAATTAACGTCTCTAAACTGTTTTCTCAAAGCTCAAAATTTATAGAAAACGAGCAAATATAATATAAAACAAGAATCCAACAGATCTATCTCACATCTATCGACTGCTGACTGACGTGGTCCTATCATAAATGAGTCTGACTGTCTCCTTTATTAACTTTATAGTTTTAATTAATGTTTTGGAGAATTTCAGCTTTGAGAAATCACTTTGACACACGTCATTTTTTTGACAGGTATGGAGTAGCGCTGACGCCACGTGTCCCTATATTTTGCTGTCTGACTGTTGGATTCTTGTTTTATATTATATTTGCTCGTTTTCTATAAATTTTGAGCTTTGAGAAAACAGTTTAGAGACGTTAATTAATATTACACCTTTGCGAGCGTCCCAGCGCCAGGTGTCCCGGTACTGGAAGTGCTGACTCTACAGTTATTTTCCATCACTAAAAAGTAACCTAATCTCAAAAAATTAGCTTTGAGAAAACTCTTGCACATTTTGGACGCCAGCTCTCCGACTATAATTGGTCAGCGATAGAGTCAGAAGTACAACATAACAGTGTACAAAAAAAAGTACAGTCAATGGACAGTAACAATTATTAATTATTAATTAATTATTTTCTCTTGGACAAATATATTTCATTTAGCTAAATTTTGGTTTTTCGGGTTATTAAAAGAAATAGTAAATATAAATATTCCTTCAGGCATTTAAAAAGAAAAATTGAGGTAAAGTAGACATCAAATAAAATGTGTGATTATTGTACATATTTCTGGTAGATAATAAAAAATAGGAATGTATGTTATCGTTATTCCCAGGAAAATCTATTATAGAAACAGACAAATAATTGACCATAAACAAAGCATATATTGTCAAACCAAAATTTTTTTAACATACAGGGTGATTCATTAAAATAGAAAATCTCTAAACTGAGGATATTAGAGACCAAAATATGACGATTGAGCCCAACACGCCTTATACAAATGTTGCTGGTTTAAGAGATTCAATGTTAGAATCTGAAAGGCCGTCCGTCTTTATATAAAAAGCGGCTCCTGTTTAATTGCAGGATAAATCAAATAATTATTAGAAAATCACTGACACACAGAATCATAATTTAATATTAGTATTTATTTTAACTCTATAAATAAAGTTAACTTTATATTTTAATGATTAAAAATTGCATAAAAACGAAATATATTGAACCTTTCAAGAGCATATATCTTGAAAACGGATAGAGACATCGAAATTAAACGACAGTCACATTTTTATGCAACGATCCTGCTTTCTCTTTCAGATTTTCGATTCAGTTTGCTCACAATTCTAGAGGCAAAAAAAGATGCCTCAATTTATCAAATCAGTAGAACAAGCGTCCTCTATGAACAACATTAAAATTAGTTACAAATTCTTATTTGTCATACCAAATAAATATAGTTTAAAAAAACTAAAAAAACACGCTTTTAAAGCACATCAAACTAAAAAGTGAAAAATAATTATTAATATAAACTGAAAATAATAATGAACGAAAAATACTAGTATTATTGTGAAAAAAGCGTGGGGTGCTTTGTGCAATATTTTTTCGTATATCGAGCACCCCACGCTTTTTTCACAATAATACTAGTATTTTTCGTTCATTATTATTTTCAGTTTATATTAATAATTATTTTTCACTTTTTAGTTTGATGTGCTTTAAAAGCGTGTTTTTTAGTTTTTTTAAACTATATTTATTTTTAACTTTTTAGTTTGATGTGCTATGAAAGCGTGTTTTTTAGTTGTTTTAAACTATATTTATATTGCTTATTGATGCTGATATTATAACATATTACGATCCAACAGATATTTCTGAAAAAAAAAAAATTTTTATTTCAGCCGTGAGGTTCGAACTCACGCCGGAGGAGTCTGTCGTTTCGCGTCGACTGCCTTAACCCATTCGACCACCGGGCTAATTAATAATTATGGAATCTACTGACATATTAAGCCTTTGCTTTCACGCAGGGATACGTGAGGAAAGGATTGGCGATCCTGAACAGGATAATGATATAAACTTATCAAATTATTGTATTGTTACCGGTTCTTAATAAGTGTACAAAGTTTCAATTAAATCTGTCCGTTTAAAGTGGGTTAAAATCGAGTCCAAAGAGTCAGTTACAAACAAACAAGCAAACAAGCAAACAAACAAACAAGCAAACATACAGGTGAAGCTAATAAAAGCGTGTTAAAAACGTAAAGCTGCTAATTTTCAAGTTGATACTATGAAAACTTTCAAAATTATTGAGAAATTTCAAAAGAAAATTCTAGTATTAAACCAACAACATTATTATGAGGCATGTTGATCTGAATCGTCATATTTTGGTCTCTGGTAATTCCAATTTCGAGATTTCCGATTCTTAATGAATCACCGTGTATATTGACTTCACGAAACGTATTGATAAAGTATACTTTCTAATTCTAATTAAAAAGTATATGTTTTTTTTTTAATGTTCAGTAGTTTCCATATTATGAGAAAAAATTATACATAAGTATTTCGTGTTTGAATTTTTTGCCAAGGTTAGAAAATAAAGAAAGGAAATTGAATGAGCTACAAAAAAAAAATAATAAAATATGTGTCAAACATTTATTAATAATAATTGAATATTCATTAAACATGCTCTTAAAAATACCGAAACAGAATCATTTATCATTCTTTTGAACTTTTTTTATAAAAAATATACATAGTACTTTATTTTTTAAACTTAAACTATAAAAATGAAAATCTACAGTAGCAAAAATTAAAAAATAAAATGCAAATTGGTGCTCTCGTCTACATGAAAAATAATATATATATATATATATAATAACTTCTACATGAAATATTACCCTCCCAATTAAGTCTGATAGATTATCTGGAATAGACGAGGTTCTTATAGTAAATGGTGTCAAACACCACCAGTCCCTCTCCATTTCTTTTTAAATCGTCCTTATTCTCTGTTTTTGCCAAAATATTCACCTCTTCCCGCACTATCCTTTGACAATCAGATTTATGATATTCTTCCTCATCATTAAAGTAAATGTTAATTAACTACATTTATTTTATTATATTTTTTTTAATAGAGTTTCCAAGGATTACGTTTGCAGCATTAGTTTTGCTGTTGCTTCCGTGACGAACCGTTCAAAACTTTTATTACTAAATCTGACTACAAGGCTAGGCCGTCGTGACGCCACAGGTCGACGCCGCACTCACAACTGTTTGTCGATACGACGTCAAGAAGCCTCGTAGTATTTAGGTTAGGAAAGTTTTCACGAAATATATTTGCATATTTTTAAATCAAATGTATGTCAGTTCATAAAGGACTGGAAAATTTGCTGTAAATTATTATAATGAAGAACCCATTTAGAAACTCTTCTTAATATTATCGTGAAGGATCGTAAGATTTATTAACTTTAATTAAATTTCATCAAATATTATTTAAACTTCAACCCTTCTATACCAGGGATAATCAATATTTAGGTGACACAGATTCACATTGTTTGAACCACTCTTTAATTGTTTGGTTAATTCAACAACAAAAATAAACGTGTAATATTATTTTAAATTGCGACTAGTAGTTGAATAAAAAATTCATTTATATGGATAATGATTATTATCAGTGGCACAGCAAGAAATTATATCCAGAGGCTACACACACTTAAGCCGAATTTTCGTGCTCTATCCGTAAGCAAACTGTTTACTTTTAAGTATAGCCAATCACGGACCAGGAAATTTGTTAACTTATCGGCATTCATTTTTAGTAAACATATTTTAAAGCGTTCGTAGCGCAAGATTACACCTTTAAGTTATTGTAATTGCGCGAGTTTTTATTTCCATCGATAGAATCTATCAATGCAATCATATCCATCAAAAGCGTCTTTTTATTCTTAGATGGATTTAAGATAGAACATCTAAATCGTCTTTTTATTTCTGATGGAATTACGATAGATTGTATCACTTCCATCTACTAAAAGTGTTGATGTATTGATAGAATAATTTACGTAAGTGGAAGGGGAAATGTTTTCTAATCGGACATAACCTTGTTTCCTTTAGCTTTTGTTTTATTTTCTTAAAAGATTAATGCGTGGCTTTACCAGAAGGTTTTAATCTTTTTAAAAATCCAAATTTAAAATGGTTGATAAAGTTGACGTGATGATTACACATGAAAATGTGAATTATATGACAAAATTGTCAGCGGAAGAAATTGAGGAAATATCATCTGTTAAGGCTGTTATTATTTTGTTATTATTAGGTTCAATAATTATTATTTTAGATCCAGAAAAATACAACAGTTTGATTACTAAGCTAATAGATGAGAAACAAAATATATCAGACAACTTGAAGGTGCAAGAATTATCTGACAAAGAAAATACCTGCGAGAGACAAAATATCGCTGGACCTTCAAAACCTTATTGTGAAATAAAATGGACAACTAAAAATATAAAACTGCTAGATATTCGCCTAAATATGGAAGAAAGTTTCAATAGACCATCATATAAAAAAAAATAAATTTTGGGAACGAATTGCAGAAAAAATAAAAACAAATGGAAATTTTGAGATGAAACCGGAAGAATGTAATATTAAGTATAGAAATTTATTATATACTTACAGAGTGAACAAACAAAAAATAATTAGGGCTACAGGGGAATTTCAAATTACCTGGGAGTTCTTTACTATATTTGATGAAGTTTTGGGAATAAAAGCATCAACAGTTCCTCCGCAAAACATTTTGAGTACATCATTAATAGACTTGGATTCGGAAAGGTTCGAGGACAAAATACCCACTCTACAAAATATCTGCGGTTATACCCTGTATATAAACTCAATGTAGCATTGTAAGAAAATGAAATGACCACAGTACATTCTTACAAACTATGCATCAATCTGTTCCTTTTGTTTTGTGCAATTTGTAGTTCCCGATCCACATATAAATCAGGCAATACATTTGGCATTGACATCGCTTCATCCTCCATCTCATCAATGTCATGATCAATATTATTTTGTATTCCGATATTATGTAATATACATGCAGAGATTACAATATATTTAAAATTCTCTAAATTATATTTAGACATTTTAGTCACCTAAACACTCCTTTCAGTCGGCCAAACGCTTGTTCAATCACAACTATTGTACTGCTCAATATTTTATTATAATTTTTTTGATTTCTAGATAGATGACCATTATCTTTAAAAGGACCCATTAAATATGTGGTGGATATGCGGTGTCACCTAATATATGAAATTCTTCAGGTATTAAATTATTTTCTAGGTTATGAAATACTGGGAATTCTGGAAAACTCTGCTGTCATGTGCAGACCCAGGCCATCCACAATATACCTCCATAAATTCCATCTTGGAATTACCTACTCCCCTGAAGTATTATAGAGTGATAACCCTTTCGATTATAAAAGGAATTGTCCTTTCTCGGGCCAGGAATCGGTATATGTGTGCTGTCGATACAACCATTCACATTGGGAAAAGGTTGTCTCCTCAAATTTATAAAATCCTGCACTATGGAATTAAAAGTGTGTCCAGTAGGCCAAATAATATACTTTCGCCTTTTTTACAAATTAATTTGCATACATATAAAAATATTTTATGTGCACTACCTTTGTTAAGGCCAAATCAGTCTGCGATACCTCTGAAGGATTCCTGATTTGTTACTGTCCACAGAGTTAATACAAGGAGTGCCAGCGGATTTACTGGGGGTCTACCAACAGAATACCAATTGTTCTTGATTTCCAATTCATCAAGTAAATTCTATAATAAAGAAATATATTTTGTGGTTTAAAAATTAAAATGTTAAGATTTTTCAAACCTGAACTATAGATTTTGTAGGCCTAAAATGTGATTTAAAGTCCATTTCACTGTATATATTCGCAGTATTTAGATAATTCCATATTTTTTCATGGCTTATTCGGTATGAAGAATGCATAATAACTATATCATCTTCCGAACTGTCCGAGTTATCCCCATCAGAAGAAGAATCGTTTGTTGCTATCTGCACTAATGGTATTGCGCCAACGAATTTAATAACATCCATCCTTTCTTTTCGTAACACGGCAATTTAACCCTAACCTCACTAAAACGTAAACAATCAAAACAATTCTATCAATTGCGTTGTTTTTTTCTGAAACTGATGTGTCCATCAAACGTCCATCTGAGAATGACGTCACTCTATCAGACTGAAAATTGATAGATTCTATTGATGAAAATAAAAACTCGCATTTTCCTTCCTAGTTATAACCAAAGTGACGGAAACTGGTATCGGAACTATAATATAGTAAGCATTACATAATTGTCACTAAATTTGCGACTTTAGTGTAAAATTCACCTTGTGGTATGCCCGTGTAGTAACAATTACGTAAATTCTACTGAATTTAGATACTGCATAGTTACACTTTCTTTATTTTTATTGGTAAGTCTTTAAGAGTATTGAAAATGAAGTGAGCACGATAAGCGGACAACACTAAACATACAATTACTGTAAAATATAAAAAAAAGGTTTATGGTAAATTTTTATAAACTATAAATGTAAATCAAGGTCTGATAAAAATCTTAAACTCTAATTAAAAATAAACACACAATTTTATCTGACGTTTTTATAAGATAACTTACCAATAATTCTAAAAATATTTAAACGTATATAAATTGTAAAAGGCACTTGATTTTGGGAATGTAAAATAGACTTCTAATATTAGCAAACATTGCGTAAACAGTAATTTGCCATTATTTATGAAATTCATAATTATAGTTTTTAAATCAAAACATAATACGTCATGTTTTACTAGAGAATGACAAGCTTAGGAGAGAAAATTATAACATTTAACACATATTTTTTAAGAATTTTACACCCATCTTATTGTTAGTTATATGGCTTATCAAAAATTAAATCCTTGAAAACATACTGCAATGATATATTTATTTTTTAAGTTTTATTAGTATTAGTAAAAAAAAGAAAATCCATTTATTATTAAAGAAGCATGTAAATTTATTAATTAAAATTATTGCGTTATGACTTTTTTATAATTTTTGGGCAAAATTGGATTGGATATTTTCGATTCCATGCCATTCTGGAGATATAATGCCTTATACGAGCTATATAGAAATAAAGTGATACTTGATAGATATTAGATATTAGACAAAAAAATAAAAAACCGATGATTTTTCTAAATAATTTCCTTAATAAATGCACATTATTGAAATTAAATAACAGAGCAAATCGAGAAATAGCACAATTATCTCCTAGGAAGGAACATTCAGTTTATCGTGGGGGCGAGGACAGGTCCATTGGTCAGATGGTATTCGGAATAAAACGTTCCTAATAGCCGAAAATATGTGTTTGTAATATGTAGTTCTGATGTGGGTACAGATATAAAGTTATTATTTATTCTGGAAATAATAACAATAATCGATCAATACGTTTCGACTCTAAGGGGATCAATAATATTACATATTTAAATATTTAGGAATTGTTTCGATAATTGACTTAAGGTAGTATATAATATAAAAAACCTGTGTGAATTTTTTGATTTTCGTAGATATCAAATAACGTGACTGAGATACTGAAAATTCATCAGAAAATATGTACATATTCATTCCCGACGCAATCACTTTACAATACAATTTTGTTCTGACAGTTCTAACAACTATGATTACAAATCTATTCAAAGCCACCTATTAAAAAATGTAGAACAGTTATGTAACGAAACACTTGGACCCAATTTAATGGAAGATTCCAACTAATATATACATGACCGCCAAATATGGAATTTAGTACTAAAGAATGCAAAATTTTTGCGAGAAAAACTTTTACCAAATGAAAATTTAAACGGCCTTTATCTCAAAAACTACACGCTTATATAAAACGCTCTTAATACAGAAAACACTCATTTTTAAAAAATCTATCAATTACTCTAATTTCTGTATTTAAAATATTTACACTCTGTATAGTGTACACATAAGCAATTCATTTTTAATAACTATTATCCTAAGAATAGCAATTTCTGAGTCAACCATACAGAAATACAAAAATGTTGAAAATCAGACAATCTTATAAAAATATCCAATCATAAATAAATATCTCTATATTAAGGCGAACATGATTATAGATGATTAAGATTATGAACATGATTATAGATGATTAAGATTATGTTAGGATTCAGATTTATTCATTTTCATAAACAAACACAAAATGTGTATAAAAAATAACAAAAAAACAAAGATTGTAAAAGTATACAAACATACATCTGTGATAAAAATATGATTAGATATGCTCTAAACAGAACATTAAAATAGAATATACATACAAATCATTAGTTCAAGAAAATATCAACATGGGCATAATATACATTTTTGTCTTTAAATTTAGTTGCCTTATCTTGATTAATGTGTTTAGTCACTGTCAACCACAATATTTATGTTTATAGGGGATAGTCTGATTGAAATTGTCTCATTGCTTTAAGACCCGATATATCCATCTTCTGGTAGAGTGGTTGTTAGTTACCAAACAGATTTATATTAATTATTACGTCTCTACTTTTGCAAAAAACTGATCACAGCGAAGTATATTCTCATATGGAATAACTGTTCTGCAAAAATAGTGACTATTATTTTACTGGTTTAACAATTTTATTCTCAAATTTATCTGGTCGGTAACTTTATCAGTAGGTGGATATACTGGCCCTAAGAGATTTAGTCTTTGTAATTATAGATAATAGACGTATTAATATCATGTTTGACAGTGACCACTGCAATATTCAGGAAATCAGAATGAAAAATTATCTTCAGTGTCAAAAATATCTGCATTATATGTATTCCATTATATAAATTAATTTGTGGGTGCTTCGGTTAAAGAGCATAGATTAATTTGTCATAAAAATGGATTTAAGTTGAAAATGGTTCCATTATAACATCCTCTACGTTTAAGGATAAAAAAATAAAGCCATATATAATTTAAAATTATAATATATAAAGGGACTATAGATTTCTAGGTAAAAGTTTCTAAATCGGTCCCTATATCTTCAAAGGAAAAAAAACAAATCATGGACTTGTTGCATTACGTACTTATCTTAAACTTTCTTGAGATTTTGACAAGAGCCTTAATGATGATAGTGATATAGATGATATCTACCCTAGTAGTGAAAACATGAGGAAAATTAATAATATTGCATTAAGATTAGATATTTTTATATTACATTGCATAACTGTGTTGGTTGTTTTTAATTTAAATTAAGTTAGTTTTGATTAAAGTACACTTTTCTTAAGTGTGTAAAAGAACGCAACAAGACAACAAAGTCTAAATAATTACTTTTTTTTTAATTTGTTTGTTCTTGACGGAATCACGTCAAAAGTTATCCTGAAAAATGACCAGCTTAAACAAATATAACTTCATTTAAACATTCTGCATGAAGTTTTGATAATTCACTTAAAATTTTCTCAAAATTCTAATTTTCAAGTTTTATCCAAGCACCCGCGAATTTAAAACAAATTTTAATAAATACTTGCGTTTTAGTTTTAAGCCTCACAATTCTTTTTAAAAATAGCTATTTTCTCCACATATCAAATTTGTTTATATCAAAAACTAACCAAGATATTTAGATAATTACATGATGTTTAAGCTCTACAAATTTGGTTAATATTAATTAAGAATATTGGAGTGTAGTGACAAAACGTGCAGTAAGATGTTTGTTATATGATGTATTTTAACAAAACTTTATAATTATTTAGCAATTTTCTATTTGTGTTAAACCCAGGAATTGATGTCAGTGTAATGCTTTAAAATGAAAAATAGTAACCTATCATTTTTTAAAAGCGGCATTAGTTCATATCGTATTTTTTTTCTTAACTAATAAATTACGTGTGGGGTACGGTAACCGAGTAGATAAAGCGCCTATTAGCTTATTGCTCGGTACCGAAGGTCGATGGCTCGATTCCATCCTGGACCAAGTGAGAAATTTTATTTGTAATTTGTTTTGACTAAGATGGGAGAGGGAATATCGATGCCCTAGATGTGGTTCGGACTCCACAGTAAACTGTAGGACCTCGTCTCTCTTATCCAACACAAAATCCTAGGATTTTCCAGGGGTTACTTCAGTAACTTGAGAAGCGGTTAAGGAAACGTTTTAAGAAACATTTAAGAAAACATCTATGGCTGCAAATACTTAAATCTGGTAAAGGACATGAGATAAGTATTTTCTTATTAGTTTTTGACTTGGCAGTTCTCCCTTAATTAAGATAAAAATAAATAGTCATAACAATCATAAGTCATAACTGATGTTCTGTGGACTGCTCAATAATTTTCATATTTTTCTAATATCACTAATAGTTTATTATCAATATTAATTATATTGTTAGGTACATTATATTTTTTGTTTGATATTTTAATTTAATATATATAAACTGAGTATTAAGGCTGGGAATCGAATGCGAATAATTCGAATATTCGAATATTTGGGTATTCAAATTCGAATTAAGTCTAAACCAAATATCGAAATATCGAATATACTCTAATATTCAAATATAGTCGAATATATTCGAATATTCGAGTATTCAAATATGTTCAAATTTTTAAACAGGGATGTATCTAAAATAGGTAGGTGATAAGTAGTAGGTAGGCTAGGTACCTACCGATTCTAAAATGCAAATATCCAAATGCCAAAATACTCAACAAGAATATTTAACTAATTTCAGTCAATAATATATATTGTTGTACTTAATATTAGTAGTAGTTGTAGTTTGTTTAGATTGTATATAGTTTATGTAGTTCACGTATTAATTATTAAATCATTTTTTATGTGACCAATTCCCGCATGTCATTTAATTTTTTTTGTTATTCAAAGTATAAAACCACATTAATTTTTAATAACACTAATTAAAAAAAATTTATTAAAAAGTAAAAACTTTAATAATTACCAAAATATTCATACGCATACCTATTTGAATAACTGAATCATAATAATTCAATAATATTCGAAGATTCGGATTATTCGAATAGTTCAAATATTCAAACAGTTTGATTTTTCGAATAGTTCGAATATTCGGTTCATTCGAATATTCGGATAGATTATTCGATTAATTCAAATATTCAAATAATCCAATTTAATTAAAACCTTGTAAGTTTAAAATTGCTTAACAGTCGTTTTAAAATTGAGAAAAATTCGGAGTGTAATTTATGGACTATTACATGGAAATTTTCGTAGTATCTTCCATGCACAGGAGCAATAATGCACGGTGAAAAAGAAAAACTTACATTTTTTTGTCAAATTCCATACTAATGCCATTTTCCAGGAAAATAACTGTTGTCACTTTTGGGGACTGGCATTTTAAAAAATTTAATATGAGTTTCGTATCCACCACTACTCAGTATGTTGATATTTTGTCGGAATTGAATAAAAATGTAAGAAAACCTCAATTTCTAATTAAGTCGACGTTTCGACAATATTTATTGTCCCGAGGAAAACAATAAATATTGTCGAAACGTCGACTTAATAAGAAATTGAGGTTTTCTTATATTTTTATCCAATTCCGACAAAACACCAACATCTGGAAAAATATCAGTTTTAAAAAAATTTTAACTCAACATTGGTATTAAACCAAATTTTTGATCTTCCTCAAATTCTAATATGGATAATGTGGATATACGCCAAGGCGAGTTGAGGATGTCATACGTGTCAAGGATGGTCCAACAAAATATTAATATTGAAGATAATTTGTTTATACAAAGATTATAGCAATTTATAACAATAATAAACAAGCTTCCCGTATGGTGCGTACTTTTTGCCTGCCAGGGTGTATCTAGCCACTTAAACATTAATTCTGTATACTCAAATGGTTAGCCGATATTGAGTTAAAATTTAAAAAATTGTTACTTTTCAAGAAAAAAATCATTTTTCTTAAACCAGTTAAGATATTAAAAGAAATCCAAACATTCCGAGGGAAAACATCATTTTTCAAAATGTCAGCCCACAAAAGTGTCAATAAATCTGTTAAACAGTTTTAATGCCACGAGGTTTTAAAATCTAAGTAAAATTTCTCCCTTAACGTTTCTATTGAAGCTTAATTTATATCATGTACAACCTGACAAATTTATGGTGGCACGTAATATGCGCACATAATTGACAAAGATGGGTGATATCCGACAGCGGTACGATTACTGTTGACAGAGATGATAATATGAGTAGTACTACGAGGCAGTAAATTATAATGGAAACTTCGATTTAAAATATAATTAATTGCTGTTCGTACACATTAATAATAGATATTCTTTTGGTAATTTGAGCAAATTGTATTACAACTTAATTAATAATTATAATTAAATTGTAAATTGATAATACAATGTTCATTAGATAAACTATTTTGTACTTTTTTATTATTTTAAGACTTACCACATATAGTAAAACACGACAGAAAAATACTGTATAGTAGAAAAATATTTAACTGTTAATAATAAAAAAAGTCATATTGATAAATATTTATATAATAATCTGCATGCTTGTTTACACTGTCTGGTCAGATGCCGATTGTTTAAGTGTTTATATTTATGTGTAGAAATGTAAAAAATACTATTTTTGTCCAGATGTCTTAATGTTTATGTCAAACAGAGAAAATTAACAATTAATAATTGAGGAAGATAATATTATAAAATAATTATATCGAATTCTAGTTAAAAACGTAGTTTTGCCTTAAGGGATACCGTCCAAAATAAGATATATAGATATTAGCAATGTAATTTGGTGTCGTAGAGGTTCGGGTCTCAACGTCCCATGACTATCATGATTACCTTTTGTGAAAAAAAATAATTTTTTTTTCGATTGACAAACGTTCAAGCTACTAACCTCAGGAGAAAATGTATCCAGTGTTTTTTTAGTTAATTTGAAAATCATCCAAAATCATGTTATTTTCTGATTTTTTCTTTTGGTACTTTTCGTGAAAATCAAAAATCAGCTTTCTGAGGGCAGTGCTTTGAACATTGTTCTATTAAGAAAAATTTTTCTTAATTCATTTATTTGCTTAGCTTGCCTTCCAGTCGTCGAGAGCTTAACACTCTCAAATGAATAATTTTTCAAGGTTGTCAATCCTCTTATACCAAAAATCCATTTAACAAATGAGTTATTCCAAATGTTACCAACATGTAAATAAGCTTATTAAGATGTGCCCTCTTATTGTCCAGTTTTTATATCAAGATAGTTTTGTTTATACCTAGACTATTTTTCAGACATATAAATACATTTTTTAAATTTAACAGGCGTTAAAAAGAAAGCAAATATTGACATGCATAGATTATGCCCGCTCCACCTGTAGTGAGAACTGTCATCAATAAATCTACACATACATCATTTGCTTTCCTTTAAACCCTGTTCAAGTTGAATCAACTCTCGCTGTATACATAATCTTAAACGTTAATTGCTACTGGTATTACATATTAGTGGGAATAGGAATATGTCAATCAAAACAGAAAACTAGGTACTTTAATTTAGTTTAGTTGACTAAATTAAAAAATGGTAGTTTTCCGTTTTGATTGACCTATTCCCACTAAGTTGTAATATCAATATAGTAGGGCACTAAACATCCAAGAAATTAATTGTTACTTTTTGTCGGAGTGTACAGATGAACTTATGCAAAGGAAATCTAATTTGAAAGACAGTCCCCAGTCTATTCCGGCGTATAAGAGTGCCAGCATAACTTTGTCAAGCTGTATGTTTGGTTTTAGGTAAGTAAATCGGTTTGGCTTAACAATTAATAGTAATGGATCTTAAATGTTTCCCACAAAATGCCCATAAGAAAAACCATACAGTTTTATATTTCATTTTGATTTTGATTTCATCAGTGTTCGAAAATTATGTCATCAATATTTAAAACTTTTTATTATTCAATTTTAAATTATGTAATACTGTCAAAAAATAAATAAATACTGTCCAAACATAATGAATCTATCTAGTACAAGACTGAAAAAGTTGACAATTTGGTTCTTAAATAGGGTTGTAATTTTAAGAGCTAATGAACTCTCAGACCGATTCGTTCAGAAAATGGTCTTGTGAGTATTAATCAAACAAAATGTGCATATTTAGAATTAATATTAAATTCTGCAGAAATTTGACCCGAGTTTTTCATGTACTTAAATAGATATGCCTAAACAGCATATGACAGAATAATATTATATTTTTTCTTCCGTCTAAGAAATTTACAAAAAAACCGTACTTTTAAATAACCGTAAGTACTATTTTTTTTTGACAAAAACTGAAAGAAAATACGTGTGCTTTTTTTTAATTGTTTTAAAATGCGTACCGTTAAAAAGGGTAGAAGTCCGCGAGAGGGAGAACTGATCTAGTTTTGGAGATATTTGATTAAGCACAAGTTGCCATACCAGACGTTGCCAATTCTTCGGCCACCAATTTTTTTCGATATATTTGATTAAGCATAAGTTGCCATACCAGACGTTGCTAATTCTTCGGCAACCAATTTAGTTCAACCTGCCAAAATTCAAAAATTTTTCTCTTCTTTCATTTTTGTACGTTTTTGTTTCATCTTCAAAATCATTTCTTTATGTAACTTTATTAAAAATTGTATTACATTTTTTCTAAAATCAAAAATTGGCCGTGTTCCAGATAAGAATTGCCTTAAGCGGGTTTTTGCGTTGATTTATTTTCCTGTCAACCCAGCAAAACAGTGTCCTTGACATATTGTGTATACCCTATTTTTAAGTTGTAAATACTAGATATTAAATAGTTTATATTGCGCTGTTGTGGCATAATTAGTTTTAAGTCTAAATATATTATTTAAGAATAATAGGTGTTAGAATTTTATATCAGTTGTTGTTTATCCTCCCGAACTTACCCCCGTCCAACCCGTCAATTGCCACGACAGTGGATGTTGGGTAGGCGCCGCGCCGGGCGTGATTAATCCGGGAGGAACAATTGTATCCAAAAACTGGTAAATAAATTGTTTTGAATTGAATTGAATTGTGTTCTTCAAAGAGAAATTCCAAAATCGTTGTTTTGGATTTTTCTGTGGGAATAATACTACAACTAATAGAACTTAATACTTCTGCGCTATTATTACGTCCAACCTGCAATTAGAAGTTTGTGCTTTTTAAGTGAAAAAAAAAAAGAATCCACTTTATCTTACGAATACAAATAGTTTTGTGGACTGCATTGTATTGAGCAGATTCTAGGGTGCAATAACTATTATTGCTGTAGAAATTATACGTTTTCTTTTTCTTAACTTCCAATGGCATTGATTATTTAAAATCAAAATCCGTTTAACTTTAAACCTGAAGTGTATTTATTATAATCATAAAATGTACCTATCTTTATTTTTTTTCACTTGGCAGTGATAAATATCTTATTATTCATAATTTAGTCAGTAGTAAGTTCGTGTGCGTAAAACCATACTACAAAGTCCTGCTCCCGTGTACATCAACATAAAACATCGTCTTATTTCTTTTCATGTAAAATTTACAATTACAAAAGTTAGGTTGATTGGAAAAAGAAAATGAAATTGCACCTATATTGTGTATTTTCTGAATCATTTAATGATTATATTCTATGTACTAACCTATGTTTACCTAGAAGTCCATTAATTCAATGCAAGGTTAAATATTAATTTGCATAAGTACAAAGTTCACATGTTATTGTTGTAACTCCTATGACTCTTTATTAAAAAATGCAAGTCATTAAGGTGAAAAATAATAACTATGTAAAATATGTTATATCCTTGTAAAGAAAGCCATGTGGTAGGATAACATCTAACTGAGTATTTCACAATGTTGCCAAAATTTATTATATTATTACTATATTTTTTTTAATTTTATTGATACCAATAATAATGTAGAGAAATATTGCGTCTATTAACAAAATATAAAAAAAGACAACCCGGTTAGTATAAATTTTCTTATGATTGTAAAATTATCTTTAATTTCTGTAATAACCGGAAATCTAGTTAGGCACTCGAAGTATGTCAATAGTTTCAATTAAGCAAATTGCAGTAAAGAGAAAAGACAGTATTTGTCTTAAATCCATTTTTATAACATAAGTATGTCGGGATGGTTCAAATATAAATTTTATAGAAGTAATCAAATTATTAAATGGACCATAAGTAGGTATTAGGACACTTGAGCCAGACAGTACGTCATCAACATGGCGTCGGTCGTTAAGTATTGGATCTGCATTACCGGCAGGAAATTCAAATTGGCGGTGAAATTCAAATTGTACACCGGTTGGACCAGACAGTGACTAGGGATCTGCACCACTGACAGGAAATTCAAATTGACGGGGAAATTCAAATCTCAGGAAATTCGCAGCAATATAAAAGTCAAATTGAGCGGAAAATTCAAAAAGCCCTGTATCTACACTTCTCTACTAATACTTCTGTCACATAGTCAAATGATATTATTTATTTTATTACTATTATTTATTAAATACTATAGGAAATTCAAATTGGGGTGGAAAATCATGTTACCATAGAAAGGAAGCAGATAAACATATGAAACAATTAATTAATTAGCGATAGGTGTGTTAGGTTAGTTAGGTAAGTTAGATAATACATAATCGAGAAATTGTTGAAAATTGTTTATTGAACGAAGAATGAATCAAGTATACATAAATTCAATCAACAGAGAGATTGTCAATTTTTAAATACACATTTGGTACTAAGTAAATACATATGTAGAAAGGTATACAAGAGGTACACAAAAAAAAAAGTTTTCCGGTTTACAGAAAATATACTGATTACTATTTATACAAAAGCAAACATAGTTATAAAAATATATATAGTCACATTTAGGTTCTACATACCCTCTGATATATACTATATACAATATATATGTAGTTAAAAAATAAATAATAATAATAATAAAGTGTATCGCTCACATAAATAATAATAATATTAATACATAAAGTGTAATAAAAATATGGCTACATACAGAATTTATCTTAATTACATACTATCAAACAAAACAATCTCGACAACAAATAATTCTAACAGCTTTTGAATTTTTTATATCCATAGGGAACAGAACTATGATCTTCAGCGAACTTTCTTTTCGTCGAGTTAGGTTTATAAATTTTAGTTTCAGTTCTTGTAACGACTTCATGCTCTTTTGTTCTTTGTATGTTGCTCGATGTAATATAAATAGGATCTGAGGGGGGTTAAAACCATAGTCTTGATACTTTGGAAATTTATCAGTTGGGATGCAGCATAATTGAGCGATATGCCTTTAACCTTGCAAACAATTTCCTCTCTCTGATTACTAGTAGAGAAGACCTTATAAGCGTAGTTTTTAGGACCTCCAGACACAAACTCTGTAATAAAACTACCAGGTCCATACGTCTCGAGTTCATCAGTCATGTTGCCAATAAAGACTCCAGTGGGAAGATCGTATTCTCCCTCTCTCGAGACGTATATTACAGAGTCAGTGTCATAGTAGAGAACTTTATCACCTAGTTGTTCTAAGTAACTGTACAATTTTAAACGAGCCTGCGTGGTAACATAAGCAGCTAGCACTACATTGACCGTTGTTAGAGGGTTGGAGGCCTCCTCTATATACTCCCAATTAACTATTAATGTATTTTCTCCAACTGGAAGCACAGAGTTCACAGTGATGGAAGGATTTACCAACATATTGAAAAACTCGTTAGGATCATTAACAATACTTGTCTTTGGCTGATTTTCCCGCTGACCAAACTTTCCCCAAAACGAATTTAGAATTAACTTAGCCAATGAACGGAGACCTGAATTTTTTATAATTTCAGTAAACTCTAGCTGTACATCCTCATTTTTAAAAAAATCATCTATGTATTTTTCCCTTTCTTCCTTTGTGACACAGTTCCCAGGCCATCCGGACGCGTGCTGTTTTACTTTAATGTATTTGTTCATCATCTCAGTGAAGAGGCCGCCAACCTTATTGACTCTATCAAATCGGCATGTCTCGTAAGACCAAACTTCGTAAATTTTCAGTAACCTGTACCCCTTCTCGATAGCTTTCAAAATCTCATCCACCACCCACGTACCAGTAAATGCACGTTCTTCTTCATTATGTACACACTCTCCCTGACTCATTTGTTCTCCACATGTGCGACACAGAACAAACATGAGTTTATTGTTCATCTTTACAGGTAGTACGGGGTGATACAAATTTGTTGGAGGTAGTATTTTACATTTTATTTCTCCCTCTATAGCAGTAATATCTTGAGGGCAGTCATCGCCTACGAAAACTTTGGGATGGCCCACCGGAAATTTTCCATATTTACATACCCAGGGATACAGACTGCAGACATCTACGTATTTGATTTTTTCTCCTGAGCTACACTTATAATATTCAAATGTGTTCCCTGTACGTCCTCCGTAGAAAGCATCCCGGGGGTTTAGAGGTGTGGATACAAGCAAAGGGTGTTCATTGGCATATTCCTCTATTTCCTTATGGGATTTAATCTGTCTTCTAAATTCACACTCCCACATTTCTAAAACTTCATACCCTAGGTCTCTCAGTCTTTCTGTTTTAGCTACAGTAGACTCAAAGCGGAAATTTAATGTATCAGAAGGGTCTTCATGTAAAGGATCGTCACGCCTGTGTTTGAAACATGTGGGGCATCCATGATAATAGCAGCCATGGAACTCGAAAATCTGGTTAGTGTCAGGGCAGAAACCATCTACTTTAACTCCTTGGACTAGGGCCTCCTGCTGTTTGGAGGCGTGAATAATGTTAATGTTTTGTTTATGCTCCTCCCATATTAACCATTGGATAGCTACTTTTGACTGGTTATCTCTCCATCTGTAGCCGCGCTTTGGGATAATACCTATTGTATTTGGTCTTAAGAAATTGCGCCTGAACACCTTATTACACGCAGAGGCGATAGTACTTGCTTCGGTGAACGGGCAGACGTTTCCGGTTTCCATTAACTGTTGTCGAAATTTAAGACAAGCGGCTGTTAAAATTTGAACATCAGATATACAGTAATCGACCAGATCACGTTGCATATTGAACTCGTCATTTTTGTGTTCAGCATACCATGACAAGAACTTCTCTCTGTCTTCCTCTTTCATACTATCAGGGTCATAGAATTCTATAGCTGGCAGTGAACCGATGTAATTTTCATTTTCCGTTGTATTAAAGAAGTGAGGGAAGTAACCCTTTTTGAACCCATCTCCGAGTCCGAAAGCTTTTGGTAACTGAGAAAGCGCCATGGGGAAGCAGTTGAGTGAATCTAAAAATTTAATATTCTCCACCGTCATCATAATAATTTTTGTACCCCTCATAATGGGCTCAGGCTTAAGATCGGTTTTGGTAAGGATGTGATTCATTATAAACTGATGGTCAAACGCTTGTCCATTATGTGCTGTGACCACCACTTGCTTAAATATTTTCCTTTGATTTAAAATGTATTCTATAAATCTATTAACAGGGTTGTGTTTTAATATTTGTAATCTAGGACCACATTTATTACAAATCTCCATCTCTGTGTCTATACAAACATCACAGCATTGTTTGAAAACGCATAAGTTAGGCTTGTGGAGCAGGGACCCGTCTTCCAATACCTTTTCCTGCTGTGTCTCCAAGTCATAGAACATAAGGAGGGTGTCTTTTGTTTTAGGTCTGTTAGCATCTACCTGTATATAACAGAAGTGATTGCTTGGAACATGGGTGTTGCATATTTTACAATAAATCTCTCCACAAGTGTGTTGTCTTCCGCTCTGTACCGTCTTATAGCACTCAGAACATCTTCTAATCTTCTCACATACGGTACTTTTTCCCATAGATCCAGCTCTCTTGTGATTGTTATAGCAGATCTGTCCCCTGAACGATCTCTTGCAATCATCACAATTTATTTTTAAAGTCTGAGGACAAGCAGGTGAATGTTGACACGCCGAACATGTACCTCCACACCTATGATCGTTCTTGGTATTGTATGGTACACAACATACTTCGCAATAATATCCACAGCAAAAGGCCGAAGTAAGTGATGTTATTACATTATAATGGCCCTCGTGGTAGAGTAAATTAAGGGTGGAGCCTTCTGTGGAGCCTTTGAAGATGGTATCGCGCCCCTTTGATCTATAATTGTAAACCACAATTTTATAATTTTGTAGGTGTTTTTGAAATTGTTGGAGTTCAGAGATCCCGCAACCCACTTCTGGTATAACAACACCCGCATCGGTACACAATTGAAGAGCCCTCCGAGTCTGAATTTTACCAGTGTCTTTACGCACTTTGGCTTGATCCTTATCCTTGTTCATACATGCGATAGCTACCACCAATCCTCGAGGTAAACATAGATTATCCGTGTTATTTATGACTATAATACCTTTCCTCATACGACATTCTTCATCGAAGGTGTTATATTTTTTACCCCTTCCTTTACCTATGGGCATCCTTATCGACGTGACACCCAAGCAGAATGTTGAGGTATCAAGACCCGTAGAGTTTGATTGATAAATGTTAGAGATAACATTCCAAACATCATCGAAAGTTAACTCTTCCACATTCCGGAAGCCTACCCATCCTTCACCACGCTTAAAATCCTTCGAGCAGAAATTAAAGGCGACTTTATCACCTACAGCAAGGCCTTCAGCACCTCTCTGGATAATCTGGTTAATGGCATCTCTCACCCAACCAATGGGATCCACGTCCTTAGGCAATTGTTTAATTTTAAATTCAATGGTACGCCCTTCTAGATTGAACCGCCGTACCTTTTTTATAAAATCCTTTGTAATAACGAATTTCTCCATTTTTACTGAAACACTGATCAACTGCTTCTTCAACCAACAAAAAATGTCAAGAGACTAGAATATCCTGATTTTTGTCACCTAAGATGAATTAGGGCAAATTAGTGTCGGTAACATGTACACAACGCAATGCTATTATTTAATTTTTACTCTTTTTTTCACATCATAAATGGAGTTGAATATTAGCAATTGAAACTTAAGTTACAAGCAGCTTTCAAGTATATAAAGAGATTTCTATGTCCCCTTAATAAACAGTTAAAGAAACCAGCGTTACAAATTACCTATATGCTGAAAGTGTAATTACTCTATGGTGCTGTATTTCATACATGGTCATAATACTTATTTTTCGACAAATTTTAATTACCTACATCTTAAACTTGGTGACACTTCAATAAAAAAAGATCACATGCCATGATATGTAAGCATTGAACCAGAATAATGTCTTCAGAGTGCTAAGATTTATTGATAATATAGCTGCTCGAAACTGTTTATTAATTATTATTATTCACGCTGACGGTGTCACATTTTCATTTTAAGTTATTTTATAGACCATACACATGCTTGTCATATACTTACATCTACCTCAATGAAAAAAAAAAACAATTGACTTTTATAGATCGATCAGGCTAACAGATTCTTCAACTACCACCTCATTTTCTATGAGGTAGACAATCGATTTAACGGAGACCAATAGACAGTCAGCTTAATTCCTCTCGTTAAGATGTACATAGAGTTTACTCTTACTAGCTACGTATTTTGATTTGAGCTGCCTTTAGGGGGTATTTCTTACTGACTAGGTAGTTATCTGAAAAAAGAGAAGATAGCTACAGCAAATTTATATAGACCTCTTTAATACGTTATCATATTACTGTCAGAAAATATCTGCATGATACCTATGCATTCTTATTATTATTATTCATTATAATTTCTTATTTTTAAGCTTTTTTTTAGTACCTACATCAAATTCTAGATCAGAACACTTAAATTTTATAAAGAACGATAAAAATACTCAAGAGACCATCTGGTCCTGTACAACCACAGCCCTATTATACAGGTAATCATTTGCAAATAGTGTGCTCTGGTATGCGAAAAGTAACTAAATATGTGAATTATAAATTATTATTAGATAAAAGAATACTTTTTGATATGACATTCAACTTCTCATTAACTAAAATAAATATATCATGATTTTTTTTTCATACATACCTATTGAAATTTAAATTATTATTTACCCATATGTTATAAATAGTTTAACATTTTCAAAAACGCAAAGGGCAGAATTTTATAACAAGATTAATACATATAACTTGTCAAGATAATTTAAATTGAATGCTAATATATTGCTTCTACATATAGGTAAGTAGGTTGCCGAGTTTCAAAATAGTCGTTTGAAGACATTGTAGAACTAAAACCAGCAATTTTTCGAACGGTTAACCATTGATGTGCAATACAGTGTACAAATGATATGAAGTACTTATAAAGAAAAGGAAAAATATAAGCCAAGACAACACACAGATTAGAAATTAAATACTTGAAGTAAGAAAAATAGTGTGCATACAATTTTGCAGCGGCTGCCCCTCCCAATTTTGTCTCTGCTAAAAACATAAATATTACTTGAAACAGTGTTAATGGCGCCAATTCGGGGGAAATATAATAAAAATGACAGTACCTACTGAAATACATTAACTTTTTTAAAATTTGCGATCCTATTCCTAGTTCATACCTGTTAGCGATGGAGATTTTAAGCTGTACAGGTACAAGCACATAGTTAAATTTCATTTCTTTATCTATCTATCAATTGACATAAGTATATAATATAAATGTTACATACCTACTACCAATTCATTACAAATATATAACAAGAAATAGGTAAATACATTATACAAACTACCTATTAATCTTTCTTTATGTTTTATTAGAAATCGTTTCAGTGAAGAGATTAATTTTTAGTTATAATTTTTCGGAACAAGTAATGTCAAGAATTGGAAGAATGAAACGACTAAAAATATTTTAATTACAAATACTAGCCCCAATGAATAGGTATTTATAGATATAATTGTTCAATACATTCATAAAACGCCTTAAATTCATTTTATTTTATAATCGATTAAGGCATCGATACACATTTTTGACTTACCTTGTAATATTTCAAAGAATCAGGTATTATTAAAGAAAAATGTTTTATCTGCTCTATATGAAAAAACTATATAGAATATCATTTTTCAAAAATTAATGTAGTACCCAAGTATTGAAGAAATAAATAAAACACTACTAGTATTTGGTTGTATTATTATTATAATGAAAAATATTTAATGGATTTGTTCCTAACTTTTTAATATATATATGACAAAGTTTTGGAAAATGTTGTATTATCCATATCTTCAACTTAATAAGTAATTTATTTTAATTTGAAAACACATAAGTAATATTTATACCTACTAGGTACCTAAAATGATAAGATCCAATTGCCAAGTGATACATAATAAGTATATATCTAATTAAAAATAATACGAAGTGGTGGCTGTTATAAGGACACTAAATATAAAATAACTTCACTCTTATGCTTACAAATCAGAAATATGTATGTACCTACTTAGATAACATTAGGGACATGTTCAAATTACACCTTTTAAAACTAATAATTATTTCGTTTACGATATTTAAAAATAATATACACACTGAGAAATTTAAATAGTATTTAATGTTAGTATTGATTTAGCCTATTAAATAAAAAAAAAATTTACTTAGACAATTTTGAAAAAAAAAAAATTTACTTAGACAATTTTGAAAAAAAAAAAATGAAAATATGGAAAAGGTTATTTATTTACTTATTATTCATTCATGTATCTTAAGTATACTATTAATTATATACATATAAATATACCTACTTAATTATTGTTTAGCCAATTTTCGATAATTTAGGTAAGTAGGTACGACGTTTTCTTCCAGTTAATTATCCGTACGTCACACTTCAGTTATTACTGTTATTAGATTCTTTTTCTGACCTAAGTCAATAGAGCCTACTAGAGTATTATATTACTATCGTTTAACTTTAAACTGGATTTGTTCCGAAACGCTAGATTTGCTGGAGCTCTAGAGTACCTAAAAAAAAAAAAAAATACATTTATTATAAATACCTATTAAAGAAAATTTGAATACCTAGTCAACTAGGTACCTATGTAGACGTCTCGAGAAGTTAACGTCTTCGACACTTAAGCACAAACGATGTAAAGAGGATTTCGCTAACCTGTCATGACAAGTCGGTGGACGACGAGTTACGATATTACAAATATGTAATAGAGATTTATTTTTATTAATTAATGACATGGAAAATAATATATCTTTTACCAGATTGGTTTGATATCATGTCAAAATACCATATTCATTATACTTAAAATATTTAGAGTGGATAGAAAAAATAACAACGCTGAACAATTTTTGCTAATTATTATTTACTATTTTTACAAAACTTATCATAGATAAGTACAACATATATCTTTCTAAACAATTATTTTCCCGGCTATTTGCCAAAACGCTGACACTTGGATTACAAAAAAAAAAAAAAGATAATATGCACATTATGTTCAGTGTCTCAATAATGTTATTTTTAATTCCAACTATTCTGTTCAGTAAAATATTTATATAGTATTATTACAGAATTAGCAAATTCGTAACTCGGTAGAAAAAAGAACAGTGTTGAAAATACATAATATTTAATAGAACTGGTACAAAATATTCGTTATTCTTATGTAATGGCATTTGTTACAGGTCATTTTACTTGCAAATAACCCCCTTATTTTTTAGAAATGTCTAATAGATTATCTTTGTACAGTGTGATATTATTTTTCGCCTGCTTCCGATGTTTACATGCAAGATGATTAGTTATACACATATTGATGTCATTAACGCTACCTTTTTAGATAAAGCATAATATCCAAAACTGACTGACCTCTCACGATAAAACGTTAGTGTTTCATATTTCCATCTAAATAATTACAAAATGCAGCCGGTGCTGGAACTGTCCGACTACATGATAGTAGGTGTATTTGGACAGTTCCAGCCAGGCGGCAAGCGGCCGCTGCCTAATATATTAAAGAACAGACATGCGCCGTGTGGACAGCCGCTGCAGCAGCAGCAGCCTGTGCTGGAACTGTCCAAATACACCTACTATCATGTAGTCGGACAGTTCCAGCACCGGCTGCATTTTGTAATTATTTAGATGGAAATATGAAACACTAACGTTTTATCGTGAGAGGTCAGTCAGTTTTGGATATTATGCTTTATCTAAAAAGGTAGCGTTAATGACATCAATATGTGTATAACTAATCATCTTGCATGTAAACATCGGAAGCAGGCGAAAAATAATATCACACTGTACAAAGATAATCTATTAGACATTTCTAAAAAATAAGGGGGTTATTTGCAAGTAAAATGACCTGTAACAAATGCCATTACATAAGAATAACGAATATTTTGTACCAGTTCTATTAAATATTATGTATTTTCAACACTGTTCTTTTTTCTACCGAGTTACGAATTTGCTAATTCTGTAATAATACTATATAAATATTTTACTGAACAGAATAGTTGGAATTAAAAATAACATTATTGAGACACTGAACATAATGTGCATATTATCTATTTTTTTTTTTTTGTAATCCAAGTGTCAGCGTTTTGGCAAATAGCCGGGAAAATAATTGTTTAGAAAGATATATGTTGTACTTATCTATGATAAGTTTTGTAAAAATAGTAAATAATAATTAGCAAAAATTGTTCAGCGTTGTTATTTTTTCTATCCACTCTAAATATTTTAAGTATAATGAATATGGTATTTTGACATGATATCAAACCAATCTGGTAAAAGATATATTATTTTCCATGTCATTAATTAATAAAAATAAATCTCTATTACATATTTGTAATATCGTAACTCGTCGTCCACCGACTTGTCATGACAGGTTAGCGAAATCCTCTTTACATCGTTTGTGCTTAAGTGTCGAAGACGTTAACTTCTCGAGACGTCTACATAGGTACCTAGTTGACTAGGTATTCAAATTTTCTTTAATAGGTATTTATAATAAATGTATTTTTTTTTTTTTTTTAGGTACTCTAGAGCTCCAGCAAATCTAGCGTTTCGGAACAAATCCAGTTTAAAGTTAAACGATAGTAATATAATACTCTAGTAGGCTCTATTGACTTAGGTCAGAAAAAGAATCTAATAACAGTAATAACTGAAGTGTGACGTACGGATAATTAACTGGAAGAAAACGTCGTACCTACTTACCTAAATTATCGAAAATTGGCTAAACAATAATTAAGTAGGTATATTTATATGTATATAATTAATAGTATACTTAAGATACATGAATGAATAATAAGTAAATAAATAACCTTTTCCATATTTTCATTTTTTTTTTTCAAAATTGTCTAAGTAAATTTTTTTTTTTTCAAAATTGTTAGTAAATTTTTTTTTTATTTAATAGGCTAAATCAATACTAACATTAAATACTATTTAAATTTCTCAGTGTGTATATTATTTTTAAATATCGTAAACGAAATAATTATTAGTTTTAAAAGGTGTAATTTGAACATGTCCCTAATGTTATCTAAGTAGGTACATACATATTTCTGATTTGTAAGCATAAGAGTGAAGTTATTTTATATTTAGTGTCCTTATAACAGCCACCACTTCGTATTATTTTTAATTAGATATATACTTATTATGTATCACTTGGCAATTGGATCTTATCATTTTAGGTACCTAGTAGGTATAAATATTACTTATGTGTTTTCAAATTAAAATAAATTACTTATTAAGTTGAAGATATGGATAATACAACATTTTCCAAAACTTTGTCATATATATATTAAAAAGTTAGGAACAAATCCATTAAATATTTTTCATTATAATAATAATACAACCAAATACTAGTAGTGTTTTATTTATTTCTTCAATACTTGGGTACTACATTAATTTTTGAAAAATGATATTCTATATAGTTTTTTCATATAGAGCAGATAAAACATTTTTCTTTAATAATACCTGATTCTTTGAAATATTACAAGGTAAGTCAAAAATGTGTATCGATGCCTTAATCGATTATAAAATAAAATGAATTTAAGGCGTTTTATGAATGTATTGAACAATTATATCTATAAATACCTATTCATTGGGGCTAGTATTTGTAATTAAAATATTTTTAGTCGTTTCATTCTTCCAATTCTTGACATTACTTGTTCCGAAAAATTATAACTAAAAATTAATCTCTTCACTGAAACGATTTCTAATAAAACATAAAGAAAGATTAATAGGTAGTTTGTATAATGTATTTACCTATTTCTTGTTATATATTTGTAATGAATTGGTAGTAGGTATGTAACATTTATATTATATACTTATGTCAATTGATAGATAGATAAAGAAATGAAATTTAACTATGTGCTTGTACCTGTACAGCTTAAAATCTCCATCGCTAACAGGTATGAACTAGGAATAGGATCGCAAATTTTAAAAAAGTTAATGTATTTCAGTAGGTACTGTCATTTTTATTATATTTCCCCCGAATTGGCGCCATTAACACTGTTTCAAGTAATATTTATGTTTTTAGCAGAGACAAAATTGGGAGGGGCAGCCGCTGCAAAATTGTATGCACACTATTTTTCTTACTTCAAGTATTTAATTTCTAATCTGTGTGTTGTCTTGGCTTATATTTTTCCTTTTCTTTATAAGTACTTCATATCATTTGTACACTGTATTGCACATCAATGGTTAACCGTTCGAAAAATTGCTGGTTTTAGTTCTACAATGTCTTCAAACGACTATTTTGAAACTCGGCAACCTACTTACCTATATGTAGAAGCAATATATTAGCATTCAATTTAAATTATCTTGACAAGTTATATGTATTAATCTTGTTATAAAATTCTGCCCTTTGCGTTTTTGAAAATGTTAAACTATTTATAACATATGGGTAAATAATAATTTAAATTTCAATAGGTATGTATGAAAAAAAAAATCATGATATATTTATTTTAGTTAATGAGAAGTTGAATGTCATATCAAAAAGTATTCTTTTATCTAATAATAATTTATAATTCACATATTTAGTTACTTTTCGCATACCAGAGCACACTATTTGCAAATGATTACCTGTATAATAGGGCTGTGGTTGTACAGGACCAGATGGTCTCTTGAGTATTTTTATCGTTCTTTATAAAATTTAAGTGTTCTGATCTAGAATTTGATGTAGGTACTAAAAAAAAAGCTTAAAAATAAGAAATTATAATGAATAATAATAATAAGAATGCATAGGTATCATGCAGATATTTTCTGACAGTAATATGATAACGTATTAAAGAGGTCTATATAAATTTGCTGTAGCTATCTTCTCTTTTTTTCAGATAACTACCTAGTCAGTAAGAAATACCCCCTAAAGGCAGCTCAAATCAAAATACGTAGCTAGTAAGAGTAAACTCTATGTACATCTTAACGAGAGGAATTAAGCTGACTGTCTATTGGTCTCCGTTAAATCGATTGTCTACCTCATAGAAAATGAGGTGGTAGTTGAAGAATCTGTTAGCCTGATCGATCTATAAAAGTCAATTGTTTTTTTTTTCATTGAGGTAGATGTAAGTATATGACAAGCATGTGTATGGTCTATAAAATAACTTAAAATGAAAATGTGACACCGTCAGCGTGAATAATAATAATTAATAAACAGTTTCGAGCAGCTATATTATCAATAAATCTTAGCACTCTGAAGACATTATTCTGGTTCAATGCTTACATATCATGGCATGTGATCTTTTTTTATTGAAGTGTCACCAAGTTTAAGATGTAGGTAATTAAAATTTGTCGAAAAATAAGTATTATGACCATGTATGAAATACAGCACCATAGAGTAATTACACTTTCAGCATATAGGTAATTTGTAACGCTGGTTTCTTTAACTGTTTATTAAGGGGACATAGAAATCTCTTTATATACTTGAAAGCTGCTTGTAACTTAAGTTTCAATTGCTAATATTCAACTCCATTTATGATGTGAAAAAAGAGTAAAAATTAAATAATAGCATTGCGTTGTGTACATGTTACCGACACTAATTTGCCCTAATTCATCTTAGGTGACAAAAATCAGGATATTCTAGTCACATTTTTTGTTGGTTGAAGAAGCAGTTGATCAGTGTTTCAGTAAAAATGGAGAAATTCGTTATTACAAAGGATTTTATAAAAAAGGTACGGCGGTTCAATCTAGAAGGGCGTACCATTGAATTTAAAATTAAACAATTGCCTAAGGACGTGGATCCCATTGGTTGGGTGAGAGATGCCATTAACCAGATTATCCAGAGAGGTGCTGAAGGCCTTGCTGTAGGTGATAAAGTCGCCTTTAATTTCTGCTCGAAGGATTTTAAGCGTGGTGAAGGATGGGTAGGCTTCCGGAATGTGGAAGAGTTAACTTTCGATGATGTTTGGAATGTTATCTCTAACATTTATCAATCAAACTCTACGGGTCTTGATACCTCAACATTCTGCTTGGGTGTCACGTCGATAAGGATGCCCATAGGTAAAGGAAGGGGTAAAAAATATAACACCTTCGATGAAGAATGTCGTATGAGGAAAGGTATTATAGTCATAAATAACACGGATAATCTATGTTTACCTCGAGGATTGGTGGTAGCTATCGCATGTATGAACAAGGATAAGGATCAAGCCAAAGTGCGTAAAGACACTGGTAAAATTCAGACTCGGAGGGCTCTTCAATTGTGTACCGATGCGGGTGTTGTTATACCAGAAGTGGGTTGCGGGATCTCTGAACTCCAACAATTTCAAAAACACCTACAAAATTATAAAATTGTGGTTTACAATTATAGATCAAAGGGGCGCGATACCATCTTCAAAGGCTCCACAGAAGGCTCCACCCTTAATTTACTCTACCACGAGGGCCATTATAATGTAATAACATCACTTACTTCGGCCTTTTGCTGTGGATATTATTGCGAAGTATGTTGTGTACCATACAATACCAAGAACGATCATAGGTGTGGAGGTACATGTTCGGCGTGTCAACATTCACCTGCTTGTCCTCAGACTTTAAAAATAAATTGTGATGATTGCAAGAGATCGTTCAGGGGACAGATCTGCTATAACAATCACAAGAGAGCTGGATCTATGGGAAAAAGTACCGTATGTGAGAAGATTAGAAGATGTTCTGAGTGCTATAAGACGGTACAGAGCGGAAGACAACACACTTGTGGAGAGATTTATTGTAAAATATGCAACACCCATGTTCCAAGCAATCACTTCTGTTATATACAGGTAGATGCTAACAGACCTAAAACAAAAAGACACCCTCCTTATGTTCTATGACTTGGAGACACAGCAGGAAAAGGTATTGGAAGACGGGTCCCTGCTCCACAAGCCTAACTTATGCGTTTTCAAACAATGCTGTGATGTTTGTATAGACACAGAGATGGAGATTTGTAATAAATGTGGTCCTAGATTACAAATATTAAAACACAACCCTGTTAATAGATTTATAGAATACATTTTAAATCAAAGGAAAATATTTAAGCAAGTGGTGGTCACAGCACATAATGGACAAGCGTTTGACCATCAGTTTATAATGAATCACATCCTTACCAAAACCGATCTTAAGCCTGAGCCCATTATGAGGGGTACAAAAATTATTATGATGACGGTGGAGAATATTAAATTTTTAGATTCACTCAACTGCTTCCCCATGGCGCTTTCTCAGTTACCAAAAGCTTTCGGACTCGGAGATGGGTTCAAAAAGGGTTACTTCCCTCACTTCTTTAATACAACGGAAAATGAAAATTACATCGGTTCACTGCCAGCTATAGAATTCTATGACCCTGATAGTATGAAAGAGGAAGACAGAGAGAAGTTCTTGTCATGGTATGCTGAACACAAAAATGACGAGTTCAATATGCAACGTGATCTGGTCGATTACTGTATATCTGATGTTCAAATTTTAACAGCCGCTTGTCTTAAATTTCGACAACAGTTAATGGAAACCGGAAACGTCTGCCCGTTCACCGAAGCAAGTACTATCGCCTCTGCGTGTAATAAGGTGTTCAGGCGCAATTTCTTAAGACCAAATACAATAGGTATTATCCCAAAGCGCGGCTACAGATGGAGAGATAACCAGTCAAAAGTAGCTATCCAATGGTTAATATGGGAGGAGCATAAACAAAACATTAACATTATTCACGCCTCCAAACAGCAGGAGGCCCTAGTCCAAGGAGTTAAAGTAGATGGTTTCTGCCCTGACACTAACCAGATTTTCGAGTTCCATGGCTGCTATTATCATGGATGCCCCACATGTTTCAAACACAGGCGTGACGATCCTTTACATGAAGACCCTTCTGATACATTAAATTTCCGCTTTGAGTCTACTGTAGCTAAAACAGAAAGACTGAGAGACCTAGGGTATGAAGTTTTAGAAATGTGGGAGTGTGAATTTAGAAGACAGATTAAATCCCATAAGGAAATAGAGGAATATGCCAATGAACACCCTTTGCTTGTATCCACACCTCTAAACCCCCGGGATGCTTTCTACGGAGGACGTACAGGGAACACATTTGAATATTATAAGTGTAGCTCAGGAGAAAAAATCAAATACGTAGATGTCTGCAGTCTGTATCCCTGGGTATGTAAATATGGAAAATTTCCGGTGGGCCATCCCAAAGTTTTCGTAGGCGATGACTGCCCTCAAGATATTACTGCTATAGAGGGAGAAATAAAATGTAAAATACTACCTCCAACAAATTTGTATCACCCCGTACTACCTGTAAAGATGAACAATAAACTCATGTTTGTTCTGTGTCGCACATGTGGAGAACAAATGAGTCAGGGAGAGTGTGTACATAATGAAGAAGAACGTGCATTTACTGGTACGTGGGTGGTGGATGAGATTTTGAAAGCTATCGAGAAGGGGTACAGGTTACTGAAAATTTACGAAGTTTGGTCTTACGAGACATGCCGATTTGATAGAGTCAATAAGGTTGGCGGCCTCTTCACTGAGATGATGAACAAATACATTAAAGTAAAACAGCACGCGTCCGGATGGCCTGGGAACTGTGTCACAAAGGAAGAAAGGGAAAAATACATAGATGATTTTTTTAAAAATGAGGATGTACAGCTAGAGTTTACTGAAATTATAAAAAATTCAGGTCTCCGTTCATTGGCTAAGTTAATTCTAAATTCGTTTTGGGGAAAGTTTGGTCAGCGGGAAAATCAGCCAAAGACAAGTATTGTTAATGATCCTAACGAGTTTTTCAATATGTTGGTAAATCCTTCCATCACTGTGAACTCTGTGCTTCCAGTTGGAGAAAATACATTAATAGTTAATTGGGAGTATATAGAGGAGGCCTCCAACCCTCTAACAACGGTCAATGTAGTGCTAGCTGCTTATGTTACCACGCAGGCTCGTTTAAAATTGTACAGTTACTTAGAACAACTAGGTGATAAAGTTCTCTACTATGACACTGACTCTGTAATATACGTCTCGAGAGAGGGAGAATACGATCTTCCCACTGGAGTCTTTATTGGCAACATGACTGATGAACTCGAGACGTATGGACCTGGTAGTTTTATTACAGAGTTTGTGTCTGGAGGTCCTAAAAACTACGCTTATAAGGTCTTCTCTACTAGTAATCAGAGAGAGGAAATTGTTTGCAAGGTTAAAGGCATATCGCTCAATTATGCTGCATCCCAACTGATAAATTTCCAAAGTATCAAGACTATGGTTTTAACCCCCTCAGATCCTATTTATATTACATCGAGCAACATACAAAGAACAAAAGAGCATGAAGTCGTTACAAGAACTGAAACTAAAATTTATAAACCTAACTCGACGAAAAGAAAGTTCGCTGAAGATCATAGTTCTGTTCCCTATGGATATAAAAGCTGTTAGAATTATTTGTTGTCGAGATTGTTTTGTTTGATAGTATGTAATTAAGATAAATTCTGTATGTAGCCATATTTTTATTACACTTTATGTATTAATATTATTATTATTTATGTGAGCGATACACTTTATTATTATTATTATTTATTTTTTTAACTACATATATATTGTATATAGTATATATCAGAGGGTATGTAGAACCTAAATGTGACTATATATATTTTTATAACTATGTTTGCTTTTGTATAAATAGTAATCAGTATATTTTCTGTAAACCGGAAAACTTTTTTTTTTGTGTACCTCTTGTATACCTTTCTACATATGTATTTACTTAGTACCAAATGTGTATTTAAAAATTGACAATCTCTCTGTTGATTGAATTTATGTATACTTGATTCATTCTTCGTTCAATAAACAATTTTCAACAATTTCTCGATTATGTATTATCTAACTTACCTAACTAACCTAACACACCTATCGCTAATTAATTAATTGTTTCATATGTTTATCTGCTTCCTTTCTATGGTAACATGATTTTCCACCCCAATTTGAATTTCCTATAGTATTTAATAAATAATAGTAATAAAATAAATAATATCATTTGACTATGTGACAGAAGTATTAGTAGAGAAGTGTAGATACAGGGCTTTTTGAATTTTCCGCTCAATTTGACTTTTATATTGCTGCGAATTTCCTGAGATTTGAATTTCCCCGTCAATTTGAATTTCCTGTCAGTGGTGCAGATCCCTAGTCACTGTCTGGTCCAACCGGTGTACAATTTGAATTTCACCGCCAATTTGAATTTCCTGCCGGTAATGCAGATCCAATACTTAACGACCGACGCCATGTTGATGACGTACTGTCTGGCTCAAGTATCCTAATACCTACTACCATACTAGATCAAAGTGAACTTTTTGAAGCAATATTATTCGGATAATTTTGAAGACATAAAATTTATTAAGTACTTTTTTAAGTTTCTGTGTATATTTAGCTTAACCTATCATCGAAATGAAAACCAAATCAGTGAATTTTAGTCCTGACGTAGCATATAAATAACATTATATTTTCAGTACAGATATAATTAGATTATATTCTATTACTAAAATATTAAAATGAAATAGACATACTTTTGGGTATTGTAAAAATAAAAAATATTTTAAAGCGATCAAATTTTCCAGACCAACAACTTTTCCAGACAACAAAAAGGTCATACTACAATAAGTGGCACCTCAAAGGACATTGTTTTCAAAATGCATATAGATAAAAATAAATTAAATTTTTAATTCCTCACAATTCATAAATGTACCCAAAAATAACGATTTATCGCTCGCGACAAATCGCTCGCCAGCCTGGCCGTCTCAGATTGAAGGATGTTATAATTTTCTTAATGTTTATTTCCACGATTTTCTTCTATTTTGCGTGTTTTAAAAGTTATTTAAAAAAAAAAAACAATTCTTGGGAGTTTGACGCCATTTTGTTTCATGTTGCAACCACGGTAACCTAGAGAACTTCTTTATACTTTTCTACTACCAAAAGCCTACTTCTGTGCAAAATTTCATATAAAGATTATTTTATCCCAGCTTTTGCTATTATTTTTTCTCTGAGGAATGGGCTATTACTGTAATCATCTATTACATATTAGACAATTATTGCGAATTTTATCTTCCCGTTACCGACAGTAAATATTGTTTCTTAATGCGTATGTCACTGAATAAACATAGTGGCAATATCTATAAATGGGTTAGAAACACGTACATATGTGTTGCAATGTTGTAATGTAATTAATTATGTGTCGTTGTATGTATTAAAGGTGTTGATTCAATTCAAAAAGACGTTAACTTTAAAGACAACCTCAATGAAATGGATCTTGCATCATGGATCTATTTTAAGGACGTTCTTCAGGAATATTTATTCATTAAAAAGTAGCAGAACGTTGAGGTTTTGATTAAAAAGTTATACAAAACTTCAAAGCAATGAGGATTCATCCTTCATGCGCAGATTTTTTCCAGAAAAGCGGTAAGCGGTAAGCGATAAGGAGAACCATTATATCAAAATATAATGAGAATCAAACAGCGATCAGGGTAATACCAGGGATCCAGTTATAACGGAAGGCTGTTGTTAATCTCTAATGAGGAAAGATGATACGGTGAAAAAGTAAAAACTAAACTTAGTTTTCCGTCATCTCATCTAATCAGTGGAGAATACTTTTTCAATTTTAAATGTTAGTATCATCAGGTATAGTATGGACTACAATATATCGTAATTTAAAACAGTAAAACAGGGCCTGCTCATTTCTTAGTAACTCTTTTTTTTTAATTGGCTCAGTGGTTCAGAGCATATACGTTAGGCTTGAGACCAAGGGGTCCCGGGTTCGAATCCTGACTGGGGCATGGATGTATAGTGGCGTTTTTAAAATAACAAGACTATAGAACACGACTAGCCACTGTCTATCTTTTAAACAAACTGTTAAATTTATCTTAAACCCTATTTTATGAGGTCAAATGTATAAAATTTTTAGTTTACATCAGCTTTATTTAAGTAATTGGAAAATATATTTTATTGGCTTGATATAGTACATGATTTATAATCTTTCATCAAGAATATATTTTTTTGTAAAGACAAATACAAAAAAGTTTCAGCTGGCCAATTATGCTCATGCTCATCATCGAATTTGTCATTGTCTTTAGAACATGTGTACCAAATTTGAAAGCTTTATCTCAAAAACTGTGATTGCTATCGCGATACTACAGACATGCAGACCGATTTTTTCAATAAAGTTATGTTTTTTCATTATAATTCGTCGAGATTCGGCCAGAAATGCAATAAATTTTTTTTAAAGTTTTTCCGAAATTGTACCTTTTTTCTTCTTTCATTCATTGTGTCTCTTCAGGTGGTACCACATTCACCAAATTTAATGTGTCATCTAAATATTGTTCTTTGTAAATTGTTGGAATGGCCAAAAAACAGAATTCCAATAGTCGATGTTTCATCTTTATTTAAAGACATTTTCAGGACTAGTTGATTTAGGTTTTCCTTGTAAATTGGTTGATTTTAACATACAGGGTGTTAATTAAATACGTGGACAAACTTTTACCGGTAATTCTTTGTATGATTTTAGGACAAAAAGTTCATATAAATACATGCCTTAAACGTCTAGGCTTTCGAGATAGAGGGTGATAAAGTTTTTTCTTTTCTATTTTTTTTTAGTATTTAAATTTTTCTTATCCAGTTTTACGGAATTAGGGTGAATTGACCAGTGAATGAACAGTTAAGACAATTTTCATCTTTGGATGCGTAGTCGAGTTAAAAAAGGATAGGGAATGTATTTTAACGAAAAAGAGCCTTAATAAAAGCGAAATAAGGTAACTTTGTTCATTCACTGGTTACCGTTCAATCACTGGTCAGTTCACCCTAATTTAAATTCAGCACATATATTTTTTATAGTACCCACGAAACAACGTTATTAACTTTTGAAACAATTTACAGAGTACTAATTTTTTTGGGTCCCCCCTTTAAGCTCCTCATTTTTTTTCTTAAACTTTTCGCTCTCTTGATGTTTTTCATTATCTTGTATGGTTTAGAAATTATTTGGCAGAAAATAAAATTATGCTTTGTTTTAAAGATAATTTATTCAAATTCAGAACGCACGTATAATACTTTTAATAGTTCTTAACTTTTAAAACAATCTACAGTCCTAATTAAAACTAAAATTACAGTAACTTAAAGAAGAATTTAACAAAGGTACAACACTTATTTTAAAGTAACTGCTGGAACTGGCCACCCCTGACTTCATTGCATGCGTTTATGCGCTTTATCATCGATTAACGGGCGCGCTCAATAATACGACTCTTGTATTTGGTTTCTTAAATCTTCTTCATTTTGAACAGGAGTTCTGTAGACTAATGAATTTAGGTGTCCCAAAGAAAGAAATTTATATGATTAATATCGGGCGATCTGAGTGGCCAAGGTTGTGGTCGCCACGCCCGATCTATCGATAGGAATAATTTTGATCTAAATACTTAAACGCACCTAAGTTGTGGTGGAGCACCATCATGCATAAACTAAATTCGACGTATTTACCTTCTTGTGACATTTTTTAAGAGATCGGGTAGGATGTACTCTATAAATTGTCGGTATTGATTACCATCAAGCCTGGGAGGCAGAAAATAAGACCCAATAAGAAAATCCCCAATAATTCCAAACCAAACCTTTACTGAAAACTGCGTTTGGAAATTCTTTTCGATTATAGTGTGTAGGTAACTTCAGGCCACATATGATTGTTGTGAAAATTTATTATTACGTTAGGAGAAAAACATGCCTTATTGGTAAACAACACCTGGGATAAAAACCTTGGATTTATCACTAATTTATTTCTTATCCAAGTACAAAAAGCTCCTCTCCTCTTGAGGAAACTACTTCGGCAAAAGAGTTTGTACACGTTGTATGTAATAAGGATAAAGTTGCTGTTTTCTTAAAATTTTCCATGCTAATACATGGGTAATGACTAATGATTAATTAAGCCGCAATTTTTCGTGTACTAGTTTCAGGATTTTCTTCATTTTCATTAAGGACAGCTTCCTCTATCTGAACTCTCCTTACTGTTCTGGATGTTATTACAAAGGCAGTAGACGTATTAAAACTACCCGTTTCACAACGTCGGGAGTGAATATTAATAAAAGTTTGTTAGGCACACGACGTTGAGGATATTTTTCTTGATACATTCGCCTTACTGCACGAGCGTTAGTTACCACGATCCATTCCATACACAAACTGCATGTTTGCCATTTCAGAGTTTGCGAATTCAACAATTTTCACCAAATGAAATTCAATAAATCTGTTACTTGCACTATATCAAAAACTACAAGAATGCACCTTTATAACAAGTTTTGACAACTGTCATGTTGTTTACTTTATTAAATAAATCAATTAATATTGTTCATCGAGGTCGATTTTGTTATTTTTATAAAAATTATTAGGACCCTGTAAATTGTTCTAAAATTTAATAACGTCGCTTCATGGGTACTGTTAAACGTATTATCCTACGTATGTGATGAATATAAACAAAATATCCTTAAAACAAAGCATAATTTAACTTTATGCCAAATAACTTCTAAGCCGTACAAAATAATAAAAAACATCGATAACGAAAGATGTAGGAACAAAATAGTAAATTAGATTTTATTCTCAAACGTAGTCAGTTTCGTAAAAAAAAATTGGGGCGATTAAAGAGGGGATGACCCCTAACAAATTAGGACCCCCAGATTGTTTCAAAAGTTAATAACGTTTTTTCATGGATACTGTCCAAAGTATTATATGCGCTGAATTTGAATTATCATTAAAACTATATGAAAAAAAAAACTATCATCCTGATCTCGAAAACCTAGATGTTTAGAACATATGTTTATATGAATTTTTTGTCTTAAAATCATACAAGGAATTACTACTGTTTTTGTTAATTGCTTATACCTTATGCCGACTTCGATGAAAACATTTAATTTTTTTCTTTTCCACGTGCCACCTCGGATTAAAAGGAATTCGATTTAATTTTTTATCAAAAGTACAAATGTTGTTAACACGGAAAAATACTTTTTTTTTCTTGTGTGTTTGTGTCTGACAAACTTAAGCGACAATTAGAAATATTTTAAAATTGAATAATTATAATTTCATCAAATCACATCCTTTTATTTAGAAAATAATTACCATTTCTAAAATAAGATGCATGGTGACAGAAAGGTCACAATGCTGTAATTTTAATTTTATTAAAATAAGGACTAAATCGTTATGTAAAAATCAGGACATCAGAACGCCATTAAAATCAAGACGACTTGCCAAAAATAAGAAACTGTCCTTACAAAATCGGAACAGTTAATCACTTTAGCTTTAAAAACTATTTTATTCAATAAATAAATTTAAAAAATCACGCGTGATGTAATTAAAATTGTGTTACTTTCCATTAAAGAAAACGCGAGGCCCTAAAAAAATGCAACTGATTAGTTATTTTATATTATGATGAATAATATTTAAGCAATAATTACACAAATATGTGCAATTATTAGTTCGGAGGTTAATAATTTTACACTAGATAAAAACACAGGATAAACTAATGGAAAGTTACATTACAATGTCATCATAATTGTTACCTACCTTGTTTAAACCCGGATGTCTGATCCTATCTAATCCACTAGCGGTTCCTGGGACAACATTGTCTCCATTTCCCCACATGCCAAGACGGTCTCTCTCTAATTTTTCCATTTTTTGATTACCTTCACTAACACCGTTCTGTCTACCGGCAGATTGGCAGCCACTGGAATTAAACAATGTATATATGAGTCGAGCGTTATTGAATTATGAAGGACGCTTGCGCATGAAAATGGTGCGAGAATGAAACAGCTGACGACGCTAGGCGTCGTTTTAACTCTTACGTCATTGAGAATTGGAACGATAATTTAAAAGGATTGAGGTGTGTTTGCCGTAGACTTGTAGGCACGTATCATCTGGTGGATTTGATACGTCGATTGTCGAGTCATGATAATTATTGTATTGTAATAATATGTGAATAGGATTTCCCATAAATTTTATGTTACCCAACTTTCTGAGACTTGAAAATCATTTAATGCCGTCTTATTTTACAATAGTTTATTTCCCTGAATATAAATTATAATAAATTATGGCTAACAATTTCATGAGTTTTTGATATTTCATGTACAGGGTGATCATTTTATTTGCCTCAATCGATTTCATTATTTGATTTTTCACCTAGGTAAAAAATTCCATAACTACCTATACTTATGTATTTTTTTCTAAGAAATACGAATTCAGAAGGAGAAAAACAATTAACGTTAAATAAAAAACTTTTTTTTAATTGATGTTAAATAGTTTTTCACTTGGAATTCGGAATCCTCAGAAAAAAATGTAGTAACAATTACGTAAATTCTACTGAATTCAGGTAGTTAATACACTTTCAAGTAACTGCTGCAGTATGTGCAACGTAGCGGATACTACTCTGCATTACTTTAAAGCATTTTCAACTTTAAAGTGAGAATTAGTAGTAATGCCGACTGCACAGCGTTACCAAAGAATCGCTTCAAAGTAATGATAATTGAAGTTGTTGTATTTAAAGTTCCTGTAATGTTGTCGGGACATTTTCTGGAGCATTAAAGTTGTGTAACTTATTAGCGACATTAAGTCACCACCAGTGGCGGTTCGTGGGTCAAGAGATAGGGAGGTCAATTAGAAAAGTTTACTGTATTACCTACCTTTTAAAGTGATATAAATTCCAAGTCGATCCTTCGGTCTTTTTGAGATGCAAAGTGGTCAATTACTTTTTCATTAAAGTCTTTTATCTTCTTTATTAATGCCCTTTCAATGGTAAGCATAGCTAAAGAAGATAAACTTTCCTGACCCATGGTATTTCTTAAAAATGTGTTTATTCTTTTTAAGGTGGAAAAACAACGTTCACTTTCGACGGTAGTCATAGGGAGAGTACACAAGATTTTAAACAGTTTGACACTTTCAGAAAAAGTATTGCACAAATTATTGCTAATAAAAAGCTGTAACAAAGCAACTGCACCTTCACTATTGGAAAAATCTTCTCGGCTATATAATACTTCTAATTCAGTTTTAAGTTTCAAATGATTTATGACTGGATACTCCGTTTTAACTAATTTAAACATATCTTGAGGAAAGCTTTTTTTAAAATCTTTAAATCGATCTGCGTGAAATAACTGAGACACTGCTAAATGATTACTGAAGCTAAACTTGTTTTTGATCTCAGATGTAATTATATCACAAACTTCTAATGAGATTCTCCTTTTTGATTCTTCCGTTTTACATCTCTGGGCAGACTGCATGGATGTCTCCTCCAAATAGTTATTCAAAATTTTATTTCTGATGTCTTCAATTTTACTATTAAAAACGCCAATACACTTATTTACTGTTATGACATTGATATTACATTTTTGTAATTGATTGAACAATATATCACAATGAGGCATAACTAAATGAAAAAAATTTAACCAGTAAAGAAAATGTTCATTTTGTAAGTAGTTTTTTAAACCAATAGCTTGGTTTAGACTGTTGTTTTCTGATTCAGTATCAATGATTTTTTTCTAAACAATCTAATAATTCTATTCGATAGGTATAAACAGTCTCTATGCATTTTGTATTAAAATTCCATTGTGTTGGAGCCGCTTAAGGTAATCTCACCTTAACAGCGTTATCTAACACGGCTGTTCTTTTTGGTGATTTTCCAAAGAATGAAGAAAGCTATGCAAATCAGCAAAAAAATTTTTATGCTTTTATCCTGACTTGATGCTTTTTGTAAAATTAAATTTAGTTGATGAGCGTAACAATGAATAAAATTTGCTGAAGGATAACTTTTTTTAATTTTGGCTTGTACACCTCCAAAAGCACCACTCATTACTGATGCTCCATCGTAACTTTGTGCTATCAGTTTTTCAGGACTTTCATTAATTTTCAGACATTCTAACTTTTAAAATTATATCTGTCAAATGCTGCGATGTCATTCCTTGAGGCTGAATAAATTTCCAAAATCTCTCACATACAACACCGTCTAAAACGTATTTAAACACAAAAACTACTTGTACTTTATTGGAACTATCTGTGGTTTCATCCACTTGAACTGCAATGAAGTCAGATTGTTTAATTTCAGATTTTATTTCTTCGTGAATAATCGCCAGTATCGAATCTAAAAGTTCATTTTGAATTGCCTTCGAGGTGCCCTTAAACACAGTACTGTTTTGTAAATGGTCTTTAAAAATGGCATCTAGTTTAGATACAAAATTTACTAGACCTCGAAATATTCCCGGGTTATCAGAGGACTCAGTTTCGTCATGTCCGCGTAGTGCTAGCTCAGAAGCTCCATAGAATAATACACAGTCTATTATTTTATTTAAAATATATATATTTTTAGAAACGTTTTCGTTGTAAGCTTTTAAACTTTTTCTATAGGCACTGTCTAACTGCATTCTAGTATCAACTGTCCAAGTGTTGCTAGACTACAACAGTTATTCATATGACATGATGCGAGCGAATGTTTCTGTACTTTTATTTTTAAATGTTTCAAGTCAGTTACACCTATTTTGGACCATATAGGATCAGGATCATCACCAAATAACAGCCATGGGAAACAAAAAAATGCATTTTTTACCTCGCATCCGCAAATCCACTCGGATAAATCATACATTGAATTTCGAAAATACCTATCCTTTTTCTTATCAAGAGATGTTTGCTTTATCGTCATATTAGGTTTTGGACGGCCACCACCTTTGAATTTCACTCCGTTTTCATAACCCAACTTATGTCCATCTTTCAGTTTAAATATATTTTGTACAACACTTATATTTAATAGTAAACACCAAAAACACTGTTTTACTTAATTTCACGGCAAGTAGAGATTTACTAATAAAATGTTCACAAATAAAAACATTAAAAACAACGCAACAGAATTTACCGACCAATGCGTATTTAGTCAGCATTAAGACTGCTCTACTCACAGAGAACCTATGTAGTCTGTGGCTCTACTGAACTTCGTGCGGATCGTGCGTTACTATTTTCGTAAAATGTGTCAGGGACATTGTCCCCGCCAGTGTTTTCGGTCTCATTTGCTTTTTGACGAATCGCGCATAAGTCTATTTCACTTTAATTCGTTGTAAATTCGGTTCGTAGCTAGCTTTGAGGACAAGTTATGGATTGACCCTAGATTTTTAAATTCTATAAATGAATAATGTAATAAATATGAATGTAGAGGTTCGGTGCTCGAAGAGGATACGAAATCCTGTGATCTAGATATTTGAATAGTATTGTGCATATAATGAACTAGAAACTTTAATATATTTTTTAAGAATATTAAATATATACATATATATATATATATATATATATATATATATATATATATATATATATATATATATATATATATATATATATATATATATATTTTAAACTTCAGAAAATGAACAGCTCTATTTTTTTATTTGTATGTGGGAAGTCATTGACCAAATGACCCTATAGAAGAACCGCCAGTGGTTCTTATTCGGAACTAATCCAACAGGGCGCCGAAAAGCAGTAAAACAACAATAAAGATTTTCCGGCATTCATCGACGTTTTATAGAAAAGTTATGTTACAGTTAAGTGAAGTTAACAATTTAGCAAATTATTTGATTAATGCAGATCCGACCCTTATTCGTTGAAATAGATAAATAACCAGGTTAGGAAAATTCTCGGCAAAATCGGAAATTGCAGTGAAGAACCAACAAATGTTGAAATAAAGAATGTAATTAATTGTGATTGTTCGTGATTTACGATTAATTGTTATTAAGTAAAATTTGGCCCACTTAACAAATTCGGAAAAATGAAAAACTTAGGGAAGTTATAATATTTACGATTACGTGAATGATCAGGTGACAGAAAATATGGACAATAGTGTCAGCTTTGGGCCATCGAAATTTTCGCCACATTGAGTCTTGTTGGTATTCAAGGTAAATCCTTGAGTTGATCATTTGTTTAATTTTCGCTAATAAAACTTCCACCTATCACCTGTTGATGTTAAGTCAGTCATTAACGTGTTGCCAATCCTAAACAATAAAATTGTTTTTACTTATACTCCATTCATTTCATATAAGCATATATTACATAAATACAGTTAGCATAGGCATATATTACATAAATATAGTTTGTGAAATTATATATCACACCACGCGTCTATACTAGAGAACTATGCGCACGACTGAAGGTCGACAAAGGGTCACTCTGCGAGCCCAGGTAAAAAAAATTATATATGCTCATATGAAATGAATGTAGTATAGATCGGATCGGCTAGCTCTACCAACTTAAAAATAAGGGTTGTAAAGTACGTAGAAACTTTGCAGTAACCTTTTCGTAGTAGCGTAGAGGATGCCAGTTTAAAGCTACCAAGAAAATTAAGTTATTCATCGCATTTGCTACTTTTTGGTAAACAATTATTGAATGATGACGCCATATTGACATAGATAAAAATATAATTCTGAAAACCATTTCTTTATTAAATATGATCATTTGTAAACATCTTCTATAAATAGATCATTATTACTTCACAACACATAAACAAAAAAAATGTTTTCCATCATAAATTTTGCACTTTTGACTGTACACAATTTTTGAACACTTTTTTTTCCGAAAAAACAATTTCCAAGAGAGCGCATCTCTTTTATCGAAGTATCATGTAAACATTTCACAAAAAACAAGTTGTGGTTAATTTCCATACAGAGTGAATGCAAAACATCATGGTTTATTACCTACAGATATTTTATTCAATCGATTTAACTTCGACATATTGACTTCAAACTCACAATCAGCAAGTCCGATTGCAATACATTATATTTTGCTATTCTAACGAGATAGAGAGCAAAATATAGTTTGCTCTCGTACCACTAAAGAGCTGTTCCAAAAGTTAGTCATTTCTACTACTTGGTTACGTTCCGTTTACGTAATAACCTAGTTGTCAACACGTAACAGGGAAGGTTCTGGAATAATAATTGCTACGTAATATCTATTCCCCATTTTGGTGAATGCTTGGTAGACGGATCTTTCCCATCACGTTGCGGAAACCTTTAAAGTTCCACTGATGGCAGCTACTACGTAGAGACTACTAAATGTGCTGCTTGGAAAGGGATTGTGCATCGTCTTGGTTACAACCGTGCTGCTATGGACGTTGTGTATCCAACATTTTCTTTGTTTTATTTTCCTGGTTTCTTGTTCTTCATGAGCATAATATAATCCGCAAGCAATTGCAACGTCCTCCTCCATCAGATCCATTTCATTTTATTAAATTATATTTGCATCGAATTTTATACCGATATAAACACAGCACAGCATGCGAACGGACTGGTGTGTCTAAAAAAACTTCATGGCATATAATGGACGTTGCATGGTCTGCGCATAGCCGGCACACAGACCTATATAGATTGGAAGCAAATTGAGCGCCTCCGTGAGAGCAAAGGATGGAAGGCAAATACTGTCAATCTAGTGGGAAGCGCTCACGGACTTTTGCATAGAGCCAAAGTTAATGATAGAAACAGAGCGTTGTTTGTGTGATTTCGTCAGTAGGAAGTCTCGAAGAGAGGAAGAATGTAGATTAAATTTTATTACCACGGCCATCTCATCATTCCATCCTTCACTCGGACTAGGGCGCACAATTAGTTTCCATACGGTATATATAAATTCATCTTTAGAGAGACTGGATGATATTTTACTACATAATTTGGCAGATATCAAAGAAATATAACATGTAAAGATAGAAACTATCCGGACATATCTTATGTATGAGTAAATGTGAGACATACGAATAAATAAGAGTTATTATTAGAAACAAGTTAAAAATTAGGTATGTTTACATATTCACTTTTGGCAAAATTGTGAAAACAACGCTCAACAAACATCAACAGGTAGTTGATAGTATACCACTTCTTTTTCCGGTGGGTAATGTAGGAAAAACTATAATTTGATACGGTTTATTCATATCCAAACAATATACAGGGTGGGGCAATAGTGCGTCCGACTTCGATATGTCGAATTCTGTGATAGCTATAAACTTGATTTAAAAACATAAATTAACTAGACAAAAAACTGGAAATTATTTTCGAATATACAGGGTGAGTCAAGACGATTCTACAGGGTCAACTAACATTTCTTTACATGGAATACCATGTATATCAGAAAGATTTTTGAAACCTCTTTGTGGCCTCCTTCCACTCCTGTATTATTACTGACTCTCTCTCAACCACTTGGAAATAATGATTTTTAACTTCCCGCTAAGAAAATTGAAAATTTTCAGAAATCGGAAAGTTATTGGTTTCACCCCGATTTTCAAAAAAAATCGAGTTTTTGTTAGATCTCGACGTTTTGAGGTCCTAAGAAGCTATTCTGATTATTCCCACGATGGTGTCTGTATGGCTGTATATGTGTGTGTTTGTGTGCGTGTTTGTGTGCGTGTGCGTGTGCGTGTGCGTGTGCTTGTGCGTGTGCGTGTGCGTGTGCGTGTGCGTGTGCGTGTGCGTGTGCGTGTGCCTGTGCGTGTGCGTGTGCGTGCGCGTGTGCGTGTGCGTGTGCGTGTGTGTGTGTGTGTGTGTGTATGTGTATACGGTGTATGTAAACCTCTCATAACTTTTGAACGACTTGACCAATCGAAACGCGGTTTATGGCATTCTGAAGAGACTGAGTCAACTTAGATTTCCTGAGAATTAGAACCGATTCGGCCTAGTAGATTTTGAGAAATCTTAAAAATAAAATTTTCAAAAAATTTGTTTTTTTGGAATATCTTTTAGTTTACTGAACCGATTAATTCCAAAATCTAATCAGCTCTTCTACTTATAAAACAACGTCGATCGTCGCAAACCGCATCAAAATCGGTTTATTTGTTCGAGAGATATCGATTACGAAAAATTTGTAAAAAGTGTTTTTTGAAATAACATTCAAAATTCCTGTCGGATCGATTTTTGGTACCAAGATAGCTTTTGGTACTTAAAAAACTGCGTTGAATGCCGTAAACCGCATCAAAATTGATTGATTCGTTCAAGAGATCTCGATTACGAAAAATTCGCAAAAAAAGTGTTTTTTTCAAATAACATTCACCATTTTTGTTAGATCGATTTTTGGTACAAATATAACTTTTTGTACTTGAAAATCTGCGTTGAATGCTGCAAACTGCATTTCGCTTGGTTAATTTGTTCAAAAGATATCGCAGTTCAAAAAATTACAAAAAAAGTTTTTTTTTAATATAACCTCGAGATTTTTCACCTAATCGTAGAGCTCAAAAATGTATGTGTATAATATTTTGAGCTCAGAGAGCTCAAAAATTAACTAATACGTATATTTTTGAGCGCTTTAAGCTCGAAAATAACGGGAAGTTTCAGGGATGGCCTGCAGGGTCAACCGATTTTCAGATTTTTTAATGTTGAAAATATGCCATTTACACGTGTATATTAAAAAAAATCACTACAGTCATAATTAACGATTTTAAGAAAAAATATGTTAGTACCAATTATGAGATATCTATGTGATGACACTCAGCCATTTTTACTTCCTAAAAGTATATAGGGTGGCCAAAAATAATTTTAAATTTACAACTATTTGAAGTGGATTTTCTCAATTTTTTCAAATGGAACACCCTGTACCTATATCTTTGGACGATGTAATGTAGAATTGAAAAATGAACATTTTTTGTACGTGCATTCCTATGGTTGTTAGTAGCCATTTTCGATTTATTAAACAATAACTGCAAAATTCAGCAATAAAAATTAAAAATAGTTTCCTTTTTTGTAATTCAAAAGTAGATATTAAAAAAAGTGCTCCACATGTTGCCCATTTTAATGGACATGCATTTCTATGCGTCTTTGGGATGAGGTTTCTACTGTTCATAAAATTGCAGGAGTGATAGTTCTAAAAGCATTTATTATCCATTCCTTCAAATTTTGGATTGTTGTTGGTGTGGTGTTTCTATGGGCATCATGTAATACGCTTATTATAATACCTTCTCTTGAATTATTTGAAAAAAAAATTCATTTTTAATTTTTATTGCTGAATTTTGCAGTTAATGTTCAATAAATTGAACAAATAGCCATAGGAATGAATGTACAAAAAATTTTTGTTTTTCAATCCTACATCACATGGCAACAAGCGGCCATTAATATGCCGCAGACTAGTATCATGGAGCGGAACAGGTTGTTGGATGACATAGAGAATCACAGCATCCTGGGAATGCCCTCGGATACTATGCCTACTATGACCAACTACGAGCTGACCTTCAACATTCTTTCTCCAGAAAGAGATGAGTGGGATCGGAATAAAGCCGACCTACTGAAGGCAGACAGTTGTTGGTTTCAGGGGCGTGCGGTGAGTTTTGATACAGGGGAAGCAGTTTGTGATATAGAGTGATGGGTAGCGCGAGGCCCCGAGCGAAGCGAGGCAAAAATTATTTTAAGAAAAGGGGCGTGGCTTCCGTATACTAATTTTAAAGCAAATGTCGAAAGCTGCAAAGTTATGATATCTAGAAAAAAGTACACTTGTAGGAGCGCCACTCCTCAATAAACATAAAACATAAAAACACCACAAAAATTAGACAACCCCCGATTCCAAAGCCGAAGCTGCACGGGCGAGGGTTACACTTATGAAAAAAACGCAGACACACAACCATATCCACCGACATTGCCAGCGCCGCGCGAGGATTGAACCCACAGCGAAATAGAGAGTTTGTTCAGTCACACTAGCCATCGTGCACTCTCTAGCCAACTATAAATTGAGCCAGCTAGTTAAGTAGTTAACATGCACATACCTACCTATTTACAATGTAGTTTAATCCGCCTCTCCTTTTTTTGCGATGTCGGAAATAACTTCGTCGTAAAAGTTTGAATTTTGGGACATCTCCTTCACAAAGTCACTTTCTATTGTCAACAGGGACAATTTTGAAAGCCGCTCTTCACTGGTTGAATTTCTTGAAAAAGTTTTTATTCTCGTGTCCGTTTTGATGATTTTGAAAAAAAGGCAGCCATTCCACTAATACTTGAAAAAAATACTTTGCACTCTTTAAGACACGCTGCAGATTGAGCTAGAACTAAATTTAATCGATGCGCAAAACAATGTATAAATATTGCATTCTGAAAAGTCTCTTTTACTTTGGTCTGCAGGCTCCCCAATTCACCAGCCATTACAGCGGCCCCATCATAACTTTGGGCGATAAGTTCAGCACCACACTGTAGATCATCGACTATCTGACAAACTATAGTATATAAAGCTGCGGCCGTTCATGGCGTTGTTACGTCTAAAAATCCTAAAAAGCGCTCTTGGGCTTTCCCATTTGGATTTATGTAGCGTACTACGATTGACAACTGACTAATATTCGTAATATCGGTTGTTTCATCTAACATAACTGCAACAAAAGGAGCTTTTTTATTTCTTGCTTGATCTTTTCTAAAACAATATTGCTTATCGACTGAATCAAATCATTTTGAATATGATTTGATGTACCGCGAAATATCGTGGAGTGTTCCAGATGGTTACTTAAAATTGTATCGTATTTTGCTAATAAATCAACTAAATTGATAAAATTGACCCTATTAGCAACTCTTAGAGATTCAGTATGACCTCTAAAACAAAGTTCATTTTCGCCGAGAAAACAAACAATGTCAATAAGTCCTTTTAACACTTTCTTTCAACTGCTGATCTAATGAATGGTCAATTCGTGATTTTCCAAATGTTTATTCTTTTAGCACCGCTCGCAAATGAGTTTCACACTTACCATGCCTTTTTGTCACTTTGTGAATGTTGTTTAAATCTGAAAATCCCTTTTTATTCCAAACACCTTTTTCATTTGTGAACAGTACATATGGCCAACAAAACAATTTACACAAATTTTCACAACCCCTTAACTACTGATTAGCACTGTACACTTCAATATTAAAGTACCTATAGCATGATTTAACTTTCGTTTTTAAGAGTTTTAAATCAGGTGTTGGTTTCCCGTTTCTAATAATATCCAGTTTATCTTGAAACGAATATGTTGAAAATCCCCTTTTCAACAAATTGCACACCACACAAACACAAATAATATTTTCTACAGTGCTAGGACCAGCTTCCAAATTTAATAAGTAATTCTAAATCTGCTTACACGCGCACTAATATTCAACATTTTAAAAATCACTTGTCGCCGCACCACAGGTTTAGAAACACCAAAAAAGTTTTTACAAATATAGCACAAAAGCTGAGAATAATACTAGGAAGATTAATATTAAGTATAATATTAAAATTGATATTAAAATCGAGATTAAAATCTATAAAATAAAACGTATTACGATGCTATACAGCTCAGATATCAATATTATGAAGTGGGATGTGATGCATTTCAAGAAGTTACTTACATCAGAGACAGTTGTCTCTGCTTACATATATCGAAGTCGCGCGATTAATCGAGTGCGTCATCGTTACGGTTTTATCATGCAACATTATCTCAGCTGCTGAAAAGCAGGGCCGTGTCTATTGAAATTGGGTAAAAGTAAATTTTAATGATTAATATATGTGATAAATAATAATTAGGTTCTAATTATGTGTTTTTTTAAATAATCCCAGGGGAAGCACTGCTTCCCTTGCTTCCATGGACCGACCGCCACTGGTTGGTTTACAGACGGCTCCAAAACTCCCGAGGGAACAGGAGCCGGAGTACACAGCTACAGACCAAGGGTGAGGATAGTCTCAAACCTAGGTACTCATGCAACTGTTTTTCAGGCTAAGGTTCATGCCATTGAACTGTGTGTACGAAGGCTGGAATATATGCATCTTACACGCAGATCAATAAAAATTTTCTCAGATAGCCAAGCAGCTATAAAAGCTCTTGGCTCCTACCGGTGCAACTCCAAAACGGTATGGAATTGTCAGAAAGCTCTAAATCATTTGGGCAAGAACAACAAAGTGACTCTGGTCGGGATACCCGGCCACTCTGGTATGGAAGGTAACGAAATAGCTGACTCCTTAGCCAGAGAAGGAGCGGGATCACGATTCATAGGACCAGAACCAATACTTGGCATATCTTCAAGTACGGCCACGATGGCTATCTCAACCTGGGCTGAAAGGCAAACTCTCCAGTATTGGCAAGAGTTACCAGGATTAGTTCATTCGAAGGCGTTCATAAAATACCCTTTGAAATCGAGAACTAAGAAACTTTTAGAGTTAAACAGGATAAACCTGAAAACTCTAACAGGCCTATATACCGGGCACTGCCGACTAAACTATCATCTGCATAAACTCGGCCTAGCGGAAAACGCCGAGTGCCGTCTATGCCTGGAGGATGATGAGAAGGCAGACCACATCTTATGCACCTGTCCCGCTGTGGAGAGGATCCGATTCTCAATATTTGGCAAAGGGCAACTGCTGCCAGAGGATCTGGACACATTCTCACCCAATAAAGTTATCAGTTTCATTAAGAGACTGAACTTATTGGGTGAAATATAATTAGGCGTGAGCCACAATAGGCCTGCTGATGGCCGCAGTGGAGGGTCTACTGAGACCCACTCACAACAAACCTAACCTAACCTAACCTACATCACATGGTCCAAAAATATACAGGGTGTTCCATTTGAAAAAAATTGAGAAAATTCAGTTCAAAAAGATGTAAATTTAAAAATCCTTTTTGGCCACCCTGTATACTTTTAGGAAGTGAAAATGACTGAGTGTCATCACACAGATGTCTCATAATTGGTACTAATATATTTTTTCTTAAAATCCATAGTTGTGATTGTACTGATATTTTTAATTTACACGTGTAAATAGTATAATTTCAACAAAAAAAAAATCGTTACATCCAAGTGGTTGGGAGAAAGTCAATAATAATAGAGGAGTAGTAAAAGGAGGTTACAAAGAGGTTTCAAACACTGTTCTGATATACATGGCATTTCATTTAAAAAAATGTTACTTGATCCTGTAGAATCGTCTTGGCTCACACTGTATATTCGAATACAATTTTCGGTTATAGACTTTTTTATCTAGTTTATTTATGTTTTTAAATCAAGTTTCTAGCTACCATAGAACTCGAGATATCGAAGTCGGACGCACTGTTGCTCCACCCTGTATACATACAGTGTGTCCCGTCTCAAATGGACACACTTGAGACGGGATTATTCGACAAATCGATTTCAAGTTTTTCTCTGTTATGAAGCTCTTCAAGGCGCATCTTTTTATGATTTTCAATATACTTTCAATTGTCACACCAACCCACTGCGGTCACTCAAAAATGTGATTTTTCTATATTTTACTTAGCGTTAGAGATACAGCAAAAAAATTATGGAGAAAAGTTGTTCAGAATCAAAAAATACCCCTAGATACTAGTAGAGTTTTCTGCCTCGCAAAAGTGCTTTCTTTTGCGATTCCGTCTGCAATCGATTGTTAAAACTTGGAAACCCCCCAAACTGTTGTATGCTTTGTGAAAATATTTCCACCTGGTTGTACAAAAATTGTATGGTGCAGGGGGGCTGTAAGGGGTTATTATGGAAAAAAGGGTGGTTTTGAGTTATTTATATAATAAGAATCTACATAAAATTATGTACCGGTTACATTAGTGTGGAACAAAAATTGTCATTATAAATGCAATAAAATAATTATTGAAAATTATATTTTACATTACATCATATGGAGAAAGAAATCATTCAAGACGATTTTCTCGAAACATCTAATTCGCTAACTCATCATTTTTCCGTTTAACTAACCCTATCTTCGTAACGGCTGCATTTCTCGAAAATATGTTTAGAATAAAAGTTGTGCATCATTTCATGAGGAAAATACTGATTTTTTTATTTTTCAAATCCCTTGTTTTATAAGGGAGATATTTAGCAAAAACTGAATCAATGTAATGATGCTGTTGTTTCAACGTGACCTAGCGGGAGCTGTGCACTTGAGGACCGAGTGAAGTAGAGCACTATATCGCAATGTGTTGAACAAAGACGCAGTCACAATAAGCAAAACCTAAATTGTTTCCTTTTTCTTTCTTTATACATTTGAGCACAAAATTAGTTATTATTTATTGTAATTTGAATATCGATTTTTTTTATAATATAGTTCTTATATCAGTCAATATTTAATATTACCAAAGACAATAATAATTATCACATAATTAATAGTGATTAGTGAGTGCAATTATAACACATACAAGGTAATATAATAATAATAATATTAATAATTAGCCATTGTTTTAAAAATATGTAAATTAGACCATAAAAATGGCGAAAACAAGTGGTACAAGTTCAGATAATAGCGAGATAGAGAGCAAAATAAAAATAAAAATTAGGCCACCGAAAAAAATATTTTACCTAAATACTTTTACTCGCAATGTTACTTTCATTTTTTATTAGGCATATAAATATTTTAATTTTAAACAAATTTGTTTTTTATATAGTTTTTTGAAAACACCCCCTGTACCATACGATTTTTGTACAACCTAGTAGAATTACTATCTTATGGGATATGTAACAATTTGTAGTGGTCGACAAATTTTAACAATGAATTGCGAACGGACTGAACGATAGAATCGGTTTTTTACTCTACTATACTGAGTTTCATCAAAATATGCGTATTTTGATATTTTTCATAAATTTTGCAATTCAGAAATGTAATTCTTAGGTATGTATTAGACGGAAACAAAAAGTACTCAAAATCAGTTTATTGTGTAAGAATTCTAAATCATAACCATAAATGCAACAATATTAACACAATATTTAAGTACTTAAATGTAGCCTTTTTCAACAAACCCACCATCAATAGCAATTTATTTCTCAATGCGTTTTTCATTATTCCTTGCTACTCGTCGTAGTTCTTGAACGTTAATTTCTTGACAAGCTTGCCTGATTCTATCACAAAGCTCTTGCCTAGTTCGGGGTCTCGTTTTGTAAAACACCATATACTGCACTCGACACGCGTTTCGGCAACCAAGTTGATATCATCTGGAGACCTTATGTTAACAATTTATCCTATTTGTATCTAAATCATTTTTGCAGTTCTGTGAACCGTGACTAACTTATCAATAGAGTGAACTATATTATGGGATTGTCCCTCTGTCACTATTTATACTATTTTTACACTTTATAATTTCCAAACTATCAAGTGCAGTATTAAACCAGCAATGAATGGTGACAAAGAGTTACCCATTGCTTTCCCTTCATGTTGTTAAAAAAACTATCATTGAATCGAAAGCAATTTTGTTTCATGCAAAGTTTAGTGCGTTGAATATATTCTTTTAATTCATTTTGACTGAGATTGTTTGATTCGAGTAAATCCTCAAGAAAGTCCAAGGTTTGTGTTACAGTAAACCGGGGTAATTTTGTGACGGGTATTATTTGGGACACCCGGAATTTTTTGACATAGAAGTTATTTTGGGACATCCGGTATTTTTTGTCGTTAAATTTTACTACTTAATTTTCAAAAGGTAATAATCTGCAAAATTGTAATGTTTGGCAACATTGCATTTATTCTGCCAGAAGAAGTGCATTTCCAACTTAGAAGGGTATAAACACGCGTTTTTAATAAGTCTGCAAACTTTGTAGTGGGTAGCTAAAACGAAAAGGAATATTTGATTTTTGATAAGTATATTTTAAATAGTCATATCATGGCTTAGTTTTGATAACATAGCTAAAACTTTTATGTGCATTTAAAAAATATATTTTCGTTTGTTTAAAAAAACTTAACATGTGAGGGTAACGTGTACCAAGTCCCAAAGTTAGACTGTAAACATGCTGATAAGTATACAAATGTAAAAAACATGGTGTACCATTTTTTTTACATTTTGCGATTTTTTTTCAGATCAATAATGCCATGGCGCATACCTGGTGCGCGAAATTACAAAAATTATAGTCAGGACAAGTTACAACAGGTTCTTGATGAGATTAGAAGTAAATCGACTTCGAAATGTAGCCAAAAAATACCAAATATCAAAAAACACTTTGTGGAATAAACTACATGGAAAGCATGAACGTATGTCTGGAAAACCAAGGGTCTTTACGGAACAAGAAGAAGAATCATTTGCCGGACACTTAATAACTTTACCTGCATTTGGTTTTCCAGTAACCAGTGAACTCTGGAAATTATCGTCAAGTCTTATTTAAATAGGCAAGGAAGAAAAGTTCCTTGTTTCAGAAACAAATATCCAGGTCCTGATTGGGTAAATTTATTTTTACTGCGCAGGCCAGAACTTAGTCAAAGGTTTTATCAAAATATTTCGCACTCAAGAGCAGCAACAGATGAAGAAACTAGTAACCATTACTTTGACAACTTACAAACTGAGGTGGAGGGTGTCCCTCAAGCTAATATTTGGAATTACGACGAGACGAATCGCGTCGATGACCCAGTCCGTTCAAAAGTTATTACAAGGAAGGGGACCAAGTACCCAGAGAAGATTCGCAATTCTTCAAAAGCATGTACATTCCTTATGGTATGTGAAAATGCCGAGGGCTGGCTTGCTCCAGTATATGTCAATTACACATCTCAGAAGTTCTGGTCAACTTGGACAGGAGATGGTCCTTTAAATACCCGTTACAACTGAACCAGCAGTGGATGGTTTGACTTCCAAGTCTTCGAGGATTGGTTCATCAATGTAATGCTTCCCTTGCTAAAACGAGAGAAGGGTCGTAAAATTTTGATTGGGGACAACCTTAGTTCACACCTAAATGTGGAGGTGATAAGACAGTGCGAATTAAATAATGTAAGAATTATTGCACTGCCTCCCAACCCTACTCAACTCCTCCAGCCTTTGGATGTAGCCTATTTCCATCCTATGAAGGGAAATTGGCGGCACATCCTGAATGATTGGAAAAACACGGCCGAAGGAAGTCATTTTGGTGAAGTACCAAAAGATACTTTTCCTTGGCTTTTAAAAACCCTTTTGACAAAACTGGAAGATCGCGGTGCTGTGAATCTCAAATCAGGTTTCCGAAAATGCAGAATTTGTCCTTTAAACAGGGAAGTCGTTTTGAATAGACTGCCTAATGTTGCTGATGACCCTATAATAAAAAAGGGTGTTGGAGAAAGCTTTCGTGGACACCTTACCCAAAAACGTCAAGAAACAACGATATCACGTATCCGTAGAAAGAGGAAGCTTCAAGTACTCCCTGGTAAAGGGATAACAGTGTCGATGTACAGAATCTGGTCTCCACTGAGCCTGTCGACTATTCTCAGCCCTCCACTTCTGGAATCCAAAACATAAGCACCCAAGAAGAGTCATCTAACAGTTCAGATTCCAACAAGAGTTTACCTTTAACTAAAAAACCAATACAAAAGACCAAAAGGCGAAAGAAACATTCAGATAACACTGGTCTGCAACGAAATCCTCCTTTAAAAAATTATGCTATAAGTATGAAGATTTTAATGCTCTGAATCTATTCCCGTTGGCCGATTTTTTCTATCACGTCTAGATTTTTTTATATGAATTTTTTTTTTAAATTTCATAAATTTTGTTTTTTTTTAATTTTTTTTTTTTGTCAACATCAAGAACAGTATACATACATACAAAATAAGTTTTAGCGAGTTGTAAGAGAAAGAAAGTAAAGTCACAGCGAATACTGCGCATGCGCATATCTACTACCATAAAAATCACTGTCAATACTTTCTTTCTTTCTCTTACAACTCGCTAAAACTTATTTTGTATGTATGTATACTGTTCTTGATGTTGACAAAAAAAAATTTAAAAAAAAAACAAAATTTATGAAATTTAAAAAAAATTCATATAAAAAAACCTAGACGTGATAGAAAAAATCGGCCAACGGGAATAGATTCAGAGCATTAAAATCTTCATACTTATAGCATAATTTTTTAAAGGAGGATTTCGTTGCAGACCAGTGTAATTAAGATGATAGCATTGACAGTGTAAGATATGCAGAAAGTGATGATAGCCCTTTCAACCCTGAACTTTCTGATGACTCCAATTTAGAATTAGAAAACATCAAACGACCTGCAATTTAGGGAAAACCAAACGTGTTGGAAATTGTGTTTTGGTTATTTACGATCGAAAATATTACCCTGGCGAAATAACAAAAGTCCTCAATAATGGAGCGATCATAAATGTCATGACACCTTATGGAAAGCAGTGGAAATGGCCATGTCGCAAAGACGAAATGTTTTATAGCGATAAGGAAATAGTTATGGCAATAAAAGAACCTGAACGCCGAGGACATCGAGACGTTTTTGATGTTCCCGAATTAAACAATTTGGCATAAAATGTATTTTTTATAAGACTGGCCGTTCTTATTTTTAGAATTAAGTTGCACTAAATGTTTTAAGTTGTACCTAAGTACTTAAAATACCTAATCTTAAATAATAGTTTATGTGTAAGTTTATATGTTTTTTTAACTGTTTATACTTTACAGTTCTTTTCCAAGGATGTCTTAAAGCAATAAGAGCTTAAAAATATATTTTGTATTTTTTAGTGCATTTTTATCTTTTCTTGTCCCTTATCCTGCTTACTGCATTCAAAATATGACAAACTATATATTTTTGAATTTTCTTTTAATTGAGAATTATATGTCATGTTCATCTTTGGGACATAGACCTCTACGGTTGAATTAGTCGTATAAAAAGCCAACGTACCAAAGTTACCGCAAACCCCTGGGTTATTTTGAGACACTTTGGAGGCCCAATATATCAGCTTAAACAATAAACAAAACATTTATTTTTCTAAATTATATTAAGCATGTCTCGGCATTTTTAATAACTCCTAATTTAAAGGCAATAATTTACATACATAGAGTTTTATCCCAAAAAAACTGAAAAATTATACCAATGTTACCCCGGTTTACGATATCGGAACACTTGGAAACAATGAACAGACGTCAAAGGAGATCAAAATTTCATCTTCTTGCAAATGGATATTTTTCACCTTATTAATGAAATCTTTGAAATTAATCAAGAGGAACCAGGTGTCGCAATGGGTATACTCTCGAACTCCTCTGTTAACCATTGTGATAGGGTGGTAAGTCGGCAATCCAATTGCTGAGACAATAGGATGCACCGACTGTCGTAGTTTACGTATTTTAGTCGAGCAGTACAATCTAGGTACAACTGATTAGATACATATGACCTCCTATTTAAAGTTGGAATAGTAAGGTTGTTACATAATTTAATTACATTTCTTACTTCAGTAATCATTTCTGGTAATGGATTTCTAGAAAGTTTTTGATAAGGACCATTACTAATCAAGTTGTCTTCCCTTTTATAATAGTTCTCTTTATATAAAATAACCTTTTTTACTCTTATCAGCTTTTAAGTAAAAACAATCTTTTTCACGCATCCATTTAACAATTTTTTTTAACCATTGTGAACTGAGTTCCAATTTATATTAGTGACAATATTTGTGGAGATCTGATTCCTGCAAGCTACTCTGACATATCCATTAGAGAAGTTAGGAAGGTATTGATCTGAACTTTCAACACTTGCAACAATCTCATTTAAAATACCTTCAGAGGCAGGTACTGCAACATTTAGTTCTTTGTTAAGAAGTTCAATTTCTTCTTTTTTTAAACTACCCTGTGAAATGAATTTCTACAATGGTGAGAACTTTCTGAGAAACACTTTTTCTTGACGTACTACTGATTAAGATTTTCATTTTTTTATTTTACGACATTTAATAAATTTAGTGAAAAATATCCACTTGTAAGAAGGTGAAATTTTGATCTCCTTTGACGTCTGCTCATTATTTCCAAGTGTTCTGATACCACAGACCTTGCACTACCTTGAGGATTTACTCGATTCAAACAATCTCAGTCAAAATGTAGTTAAAGAATATATTCAATTCACTAAATTTTGCATGGAACAAAATTGCTTTCGATTAAATGATAGTTTCTTCGAACAACATAAAAGGACAGTAATGGGTAACTCTTTGCCACCATTCATTGCCAGTCTCTTCAACAGATTCGAAACAGAAGCAAAGGAAGGATTCGAGTATTTACCCAGGGTTTAGCTTAGGTATGTGGATGGTATTTTTTGCAGTGGTTGATCAAGTTATTGATATTGACAACTTGTTTTTAAATTAAACAGTTGTTTCATGTCAATTAAATTCACATATGAAATAGAAATCTGTGGACAACTACCATTTTTAGATGTATTAATAATTAGAAATAGTGCAAATACGTTGAATTTGACGTATACAGAAAAAATAGTAGTACTTTAAGAGATCTCTAAGGACTCTCACTATACGCAACACAAATTGGTGAGTTTTAATTTTCTAGTTCACCACCTATTAAGCTTCCTCTTCAATAAGGAGAGGTTCGAAAAAGGAAAGACATTTAATAAGGATATAGCTGTGAGTTATAGATATTCTGTAGGTTTAGCTGATAAAATAATGAGGAAAAGAAAATTTAAACAGACAGACGCTTTGAACTTTCTCGACCTTTCAAAATGAAAGAGTAAATTCGAAAGTATCGATTCCATACAATCCTCGGTTCACCCGTAGTATTGGTAAGATTTTTAAAGTTATAGGTGTAACAGTAGTTCATTCATCGAGAAATAAACTACAACTTTTAGGTAACCCAAGAGATAAAATTAAAACAAAAGAAAAGTCGGGGATTTACGGGGATTATCTGTAAGGACTGTTATCAAAAGTGTATTGGACAAACTAGGCGATCAATTTCAACTAAATTTAAGGAGCATATGACTGACCTCAAATACTATAGAATAGATAAGATGTGTTGCCCAACATGCGTTTGAGACCAACCATAAAATTGGCAGTGGCAATTTAAGATTACGAGTAGTTAGGAATGTGACAATGTAACAGCTGCATGTATCTGAAAGCTTGGAAGTTACAAAATGTAAAAATAATATGAACAGAGCGCCAATCCCATATAGCCCGCTCTCTTGGTTAGTTAGTCACAGTTTACCGAACCTAACAACAGTTTAAGTATAAATAGGATACATATGGTTAGTTTTAATCACTTCCTGATGATGCCAACTTGGTTGATGAAATGTGCTTCGAGTGCAATATATGATGTTTTGTGAAAAATCGCGTGAGTGTTAGCTTCACATCAAAGGTTTCAACATTAAAATTTGTATAAAAGGTATTTAAATTCCAATTAGTAATATTAACGCAACTTATAGAATGAGTGTTATCTCTTGTGCTACGGTGTTTAGTTATGTTTTGCTAGGTCATAAATTTAAATTTCTAGTTATTTATGTTTTCAGTTAGATAGGCATTATTCTAAATAAATATAAATAAATATTATGTATTTTAAATATATGAAAGAAATTTGCTTTTTAATGTTTCAAAAATATTTTATTAGAAAACTCTACACGTGTTTCGGCTTTTTAGGCCTTTGTCAAGAGTACAGGGAATACTCTGTACTCTTGACAAAGGCCTAAAAAGCCGAAACACGTGTAGAGTTTTCTAATAAAATATTTTTGAAACATTAAAAAGCAAATTTCTTTCATATATTTAAAATATTTAATGATGTTTCACAAGGAGCCAACCGCAGAATCAGTTCAGTGTATTAAATATTATGTACCTAGAATTTCAGTTAGTTTAATTATTTTATCAATCATGTCGTACACATATTATTTACATTATAGGACACGATTTCATGCAAAACCTGCGTTCAATGTAGCAGACAGTGATGGAATAATAGAAACGTACTAGTCGACAAAGACAATTGCTCCTTAGTCAACCATCTTCCGCATATTTGAACTCTAATTCTCTTACTTTTAATAGCATTAAACGCAGATTTTGCATGAAATCGAGTCGAATAGTGTATGGAGACATATGAACAATCGCAACCCCTCACGGATATTTTGCCGTGTCAAATCATACATCATAGCGCTAGAATGTTTATTGTTGCTAATATGATACGCCCCAGAGCACCTGGTACGGGAAATAGGAATCGATTGAGAGAAGGTGTGATGAAAGGCTCTTTTAATTCCTTTAGTGTTGAGCTATCTTTTACTGCAAAATAGGTTGGTTAATTATTGCCGCTTTCGCTTTCTGTTTATGTTTTGTTAAATATTCTTTCTGGCTCCTTTTCAATCTTGTGTTTAGGTACTTCTAGTTTAGTTTCTTCATTTTATTTCTGCCATTCTCATTATCACTTAAAATACGATAAAGTAATCCCATCTTCAAATTTGCAGATCTTAGACAATAAGTGGCCAAACGCCGATTTCTCTCGTGATAGTTTACCCTTTCTCAGTTGTTCTGTTGCTCTTTTGCAGTTTTCATCTATTGTCTTAATGAGCAGTTTTAACTTTTTTCACATTTTTCCTCAAGGATAATCTGTTAGTTTTTCATATAATGTCGCTGCTTTGGTTTCGTACATTATTGTAGGTAATATTATTGTAATACTGTTTAGATTGTAAAGTGCTTTCAGTTACATCTTATTAATCTCAGTTGTTTTTAGTGTGTTTGTCTGGACTGATTGATCTAGGAAATGTTAACTAATCACATTGCCCTCTAATAAAGGGACTCGGTTGATTATATTACACTGTGGATCAGTTGATGGATGGGTTGCTATGAAACTGTGCGGAAAGAACATGGAAGACTGTGACGTGGATTACCACAAGAACATGAAGGGAGAAATATTTGAGGAATGGTTTGAAAATACCCTAATTCCAAAATTAAAACCGAATAGCATTATTGTTCTTGACAATGCAAAGTACCATTTGAGACAACTGTATAAAATTCCTAACAAGAGTTCTACTAAGCTGAAATTACAAATTTTTTTAATGGAACATTATCTCTATTATGAGGAAAATTATAATAAAACACAACTGTTGGAATTCCTGCAAAAAAAATTATGAGAAGAAGTTATTATAGATAATGTAGCGGAGAGATATGGCCACAAAGTGTTGAGATTAACGCCATATTTCTGTATTTTCAACCCGATTGAATAAATTTGGTGTAAATTGAAGAAAAATGTCAGAAAGGGAAATTATTTTCCGAAATTCGATAAAAAAGATCGTAGAGTCAATTCAAAATAAAGTGTTGAAAATTAACAAGGACGATTGGGAAAATAGAAATAGGAAAGTAATTACAATTGAAGATGATTAATTAAAAATTGCCAAATTTCATGTAAATAGTGAAAATAAATTTATTATAAATTTGAAAGAGGATAGTAGTTCATCTGAAAATAAAGTAGAGGATGAGAAAGGCGAGGATTCAGAGGAAGAAGCAATGTGAGGTGCGGTAAAGTGAAGTGATGTGAAGTGAACAAGGGAATTTTTGTGATATCAACTGCATTATTTTATTCCGTTTTTGTGCTTTCGTAGTTCATTGCTTGAGAGACATTCTTTTTTCAGGATGTTATTATTTATTAATGTTATTATTTTCTTTCATTTTGACACAAATATGTCTTTCTGTTTTTATTATAGTAATAACTTTACTATTAGAATTTATTTTTAGTTTATTTATTGAGAAAAATATTTGTTTCTGTTACTATTTTGAGAGTATATTTTTTGTTTTTATTTTGTTTTTAAAGGTTTCTTGTTACTTTTTAAATAATCTCTAATACTAATATTCCATACCCATCCTTTCCTGGTAAGAAATACTCATACCTCCTCGCAGTTCCTGCTGGGTAGTAATTATATTAAGCGATGTTAAATACTGTAACTGCTGTATGTGTAGTCAATACATTAAATTCAATATTTTTATTTCAAGTTAATACTTTTTTGTACAATTGTTAAATTGTTGCTAGCTAAACTGTGCACAAAAACCTACATTGAAAAAGTAAACGAGCGACCAATACAGGCTCTGCGATCCAGTGCGTCTTACCCCCGTCACAATATCTATTTCGCACACTATAACCAAAGGAACTGAGATAAGGTTATTTTTATTTTCCTAAAAACAAAGATCTTGTGAAACAATGAATTGTTGCCTGTCGACGCAATGATAAAATAAATTTAAAACGTGGTAAGTTATCTAATATCATAACTAATAGAAACATTATGGCAATAAGTCTTTTCTAGGCAAATTTTGGAACTTAACAATTTATTAATACTTCAGCTGTATGTTGTAAAATTAATAAACAAAACAGATAAAAAATGTAATTAATTACAATATGAACAATAATCAAATAACACTAACAATTGTTAGTTTGACAATAACTATGATATTATTTACAGGCAGTTTGATTTTACTTTTGAATAAGACCGATTATTTAAAAAAAATATCTTTAGTGGCCAGCACATAGTTTTCTTATACCAGTATATATCATCCTGACCTAAAAAAATCATTCTCTTTAATTCTTCACTTACCTAAAATAAATTTTAAAAACGTACCTTGAAATGTTTCATGAAAGTTTTTTAATAATTAATTATCAGCGTCTTCGATACTGTCAATAATAATTCATGTCATATATTTTAATAATTTCTTCTTCTTGACATTGACATTTTTGTAACTAAATAAGATATTTCAAATCTCAAATGGCCCGATTTATCCTAACCCAATTTTATGAGGCAAATGATACAAAATTTCAGTTTACATGAGCTTTATTTAAGTACTTGGAAAATATATTTTATTCGCTTGTTATAGTAGACATGATTTATAATCTTTCATCAAGAATATATTTTTTTGTAAAGTGAAATACAAAAAAGTTTGTGTCCAGTGGACCCTTTCAGCTGGCCAATTTTGCTCGTCACCGAATTTTTCATTGTCTTTGGCCTTTAGAACAAGTGTACCAAATTTGAAAGCTTTATCTCAAAAGCTGTGGTTGTTATCGCGATACTTCAGACATGTAGACAGATTTTTTTCCATAAAGTTATGTTTTTTTCATTATAATTCGTCGAGATTCGTCCAGAAATGCAATAAATTTTTTAAATTTCTTTTCCCGAAATTGTACCTTTTTTCTTCATTCAGTCATTATGTCTCTTCTGGTGGTACTACATCCACCAAAGTTAATGTGTCACCTAAAATGTTGTTGACACTCTTAACTGCCAAATTTGGGAAGTCTCCCATTAGTATTTTTGAGTTATCGCGGATACACAGATACACACACACGCATCGACAGACATCATTCGGAAAATAGTCAGAATGGATTCAGAATGGTTCAAAACGTATAAATCAATCAAAATCTCGAGGTCGAAAAAAATCACGATTACTATACTTCCATATATTAGGTATAAGAAAGTAATGATATCCAACTCATTTTTCATGTTTGTGGTAACTTTTTAATCCTAACAATTGTTTGGTATATTGCTCTAAAGTTAAAAAATGAGGTAGTTATCTCAAACTATTTTTAGGTTTTCAAAATTTTGTGTACCCTATACATTGAATATCCTCCATGCGAACCTCATTTTTTCAGGCAAGCAAAACTTTTTGTAAAAAGGCACTTTTTTTCGAAAAGTAAAATATAACGAAGTTTTTTATGTACCTACGTAATAGAATTAATATAAAACCTGTTAAATGTATTTTGACATTTATATGTATTTAAAATAAGAATGTATCTATTAAATTGCCTATATTATTTAAAATTATTATTAATGTATAGAATGTTTTAAAGCGATTGCGAAAATTCAGTCTTGTTTCGCTACTGACGTTACGCTTGGATCGAAAGCCACGGCACCATGCGCATTGGCGTATAAGTGTATTTGTATTATGATCTCCGATGAAAAGTCTGTATAACCCCTTAGTAACTATCTCGTATGCTACTGAAGAGCCCCTGATTAGATTTATACAAAACTACCATTGGTGTAAGAGGTTCACCATCACCCCTATTAGTTTTATATTGCAGACATCCCTGCGTGCAAATAACAGTTAGCACTTTGCAGTTTGGAGTTAAATTTCTACATAAGTAAACCATAACAAGTGACTCTCAGCAATTTATAAGCCACGACATCTAGGAGTATTTTGTTGCATTTAATAAGATTTATATATTTGGGGTTCTATGCTATCCATAGTTATATACCGCTAAGGAGGAACGCGAGTGGGGTGCGAAGTGCTCCGGGGGGCGCGACGAATTTTTTACGTAAAAGGGGTGCTTTTGCGCACGTTTTGCCCTTATAAACGTAGATGGTTCGTCCGCCCGTTTTCGCGGGGGGTGGGGGGTGAATTTTGAAATAATAAATAATTTTGGAAAACGCCATTTCGGCAAATTCGCGCACGGCGCGGCGTTCTACGTCGCGAACGACGCGAAAAAGTCTTATGCCCGGATTTTTTTGGCCAATAAGCTATAATACATTTAATTATGAACGAATACATTATTTATTTTGCGTCTGAAATTTTTTCCGCAACTACGTACAAAATGTTTTGCATTGTAAAAGTTTCAGATATTAATGTTTGCATTAATCAAAATGTAGATATTAATTAAAGTACATTGAAAAAAAAAGTTAAATAAAATTGAAAATTTAAAGAATCGAAGCGAATGTAATGATTACGTTACAATTATTCGCAAGTGTGAGACAGGAAAAAAAATTGGCAATTACAAATGCAAGTGTAAATAAAAAAAAATGTTTGTTTTAAAATGTACAATAATGAAAACGTTAAGTTCTTTAAATATGCAGGAAACAGAAAATTGCTAAAGACAACAAATGAACTGTATAAATAGAATTGTAGAAAAAAAAGATTTAAATTAATTTTTTTTCACTGTTCCACTGATGTTTCTTTTAATTAGCCGGTTTTGAAGGCAACTATTACATTTCTGTTATTATCTAAATTTTCACGTTCATTTCATTAATATTTACATTTTCAATAATTACTTTTTAACGAAAAAAAAAAAACGGAGTGTGTAGGCATCGATCTTTTGATTATAAATGCAGTGCTTTACCCGTTAGACCATCAACCATTTACTAATTGTTGTTAGTATAGACAGCGTTTTCTATTTATTGAATAATTTGGTTACAAGAAATTTGGGTAAAAAAGAATTTCAAACGGTCGCGAAATATGGTAAATATGCAAATTAAGGAACGCGCTTTCGTGGGGGGCCGTCGTTCGGCGGGGGGTTCTCGGAAAAAAATCGAGGGGGGGTCGGGGAGGGGGGTCTATTCTTGGAAAACGCCCTCTCTGCAAATTCGCGCACGGCGTGTCGTTCTACGTCGCGAACCACGCAAAAATGTCTTATGACCGAATTCGATCCGACGCGTCGTAACGGCGCGCGTCGTAACGGCGCGGCGGCCGTCGGCGCGCCGAAAATTTTTGATCGTCCGAAAAAAATAGTAAATATGCAGATTAAGGAACGCGCTTCCGTGGGCGGGCATTACTCGATGGGGAGTTTTCGTGAAAAAAATTGGAGGGAGGGTGGGGGTCAGGTAGGGGGGGCTAATTTCGGAACGCGCCTTTTCGGCAACATCGTGTACGGCGTGTCGTTCCACGTCGCGAGAGACGCAAAAAAGTCTGAAGACCAAATTCGATCCGACGCGTCGTAACGGCGTGGCAGCCTTCGACGCGCCGAAAATTTTCTATCGTCCGAAAAAAATACTTCGTCGGCAGATTAAGGACCGCGCTCCCGTGGGCGGAAGTTATTCGAGGAGGGATTTCCGTAAAAAAATTGGTGGGGGGTCGGAGAGGGGGGGCTAATTTCGGAACGCGCCTTTTCGGCAAAAACGCGGGGAGCGCGTCGTTCTTCGTAGCGAACGACGCAAACAAGTCTTATGACCGAATTCGATCCGACGTATCGTAACGGCGTGGCTGCCTTCGACGCGCCGAACATTTTCGATCGTCCGAAAAAATACCTCGTCGGCAGATTAAGGACCGCGCTCCCGTGGGTAGGTAGCATTCGAGGAGAGGTTTACGTGACAAAATTAGAGTGGGAGTGGGGGGTCGGGGAGGGGGGAGCCAATTTCGGAACGCGCCCTTTCGGCAAAATCGCGGGGTGCGTGTCGTTCTGCGTCGCAAACAAGGCAAAAAAAGTCTTATGACCGAATTCGATCCGACGCGTCGTAACGGCGTGGCGGCCTTCGACGCGCCGAACATTTTCGATCGTCCGAAAAAATACTTCGTCGGCAGATTAAGGACCGCGCTCCCGTGGGTAGGTAGTATTCGAGGAGAGGTTTACGTGAAAAAAATTGGAGGGGGGTAGGGGGGTCGGGGGAGGGGGAGATAATTTCGGAACGCGCATTTTCGGCAAAATCGCGGGGTGCGTGTCGTTCTGCGTCGCGAACGACGCAAAAAAGTCTTATGACCGAATCCGATCCGACGTATCGTAACGGCGTGGCGGCCGTCGGCGCGCCAAAAATTTTCGATCGACCAAAAAAAATAGTAAATACGTTCTACCACGCGAACGACGCAAAAAAGTCTTATGACCGAATTCGATCCGACGCGTCGTTACGGCGACAGAGGAGGATGCCTTGCACAGCGCCAAGGGTGCGCGTAGCGCACGCTTAACTTATGCACATATCAGAATTGGATACGGGGGTTAGCCGTTCAGGTCCTCATACTGTTCACCCGCATATACTGTTCACCCGTTCTCACTTGTTTAACCGTTCATTATGAACACCCATAGGATTTCTATACTTATTTCTATACATCCATAGGACAATAACCTTCTGTTGGGATATCCATAATTGATCAGTTATGGACATCTATAGGATATCCATCATATGGATAATTATAAACTACAAACTTGAAACTGAGCGTAATTAAATTAATTACTCAAAATATTGCACATTGACAATCTGGCAATATCCTAAACAATGGATGATTTCTTGGGCCCGTTATGAACAACTTTTGTAATGAGGCTAATTTCGTAGCGATTTCAATGTTTCAGTTCCTCAGACCTCGTGGTTCGTTCTGTAAATTTTCTACTTCACGTAACCACACTTAAAATCTAGGAGTGTCAGATCTGGTGATCTCGGTAATCTTTCAATAGCTCCCCGTCTTCCAGTCCATCCATTCGAGATTATTTTATTTAAATCGAGCTCGGTAGTGCAGTGGGCTAGAGTGCTAAGTGACAAACGTAGTTGGTTTTACTGTCTGCCGACTACCAGAATCAAATCACGGTGTCGATCCAGATAAAGTCGAAGGGAGTGGTTGTGTGTGTGCCTTTTTTCAACAATATAACCTCCGTCCATGTAACTCCGACTTTGGATTTGATTATGTGGTGTGGCATAGCATCATCTTACCGATGACAAATGTTATCATTAGGTAGGACCGGTTATTTAGAAACAAAGCTTATAATGCTATAACGACATCGTTTTATAAAAAAATTCAAATACTGCTCTCCATTTAAAGTGTCTTAAACAAAAACATACCGATGCAATGACGGTATTGCCTGATTCCTATACATACGTTTTTTTGAAGGTATACTGTATGTATCCCTCTTGCATCGAATGTGACGTTTCTGTAGTCCAGTAGCAATAATTCTGCGAATTTACGTTACCATTTAAGCAAACGTGAATTTGTTAGAAAAAACTATTACAGGATTACAAAGTAACTAATAATTGAGAAATTAAAACGAAAAATTTTATTTTCAAGGTGGCTATGCTTTAACTTATAAATTAACAAATTATCAATCTTATAGGAGATATCCAGTTAATTGACGTCCTTCAGGGTCAGATAATTTTCTTTAGATTACCACCCATAACCCGTAAAATTGGAAGTCATTAGTTTCTACCGAGGTGTGATATTGGTGAAATTAAATTCAGTCAATATTTACAAATGTGTTACGAAGGATGAAAGTTAATAGGTCGTTCTTTTGAAAAAAACCTTATTAATGCAAAGATATGAACACACTTTGTACTCACTATAAACTGTATTTTTAAAATTTGTGTTAGTAAAATATTACTTTAGTTTATATGGAATAATTAATTGTAACTGAATTAATTAAAAAGCTATACCATTATTTTTTGTAAATCCATGATCTCTACTATTAAGTTCAAGACTCTTTTTAAATTTAACGACACACAATAAAGTGGTTTTTACAACTGTTTATTAATCGCCCTGCTAGTCACTAAATTGCTTAAATAACTTACTGAAAGCATTGAATGTAGATTTTTCTAGGAAAAGGAGACGGATATTATATTTGGATATTATATTTATAGTCAGAATCATTTCTTGAGGATAGCTTAATTATTATAAATTATTCCATACAGGCGGAAATCGAACCCGCAATGATAGCTAGAAACTCTCCGTTCCCCTAGCCACAAATTTCAATATCATTTAATGCGGTATTTTCACCAGTAGATAAACCTGTAAATCGCCCTGAAAGTTTATCTGTTCATGATAATCAAAAAAGAATACAATTTGAAATGAGATATTTCAAACGATTAGAATTTGATAGGTGAAATTCAGGGTTCCGAGGATATGTATCAAGCAATATATATCATGATAACCCGATATATGCAACGATATAATATACCTTGATATATACAGGGTGTTCCTAAATATCATGTACATACGCAAGGGGGTAATTCTTTGGCTTATTTCATGACTGAAAGATTATATAAACATAGGTCCGCAAACGCTTCTTTACTAATGTACAGGGTGTTGAAATTTTAAGATTTTTTTTGACATTTTTACGAGATTATAACGAGTATTTAAAACACACATGCAGACACAATTTATGATTTCAAATGCGACCTGTCAACGTTAATAACAATAACAGATTATTCAAATAAAACTGGAGCCTACTAGACCATTTTAAAAATTTCAATTTTATCTAGCGAATTACAGAAAACGGTTTTTTATTTTTTTCTCGGTAACGGTCGCATATACGGAAAAACTAAGAGAGCAAAAAGTTTCTAAATAAAACAGAAAATTCATATTGTATTTTAGAATCTACCAGCGGCGCATCGAAAAAGAGTTCAGGGGGAGAAAAATTGGCATGACCAAAAAAAAAAATCTCCCTGTAGATTCTCACAACCATTTGGCATGCCCAATGATGTAAGCCCTACAGCGTAACCTATATTCCAAATTTGAGCTAAATATCTCAATAACTGCAGGAGCTATAAAGAAAAAAAATATATCTTCAAATTTCAACACCATGTAGATCAGTAAAGAAGCGTTTGCGGACCTATGTTTATATAAACTTTCAGTCATGAAATAAGCAAAAGAATTACCCCCTTGCTTATGTACATGATATTTAGAAGCACCCTGTATTGTGACATCTGAAGCACAGGGAAAAATCACAAAAAAAATTAATAGATGTCTCATAGTTTTATATTATCTGCATTTTTGAATAAACTAACAGTAGCCTTCATAAAATAGATCTAAGTCCGTTAAAATCGTGTTAAAAATTGATGGATTATGGAACAGCAATCTAAGTCAAAAAGTAGATCTTGCTCATTTTGAACAATATATTAAATAACTTTAATAAACTGACTAAATCCGTTTTTATCGTGCCTTATTAATTAAAAACTTAGTTTTAGAATTTAGAATTTAGGTATTTGCAATTTTGAAGAAATTATTGAATTTAAAAGATTATATGTGATTTTACATCTTTAAAACGCTCTCTCGGACAAAAAATTACCCGAAATCACAAAATTTAAAACCAGTGTACGGATAATTAAGATACCTTTCAAACAAGGATTTTGTGGCATAAATTGACGTTTTAAAAATAAAACTCGACCTGTCAGGATTGTTTCCAAAAAATTTCTGTTATCGACATACAAAGTTGATTCTATCATAAGTTTTCACACTGTATGTGTCTTACATATGTAAATGCATCTAGGAATGCTCTTTAGCAATGTTATTTAAAAACTAGTACCATAATAGTTCCACAATAAAACGAGGTGTAGCAAAATTCTTTTAAATGTTTAAAATAAGGTGCAACAAAATTCTCTTAAATGTTTATAAGTATGCCGTACATTTACCTTTGATTATGAACGTAATTATTTGTCTTGCCTCCGGTATTGGTTAAAGGGACCTTTAACTTAAAGGGGGTTTTAGTGGCAAGAAAATGTATTACCAGTAATTCCAGCAATATTTAAATCGATATATAAATACCATAGCCATTAAAGTTAATTGTTATTTAAACTGTAGGATTATTATCTGATATATGTATATATTTTGTTTATAGTAAATTTTCTTGTCACTAAAACATTAAAGGTTCTATTAAAATGTTGATAATACCGGGGGTTAGAAAATATCAGTATTAATTTCATGACCACCATTCATCAAGCTTCTTAATATATGTTTTTCTTGTTACAATATAAAATAGCGTTAAAATCTAAATTATATGGATCCATAGATTCTTGAATGAATTTTAATATTTTTTACTTGTGTGTATATTTATACATAAAATAAAAAGTGACATATTTAAGACCATTAATTTTCCCTATAAAACATGAATTTTTAACGAAAATTTCCCTTAATGTAGGTATCAGGTAATTATAGTTCCAACTTTTATTCTACCTCTTCTTGATAAATATTTCAATACATAATTATTGAGTTTAACTATTTCCAACACATACTGTTTTAAAATTACCCCCGTTTTCATAATCAACTTTAAATTTAAAGTTATTTTAAATGTAGACATTTGCATTTAAAATACAATGTATTTAAAGTGACTTTAGTTAAAGTGAGATTTAAAATTTATTATGAAAATGGACTTAAGTATTTATAATAATTATAACTAGAGGAATTTAGGTATCGATGACGTCAAAACCAGGCTGTAGGTTATATGTCAGCGCGAAGTATTTTTCACTACCAGTTACCTACAAGAATAAAAGTCATGTGCTGATTTATGGGGAGGTAATGGGATAATTACCCCGTTTTATTTCTGTTAGCGGCAAATTTCGCTTCAAAATTTTAAAGTTAAGAAATAGGAAACAATAATTATCAGTAGCAATATACACTGAAAATTATCGATAATTTGGGAAATCTGCATGAATGCAAGTTAATGCAAAAAGCACTAGTGCTTTTCGCAGCTTAACTTGCAAGCGTGCAGATTTTCCCAAATATTATCTATAATTTTCAATGCACGAATTATATTTTATCAGAAAATGTCATGATCCCACAAAATATGTTTAAGAAATGTCACAACAGTTTATGATAATAATTGTGTTATCAATCGTAAAAGTTAATAATGCTTAAATAAATATAAAAATTTTTGAATATTTGAAATTCTGTTATTTTATACACCTAAAATATACTTAATAATTAACCTGAATAAGCTTAACAAGAGATGTCAAAACAGCGGTAATTTTCGATAATTTGCATTAGTGCAAAATTATCGCTGTAATCCGACGTTGATTGGTTGGTAAAATCAAAATAAAGATGCACGATTGGTCAAACATTCAAATTTGACAGGAGAATGAATTTTTCATGTTAATACCTTAAAGAATGTATTATAAAAAATCTGTAATCCTTCTAAAATCTGTGCCTTTAACAAGGAACCAACAAATGTGTTTACAGAATTTAGATATCTCCAGCCGTTGCAGAGTTATCAGGAAAATGTGGTATGACGTCACCCCAAATTTGGCTAGTGTAAAAATATAACTTTTTTTTGTCATACGTTTTCCGATAAAACTAGTTTACGTATTAACCTTAAGAAATAAAATAAAATTTACTTTATCTAACCCTGTTATGAAATGTCGTTTTAAATGCATTTTTGACGTTACGAAACGTCACATTTTTCATAACTCAGTCCGATTACATAACTGAGTGATGTAATGAATTTTTACGTAACTGATTATTATCATTTTCCCTATTTTAAAGTGGGATTAGATAAAATTTTGTACTTGACACGTTATGAAAGGTAATTTTACTCGACTCATGTAATTTGCAAATATTACATTCGTCAAATAAATTTCATAACTGGTTACGAAATGCTGTATAAATTCCTTTTTTTTCTATTTTCTGGGAATGTTTCAGTAGGTGCTTACAATGTATATTCTGCATTAAAGCTGTCACTGAAAATCGATACTTCCGTCCGAGCTCTAATTATAACTCATGAAGATATATCTACCAAGATGTTTTATTATTTCAGTAGTTTATTGCTTAAAACCTATTAAAAATATTGACACATTTACTTACAGTTTAACGTCAGTATTCATATATGTAACATATGGGTAAAAAAACTCCTAATATTGGATATATTAGCAGATAATTTTGTCACTACTTAGGATCATATTTATAAATTGAAAGTCAAAACTGACATTTTTACAGCCAGGTAAATTGATTATATAATCGAAATCATGATAGAATGCCGTTAAATCATCGTTATAATCATATGAACTGAATCAGCACTGCATTAGTCAAATTCATGTTTGTTGAAATGACATCCAGATATAAACAAACTTCACTCGTTGACAGGTGAAAAAGTAAAAACGTAACCTACAATTTGCCCGCTAAAAGTCAGAATAATTTAACGATTTCGTCAATCTTTAAATTTGAACTAATTTTGTTATTATATAATTTGGCAAAATGTAGATTGCTTGTAGCTATTAATAAATACAATTAAATTAATTAACATCATTAAAAATAAAAAAAACTGTCTGATGGCGTTCTAGAAAAAGAATTTTGTATGTATTTTTAAGAATCATTATTATTGCACATTGAAACATACCTTTTATTCTGAAGATTAGCTATCGTTAGTTCTGAATAGATTTGTTTTTCATATATAAATATGTGGCCAGCACATAACTTTCGTATACCAGTATACATATGTACATCATCCCGATCTAAAAAAATTACTCTATTTCATGCTTCATTATCTCAATTAAATTTTAATAGCGCACCTTGAAGTGTTTCATTAAAAATAAATAATTAATTATCAGCGTCATTTGATACTGTCAATAATAATTCATGTCATATAATTTAATAATTTCTTCTTATTGACATTTTTGTAACTAAATTAGACATTTCAAATATTAAACTGTTAAATTTATCCTAACCCCATTTCATGAGATCAAATGTGTAAAAATTTCAGTTTCCATCAGCCTTATTTAAGTACTGGAAAATATATTTTATTAGCTTGATATAGTGGACATGGTTTATAATAGTTGGAAAAATTTTGTTGGGTAAGGATTCTTATGTTGAGAAATCTACTTTATCAACTTGCCGAAGTTTCGGTAAATTTTATTACAATCTTCAGGGCACTATAAGATATAAAATTATGATGTATGTATATGTAAAAAATGTAAATTAAAAAATGTGTCTATAATATAGCATGAGGAACAAACAATAAAAAAAAAATAGATATATGCACCTACAAACATACACACAAACACCTGCACATACATAGAAATAGATATTAAAAAACACAACATATTAACAATAATTAAAAATATTTAAATATACTTTTTTAGGGTATCTCAAAATCTAATTTTAACAACATAATATCACAACTTAGTAAACTTATATATGTAGTGATGGTAATATTTTGAAAAATAACAATACTTACATTAATTATGAATTTTTCCTGATCACCATAGAAATGATATAAAACAGGAAACAAACAGATAATATTGCTGAGTATTGTGAAGTATTTTATGTTTATATACTTATGTAACATATACAGGGTGTCCCAACCAAAAGTAGTCACCCTGAATAACTTTGGAGATAAAATTTTTTTGAAAAATTGGTGAAACACGTCGACCTTGTTTCCAAGGCGGACATATTTTAATGCAATACTTGTACACCTATCATCATCCCTCTACCCTACACGGACACCACCTTAAAAAATTCAAATGGCAAAGGGGGTCGAGTGGATACATCTTTTGAAAGGTTTTTCAATTCTCTACACAGCTGTGTATTTTTTAAAACTTTTATCGATTCGTTCCTGAGAAATAATTGTTTCATTATTTTAGGTTCGGGAAACAAAAATAAAAGAAGCAGTTTAAATTATCGTATGTATTAATCAAAATGATCCACACCGACTTCCATACAGTAGTATAATCTGTCTTGAACTTCTGTACGAACATTTCTGAACACATCTAGAGTCAATAAACGGCATTTTTGAACAATTCTTTCACGTAACTTTTCCAGAGATGCGGATTTTGTTGCAAATATCTTCGATTTCAAATGTCCCCACAGAAAGAAATCCAAGGGAGTTAAATCGGGTGACCTAGCGGGCCACTCCACAGGACCTCTTCTTCCAATCCATCACTCAGGAAACCGATTATCCAAAAGTTGACGGACTGCTATAGCAAAATGTGGGGGTGCCCCATCCTGTTGAAAAAACAGTTCGCCCTCTAAAAGATTATCGTCTTCCTCGAGGATTTGGGTAATCATTGGGTCGATGTTATTTTCTAACAGATCGAGGTACCTTTCGTCACTTAAATTGTCAGGAATAAAAAACGGCCCGACAATGTGATCCCCTAAGATACCAACCCAAACATTTAACATCTGAGACCTTTGAATATTCGTTTTCATGAACAAATGTAGACTGGTTTCACTCCAATACCTACAATTGTGTCCGTTTACCTCCCCATTTAACTGATGTGTCGATTCATCAGAAAAACACGTATTGTACAGTAAATTATTACCGTTTAATTGTTCACTAAAAATCTCACAGAATTCAAGCCGACGATCGGGATCATCTTCGTTTAATTCGTGTGCCAATTTAAATTTATATGGATGAAATTTTTGGGCCTTTACAATTCGATGAACACTGCTTCGTGATACACCGGAAGCCTCAGCTACTTTCCTGATCGATTGAGTATTATCCATCTGCAAATGACCCAGAACTGCCACTTCGACTGCTTCATTCCTAATCGGTCGCCGAGGTTCATGCTTTTTGTTTCCTACAGAACCTGTTTCCATAAATTTTGTCAATAATTGTAAAACATACTGAGAACCAACCCTTCTATCTGGGTGATTTCTATTGAATATGTGCTCCGTCGCTCTAGCACAATTATCGTTTTTAAAATAAATGCTGACAATTTCTATTCTCTCCTGAAGGGTATAAACCATATTGAGAACTCACTCTGGTAAAATGTATTTCGATTTAAAATTGGTTGTGAACAAATTAATGTTCAAGGACTATCAAAAACTTATGAGTCTTTTATTATTCTAAAACTAACCGGACAAGGAAAATGTTTTTTGTCGAAAAAACTGGTGTTGATTTGAGAGCACTAAAAAATTTAGTTTTTTTGTAAATTCCAATACCCAGTGCCGTGTATTTTAGATTTTTTAAACGATTTCGATTGTGTGTAATCATCAAAATTAAAATTATTTTCCTTAAGAACGAATCGATAAAAGTTAAAAAAAATAAACAGTTATGTAGAGAATTGAAAGATCTTTCAAAAAATTTATCACGCGACCCCCTTGCCATTTCAATTTTTGAGGTGGTGACCGTGTAGGGTGGAGGGATGATGATAGGTATACAAGTATTGTATTAAAATATGTCCCCCTTGGAAACAAGGTCGACGTGTTTCACCAATTTTTCAAAAAAAAATTATCTCCAAAGTTATTCAGGGTGCCTACTTGGGACACCCTGTATATATCATATATAAGTACAAATATACAGACTTTAGTGTGTAATGGTAATGACACAAATGAGACTCTTTCTTAACGTTAAAGTATACATATGGTTTATGTTTATAATCTTTCATCAAGAATATATTTTTTTGTAAAGCAAATACAAAAAAAGTTTGGGTCCCGTAGATCTCTTTTCAGCTGGCCAATTTTACTCATCACTGAATTTTTCGTTATCTTTGGCCTTTAGAACATGTGTACCAAATTTTTAAGCTTTACCTCAAAAACTATGGCTGCTATCGCGATACTACAGACATGCGGACAGATTTTTTTTTCATAAAATTATGTTTTTACATTATAATTCGTCGAGATTCGTCCAGAAATACAATAAATATCAATTGAAAAATAATCAGAATGGATTTTTTTTAAGACGTATATATCAATCAACATCTCGAGGTAAAAAAAAATCACGATTACTAAACTTACTTCCTTATATAAGTATAAGAAAGTAAAAATCAATAAAATAAAGGAAACGGTAACAATCAAACTGGACCCCACGGAACATATGATAACGACGTTAGTCAAAAGCGTTCGATCGAACTGATCGATATTATTCTCGCTTGTTACTGAGATGTACGAAATCAGGCCATCTCTTTCTTTTTCGTCAAGAAAGTTAGGTTTTCGTATAACGCATCAACAACGTTAATGTGAGATAATAACAATCACATAAATTGGACTTTCTAGCGCTGTCTCTCTCGTTTTATTATTTTGCAAACAAAGAACGCTTGAACAGCATACGTTGTAGATTTTAAATAACTTTGTGACGTAACGGCATTCTTTCGTGATTTCGATTATATTTTAATAGTATTTTCCATTGGTAAAACTAGTGCGCAATGAGTGCAACATTTATATTCCTTTGTTCAGGCCAGGGAAAGGTTTAGAAACCTTCTTTATAAACCTTGAGGCCAGGGCACATTTTTAAATTTCATTGGGAAATTACAGCAGTAATTCTTACTCTGAGTGCATATTTTTCGCACGAGATATCAGAGGTAGTGCTGCTGCCAGTGCATTTAAAATGGTGGAAAATATGCGAAGGGAAAAAGCTGCTGCCGCAATCTGTTAATTTTAAACTACTACTAGTGAAAGTGAAGATGAGGAAAATTTAATTTTTTGTGCACAGAAACGCCTGCCAAAAATTGAGGTGTTTGTTGAGAATTTTATAAAATTTATATTGAATTATTGCATAATTTTTAAGAAAGTAATAATATCACTTGCCAAAGCTTGTGAATCTATGACATAATCTCTACACTCCACACCATATACGCAAAAAAAAGATGTATCGAGGGTCGAACGCCCGTTCCATTGGCATTGCGCTAAATTTATTTCTGACAGAACCAGTCAGTACCAGTGCCACCCAAATGCAGCCCCAGTACGATCAAAGGAAAACGATATTAACCAAATACATGTGACGCCATTCAAAATGTGTTGTCATTTTTGAAAGTTGAATCCTGTTTATAGTCGTTGCCAAATTGGAACCCACGCGTAAAGCCACGATAAAAACTACACTTTAATCCTTATGCTGAACTCCCAAACAATAAAGTGAAAGAATACCCTAGGCCCTAGAATCTTCTCCAAGGACAAAGTAAACACAGCGCTCGCCGCACATACAACTAATTTACAACACAATTTTTATTTTGATATATAAGAATATTAGAATCTGAAAGTAATTGGGCAAAAAGACTATTGTTGGAAATGATACATATAAACTGTAATCAAAATTGTGTGAATCAAAGAACAGGTACAGAGGAATTGAATAATATTTACGGTAATGTAATGAGGAATTTTTAGTATGATTATTGAAAAAGATGAAGATGTTGTTTAGGGAAGATATATAGAAGGCAGGCGATATTTGCATCCTTTATACAGGCCTCGTCTATGCTACCTTTTGCTTTCTAATTATTATATTAGTTTTAGGTTAAGTACCTTAATATTCTTCTTTCTGTGTTACAAATACCGTTTAGTACGATACAATATGTATTAAATATATCAATCAGTATTGAAAGAAGGAAGAAGCATGGGCAATTGTCTTGTTGTTTTAGGTTAATATCCAGGTGTTGATGATTATAGGTGTAAAATCTTGTAATTAATTTTATCTAACCCCGTTATGAAATATCAAGATTTAAATGCATTTTTGACGTTACGAAACGTCGCATTTTTCATAACTGTCAGTCCCATTACATAACTGAGTGATGTAATGAATTTTTTACGTAACTGATTGCCATTTTTTTTCCTATTTTAAAGCGGGACTAGATAAAATTTTGTACTTAACACGTTATGAAAAGTAATTTTATCTAACCCCGTTATGAAATGTCAAGTTTTAAATGCATTTTTGACGTTACGAAACGTCACATTTTTCATAACTCAGTCCCATTACATAACTGAGTAATGCAATGAATTTTTACGAAACTGATTATTATCATTTTCCTATTTTAAAGCGGGATTAGATAAAATGTTGTACTTAACACGTTATGAAAGGTAATTTTACTTGACTCATGTAATTTGCAAAACTCGCTCGCTTCGCTCGCTCGTTTTGGCAAATGTTACATTCGTCAAATAAAATTAGTCTTTTCGTAACTGGTTACGTAAATAACTATTATATATTATTTTGTTTTTTAAATAATTAGTGTTTATAATGTGTATTTTTAGACCTGAATTGACTAAAAACTATGTTGTTGTTTTTAATTTTGTTTATTGATTTGTAGATTGGTAAGTGTATATTATCTGTTTTTTTTTGAGATTGTAATACTTAATTTTGGAAAAATATTATAGATTCTGATGAAGCCTGATATTACAGGAGAAACCGGTCAATCTCAGTAACGTGTTTTATTTTCTGTCCAAAAACTATCCCACAAAAATTCAAATTCTAATTCTTCACAATGTTCTTCGCTAGATTGAAATTATGTATATATAAGAAGTCATAAACTGAGCTTAGGACTTCGACATAGGATCACACTTCTATCTGAGCAACAATATGTGGCATAAATTTGACAATAATATATTATGTTGATTAAATGATTTTATTTTAGCATGTGACACTTCTTGTATATGATGCCATGAAAGGTGGTATTTCCTTCAAGCTCATCCTCGAATTCATTACAAGCGTCGACTTGAAGACTGAGAGACCATAACGGAAGCTCCACCAGCATTAAGGTCCATCCATGAGGCGTGAGTGGGCATGAAAGCTGTCACCCATTTGATATCTCATAGTTAATTTGGGGTCCAAAAAATTCCGTTTCTACAGCTTGAAATCTAAGTGTCAAACGAGCTTGCCTTTCAACATTTCAACCGATTCAAAGTCATTAAGAGGACGGAAATAATAATAACCGTAAGTGCTGATAATTTGGAGCACATCGTTAACTTTCTTTTCCGCACAATAATAAAATATATGCAAAGGATGATAGAATAGAAATATTAAAAAATATTGTCAATGTAAAAAGAACGTGCGTGGATAGTGTCAGTAGCGGAAAGTTTACCATAACTTGTCTAAGAGTATGGTTGACGAATGTGGGATAAATGATGTATCTAATATCAAAGATTTCATTGTGTCATAAAGCAAATTTTTAAATGACGAAGAAATAGAATGACACAAAGAGGAACGTTGCTAATATTCTTCGCTGGAAGTTGTTGACGACACTAACAAAAGCGATGCATTAAGGAGGATAAGAGAAAATGTACAGTACTTAAATAAAAAATAGAATAATTACTACCCCGCAAAGGAAATGGTGTATCCAGTATAATCTTACTATTTGTCATATAAAATCGTGTACTAAAGGCATATACGTGTTAGCATATACTGGATTATATTATTTGTAATAATTAATTTATAGGTTCGTATGCAATAAAAGTTTAATTTATTAGTCACGCTTTATGTATCTATAAAGATTCACTCAGAATTTTATCATTTTATCGTCTTTAAATTTAAATCAAAATATATTTAAAGCTTAAATGCATTTTATTACTGTATTCTATTTTAATGGCATTTAGTTTTATCCTATTATTTGTTTTGCATTACTCCTCTCACTAGTGTGTAAAGACTTTGTTTGCAAATATCAAAAGAAAAATTTTGAGCACTGATTTTCCCAGAAAAAAATTGTTAGTATTATATTCAATTTATTAAAAACAGTGATTTGAAAATACAAATAATTGTGAAAAATTGCATGCATTTTCTAAATATTCAAGAATCATTCATTATTCATATAATTTAGACTTATTGTCTGTTTATATCATAAAAAATTTTAAACACTAGGTATACAAATATTTTTTATAATCGATGTTGCAATTATAAATGCAATGTATTAGATAATCGATTAAAGACAAATGAAGGTCGTGAAAATTATATACAAAATAGGTACTCACTTTTGTAAAGTAGGTTTGCTAACAAAATTTACTAAATAATCGTAAATCTTAGACCCCATGGTTTTGCTAAAATTTATCTCCTCACTTCGCACTGGTTGACTTAAACTTTTAAATGATATTTTAAAACATCCTATATTTATACCAAAGTGAGTGATCATATGTCTTTCAATGAGATGATAGATAAAGCAAATCATTATCATTGGTGCATATTATTGTATTAATTATTTAATGCATTTAAAAGAGATGCATGAATAAAAATAAAATTATGCACGATGCATTATTATAATTTTTGTACCTTACGTTGCTATTTTTTATGTATCGTAAATCTCATTGTCATTAGTTTTAAAAAATACAAAAACTTTTGTGAAAGTACGTCCGCTGTAGGTCAGCAAATGTGAGATAAAATTTAATATTTATATTTATTCCAGCTTCTTTGCAACGTATAAACGTGATGAGGGAATGTTAAGATAATAATTATAGTCTGCCGTAATACCAAAGTAATGTTAACTACACAAATATTTCTAATATGTCATGAATTTTTAAGTAATTATATCACTTTGTCTTAAATACTTTTTCATTATATAACTGAATGTAAATTGTAGAGGTAACAATATTAATATTTGTCAAAAATTTCAAAAGCAGATATTAATAGATATTAGATATAGTAGATATTTTAGTACATATTTCTCGCTGTACATTGAGCGTTATTACTAGAGATCGGGAGGTATCGTTAAGTTCCAGACTAATGTACATAGATATAATATTATATTGTAAACACCTCATGACACATTCCCAAACAATATGAAATCATAAAATATTCTTATGTACTATTAATCCAATCAGTAGAGACAAAAAAGCCTTTGTCTTACAAAAGGTGTCGTAGAAACAATTTTGATATATATTGTTTAGGTCGGGACCCTGATGAAAAGTCAAAGTTTTCGAATTCGACGGGAGGAGGCGCTAGCCGCCGCGCTAACTGGAAAGAAAGATGCAAATAATTGGTTTTTTCAAAATAACTTCGCAACGGTTGATCCAGCAACAAAAATGTTAGGAACAAACAAGAAAGAAAACAAAATTCCTTCCATTTTTTTGTAAGTCTAATATGTGATGAGTTACAGCGGCGGAAAGATGAACATTTTTCCAAAAAATCGCCAAAACTCCATTTATGTTGGTAAATTTTGTAAAAACAAATTACACTATATTATTTTTGTTGTTTTTTCACACCATGGTAAGATTATATAGCAAAATCTATTTCAGATTACAGGGATTTTTCTTGTTACGTATAAATTTTCTTACCGTCGCCGCACCGGCCGCGGTGACGGAAATTAGTACAGAATGTTAATATTAGTGTATGGATGTTTCAAGTTTCATTCTATGTTTTTTTCTAGCAGATGTTTCCTAGAGCAGATATAGACTAGAATCTCTTAAGCAAAGAGTCTGGCCATGCAACATGCGGCGGCCATGATTATCCATTTGTAAATGGTTAGCAGTCCAAGAAAATGAAGTGAGAAGCTGACAGTTAATTAAGTAGTGATTAAAAATATTTTGTAGTTGTTCAGAACTAAAAACTGAGTATAATGATCCAAAGTTTCAGATTCGACCGACCGAACAAGTATGCAAAAAAATAAAAACCTTTTAAAAAGGTGCACCGCGACCCTTCACCCAAAACACTAAGAGAACCCTAACATATTCATCATAATTTTATAAGACCAAAGTTGTAGAGGACAAAACTGTCCAAAAAAAGTCTGCCACGGTATATATTTATCGTTTATAGTTTAGTCGTGAGCCTCGATCAAAGTTGTGGTGTAATGAAGTGATTTTTCCGTTACTAGCTTTTTATTGTAATCAGACCTACATGTTGTTTTCGTTCACTTTGGTACACCCTGCTAAGCAAAAGACAACTACACACACGGACCGCCTACACACGCACACATACACACGCACACGCACACATACACACGCGCGCGCGCACATACACACGCTCACACACACATGCTCACACACACACACGCTCACACACTCACGCGTTCACACACACGCTCATACAGACACGCTCACACACTCACATTCACACACACACTCACACACGCACACACACTCACACATACATGCTCTCACACACACGCTCACACTCACATTCACACTCACACTTACACACGCACACACAAAGTTGCAATTTAACGGCACAGAATTATATTGCAATAGCTGTAAAAACGTGCTTTTGTGCAACGTTAAAGCAAACATTAGGAGACACATTTCTACTGGTAGTCATAAAAAGTGTGTGTGGTAATATTACAGATAATCCACTATTTAGACAATTATTGAAAAAGTGTGTACAGCAATGTTCATGTGCCCTCGGAAACGACACTAAGAAAAAAATATTTATGACATTGATTTGACAGTATTAAACAACAAAATTATTCTGGATTAGCGTGGATGAAACCACCAATGCTTGCAGTTGGAAGGTGGCAAATGTTTTACTGCGCTCATTAATATTAGTGGTACACTTTTACTCTTGTGATCGCCAGTTAAAAATATATACATGTGTGTGTTAGTATTACATTCACTAATACTTTCAGCTTACAGCTCTCTTTATATTACCTTTGGATGTTACCGAACTCGTCACAATACCACAATATTTCGTCATATGAAGAGCTTTTCTGCAAAAGTTAACAAGTCCTTTAATCTCAGTTCTGAGAAAAATGGATATTTTGGGTAGAGACTCAAGCAAATATCCAAAGGTAAAATATGATTGAGAATACTAGTGATATGCATCTCAATAGCACACAGAAAAAAATACCAACAAAAATAAATGAGTTTTTTTGGTTTTATTCACAAATTATTTGGACTTGTTGAGTTTTGCTTAAATATTATCCGAACAGCTGGTAGTACAAGGAAATGCTTGCATATTCTGTGCTGCCCTCTCAAATCCCATTCCAAAATGTCACCATAATATGGTAGTGAATGAAGCAATACCATGTTTGACTGCTGGTGAATAGAGAGCAGAAATTGTATTAAACACCGAATTTAAAAACAGTATTATATGCATTAGGACCTGTTCAGTTTTGCTACAATGCTGTAATCTTCAGACTTAAGATTCCATAGGACTTGTTTACTGTTGCCGTTAAAAATGTTTTATTTTAGCTTATTTTTTTACATACTCACATGTTTACTTTTGATACAAATTTATGGAATTTTCCATTGAATCTCCAAACTACTAATGAAGTTTTGATATACATCTGCTAAGGACTTGTTTCTATTTAAAATTTTTAACTTCATTTTGATACAAACTCATTTTTTCCCATATGTAAACTTGTTGAGTTGTTGAATTTTGCAGAAAAGCTCTTCATAATATGCATGAACATATTACATGGTGACACATCACCTAGCGTCAACCCTGTAATTTACATCATTAATTGCTATCTCCCGATCTCTAGTTAATACTACAGTAAAATAATATATCGAAAAAAAACATTTTAATTTCAAATAAAATATTGTTTTTTGGAAATAGGAAATAATACCATAAATACAAAGAATAAATACTGTAAAATTTGTTGCTTATATTATTTTTTTTTGGATATTAAAAAAAAAGGTCAAAACGAGCTAACTAAAATTTGTCAGAATCGTATTAATAACTTTTTTTTACAAACACGATAGCCACCTGCATTTATTAATTAATAGTTATTTACTTTTAGTATTATTTTAACTTTTGCAAAAAATATAATTTATTCCAAAACAGGGTAGCATGGTGATGAATATTTTTATTCAAAAATGTCATTACAAAATATTCCGTCACTTTATAAGAAAAGAGAAACTATATCATTTGTTATTAAATTATTTACCAGTTAGCAGTTTACACCAATAATTTTTTTTCACTGCACTGCACACCTAATCACAGTTATTGCTGCAGTATCATTTTTATGTATTATTAAAAGTTGCTCTATATGTTCTGCTGTTAAAATCCTTAGCTTCTCTGCAAAAATCCATTTATATATTGAAAACGAACGTTCTATCTTGAAAGATGTTATTAGCGCATATTTAAAACAGGGGAACACTCGTAAAAACGCCACATTTATTTGAAATCCTAGAAAATACACCTCTTTGCCTGTAGTAGGTCTATTACTCGACGAATGACAAAACCAAGGTTGTTAGGTAAAACACTTTATAGTTTTTTATTTACGTGTTGCGATGTCTCTAGATAATTGATACATACATATATTGTCGAATATCAAACACTGCATTCATCTTATCGATTATGATAAATTCGCTTGTTTTTGGTCGACGCTCAAGTTGTTCTATAGTGAGAGAGATTCATAAATAGCTTGAGCGTATAAATTCTAAATCTTTTTGGATACTGGGATCAACAATAGCTTCTTGAGCATTTGCAATAGCAACTGTTCTTTAGCAACCAATTTTATGTAGTACGGCATTTTTTGTATTATCAAAATTTTTGTAGTAATACGTGTTCAACCAATGGCTCCATCTTGTCAGTATATGCTATGGAGGTAGTGGCGAATTGGGTAGAAATTTATGAAAAAATTACATACATACGTACGCAGCGTAGCACCGACGCGGAAGTATTGCATAACATTCTTATTGTGAGAATACTGCAGTTTACACTAGGTAGATATATGATTTTTTAGAGGATATTCGAATGTCTATGCAACTATATAATTCGCAAACAGTTTTAAAATATTAAACGAAATTTGATTTTTAATCGAACTAATTCTTTTAGATATATGGAATGTTTTTCAAATTACATGATTAATGAAAATACATAAACGTTTTTATACGGTCACATGAAAATTTATACAATGTAAACAAATTTACATGACAAAAACTTGAATTTCTTATCAAGGTTCCTGCAGACAGCACTGGAATTACTTGCCGATGTCCGAACTCTATATACCAAGTGCGCACGACACCAGGTACCGCCCCACTTTCTTCTTTATTTTTCAAGATAAAAATTTTGAATTAGGGTACAAAATATTTGGCATGAAAATACATTTCTTGATCTAACTAGACCCGGTTTAACCGGAAGTACTAGTAACTTTTTTATTTTAAATAGCACCCTGTATATTTTTTACTCTTATCTGATAGAGCTTTGATTTGTCTTTATAATATTGTCTGAACGTTATTTGTGGCATTCTCTAAATTTTTCTTTTTCTTTCTTGAGATTTACTACCACATGAATAATTCTTCGTTATCTAAAAAATATAGTTAGTATGTTACTTGAAAAATACGTCAAAAGGTTAGTCAGAGTGCTTTTTTGACAACTAATACGGGACACAAAAATAATAATACATTTCGTTAACGTTTCGGAAAACGAATCTGTTTCCTTTTTCAAAGTTATTTATTTATTTTAAATAATATATAATACGTCAAGCGTGAAATTTGACATATATATTATTTGTTTATGTAATATCCAGATACTTACATATAACTGTTGATACTTAAAAAATATACAATATTAATTTTGTTCAATTCTTCTTTTAACATCTGTAACCACGTTGTAGCAAAATCTTCAGGGCAATGGAATTAAAAAAAATTTCCATTCTATATTATTGCTCATTCCTTAATTTTTCTTTTTTGCTGTCCGTTTCTTTCATTAAAATTTTTGCCGAATCCCAATTTATTCCATGCCCTTATGCCCATATAGACATAAAATAATATTATACAGGGTGTCCCGAAATTAGTGGTAAACCTTTTAGCTGCGTATTTTACGATCAAAAATAAGACAAAAAGTTCCTATATACATGGTCCGAAAAAATTCTACCTAAGGGAGATACAACCCCCCAAAGGGGTATCCCTGAGGATATTTTTTTCTAAATATCTCGGAAACTAATGAAGATAAAATAATGAAATCTGGTGAGTTTTGTAACATTTAGATGGCGAAGCCATCTTTGTAAGGACAACTTAAGGAGTAAAATGCGATGTTCCTAATGATTTATTAAAACTTAAAAACATTTAAATAACAAAATTTAAATAAAAACAACGAATTTAATGATAAGTACACAAATTGAAAATAAATGAACAAAATGGAAACTTATTCGAGAAACCATTATTAATTATTATAGAACATTTGAAAGTAAATGCTCCATTTTGCTGAATACATATTCTAGCTCGGCGTGTTATGTTTTGAGAGGCTGGAAGAATTTCAATCTCATTTTGTCTTAGCAGGTTTCCAGCCAAATGTATCCTTTCAAGTAATTCTGCACGTGTTTCTACTTCAGTAACATATGTCCCCAAAAAATAATAAACTAGAGGATTACAGTCCGGTGATCGAGGTGGCCAGACTATCGGACCCCATCTACCTATCCATCTAGCTGGATAGTTTTCATCTAGCCAGTGTCTTACAGCTCTCCCAAAATGTGCTGACGCCTCATCATGCTGAAAATACATCCCTAATCATATACCCACTGCGTGGCCCAATAATTCTGGAAGATCATTTTGCAAATAATTTGCAGCATTTAAGCGATAGGGTAACTCAATTGGACCAAATAGTTGATTGCCCACAATCCTGGACCATACATTTACAGAAAACCTAGTTTGAAAATTGGTCCGCCGTACCACTCTTGGATTTTCGTTGGCCCAAAAATGTGTGTTATGCATGTTTAACATACCGTTTCTTCTAAAAGTGGTCTCATTAGACCTCAAGATTCTGGGTAATATCCTTTCATTATTTAAAATCCAATTACAGAATTCCAATCTAACCGGGAAATCCTCGGGTTTTAAATCGTGTACCCTATGGTAGTGAAATGGACGAATCCCTTGCATTTGTGTCATTCTTTCAACCTAAAATTAATATTAAGTTATTATTGTGTTCTAAATAAGTACTTAAAATTTTTATTACAGTTGTCTTAGGAATCCGTGTATCTCTAGCGAGTCTTCGAATACTAATGTTATGTTTGGATTTTTTTCAATTTGATTAAAAACTATAGTATCATCATTATGATTTCCCATAGGCCGCCCTTGTACACGTAGACGTCTGAAAGATCCACGCTTCACCAAATTTCTATGAGCCCTTGTAAAAATTCTATGATCAGGAATCCTTCGCCGAGGATATCTTGTTTGATATTCCCTAACTATGCCCATTGGATTTCCATTACAAAATCCGTAGATGAAGTGTATGTCTGCAAATTCTCTTTGGATAAAATTTTCCATTTTTAATTCTGACCAAAAGTGATATTACAAATAACTTTTGAAAAGAAATAATAGAACAGTCAAATAAATTGATATTTGTATTTGATGGTCTATTTAAAATAAATTCTAAAAGTTATATATAATTTTCAAATTGATTTTGCTCGACAACCTATCGAACTGAAACAAGAGCACCTTTTTCTCTTGAAAAATTCAAAAATTCGTATGAAAAGTGATTAAAATCCACACACAGAAAAGGGGCAATTTTTAACTTCTACTCCCTCCGCGTGTAACACCTCTGATTGAAAATTTAAAGTTTTGATAACAGAGTCTGTTTCGCCATCTAAATGTTACAAAACTCATCAGATTTCATTATTTTATCTTCACTAGTTCCGAGATATTTAGAAAAAAACATCCTCAGGGATGCCTCTTTGGGGGATTGTATCTCCCTTAGGAAAAATTTTTCGGGCCGTGTATATAGGAACTTTTTGTCTTATTCTTGGTCGTAGAATATGCTGTTAATAGGTTTATCACTAATTTCGGGAAACCCTGTATATAATCTGTCCATAAATGGAGTTTCAAGTCCATTTATGGACCGATTATAAATTTTGAAATTGCGATGGAAAGATAATATAAAGCTCTACCGAAAGCATGTAAAAATATATAGGGTACCATTAAAAAAAGAAGTGAATTTTGGCCGTTCATTTTTTATAAAATATTTATTTAAAGAAAACTAATTAAATTGCCAAAACAGTCATTTGTTTTAGGTGAAAAATGTTGAAAAATACCTTTCGGTTAATACTTAGCTATTTATCAAAGTATTATAAACTTTAATATGATTTTTACGACCATTCAGTAATCAGTGTAATCACATAAATTCCATTTTTCAAGGTTATTTCTGACTCGATATTGATTTTGAAAAAATATTTATAAAGGTAATTCACGGCTATATGAGATAAGAATAAAAATATACAGGGTGCTATTTAAGATAAAAAAAGTTACTATTACTTCCGGTTAAACCGGAAATGTATTTTTGGGTCTAATTAGTTAAAAAAATGCAATTTTCTGCCAAATACCTTGTATCTTAATATCAAATTTTTATCTTGAAAAATAAAGAAAAAAGTTGGGCCGGGGGGGGGGTGTCGTCGGCACCTGGTATAATACATGGCCGCTAAGGCATCACAATCAAAATACACTAATTCAACACATGACATGAGTGATCGCAAATCTACGTTTTTGATGTTTAAACATATATTTTAAATATATGACTATGGTGATACTTTTAAGAGTACCTCTACATAAAATTTTTCGTAGCACCATCTTTCGAAAGGGATATAAAAATGATGTTTAGTATATCTGCGATGTGAGCACGTTAAAGAGACCGCCTCTAGTGAGGATACAGCACAATTTTCAAGTTAGAGGTGCCAGTGCTTACACGCACTGATAAAATTGTCGTTGGCCTAACGGAAATAGGCCGACACGACGTGTTAGAAAATGATTAAAAATTTGTGTGGCAGGCGAAGTAATGTTTTATCCCACAATAAATAGAAATTACCACTGTACCACTACAATTCAATTTTTTCAATGATTATGTCACTGTCATAAGTGTCACTTTTTGAGTAACAAGACATGCGAAAGTTTAGGCAATGCAAATGACCCTTGCGTATTTACGATCATAAAGATGTCATATATAAAATAAAATTAATTTAAAAAATCTCTGTTATAACTGTTTTAACATATTATGATGTGAAATCGACCTAATATTGAAATCCTGATGTGTCACAAGCTTTGATGGAATATTTCCAATGGTCAAGAACAAATTCAGAACGTGCGTCCCGTCGAGCAGGTACCATAATTACAAAATTTAGTCTAATGTGCATATTTCTTTTGAAATTTATATATGTAGTTTGATTAAGAGGTTAATAAAATTATTGTGACAGATCAATATGTATCAATGAAATAATCAAAAATTAATTGTTGCAAACAGTGATAATAACGAAAGCAGACTACCTATGTACGTAATTTAAGATTACATCGCCGCATTATTAATAACAAAAACGATATAACTCACCAATTGTTGTTATGATTTTTCATTGTTCTGATATCCTCAAAACTGCCACAACAAAGTTTTGTCACACTCGCAGTACTTCCCATTGTCTCGTATTGTAAAACCGACACTAACAAATTTTTACACAATCGCTACTAACATTAAGATCTTGAAAATCCTGCTTGTAATTTTCAAGGTATATCGCTTTATTATGTCTGTAATTAAAAGAAGCTAGCAGAACGAGGTTAATTTTTTGTTATATAAATTATTAAATAAAACGGATGTAGGTAGTTAAATACACATACATAATTAACATTTTCACTTTTAAAAGAATGTATATTGCATAATATGGTTAAACCATTACACAGTTTCGATAATTGCAGTACCTAGTAAATACTTCAGAATCTAGGTACTACTGAATGTTATTTGCGCCTCAGTAATTTTTTACCAACAATAATAAAAATGATTATTCGTGTAATGAAAAAGTGACCTTTCTAAATCTAATCATTAATCAATGTATTGATGTGTCCTCATTTTTGTTATTACACTAGCGTCTGCTTAGAAAATAACTTGTTACATATTTTATTGATATTTAATTTACGTTGCTTTTGATACATATTCCTTTTCAATATCCCTATTTTATACAGGGTGGTAAGATTAACTATAACCTCTCACATAATAACTGCATAGTATCTAATTCGGATCTGATTTACTAACAACCCTTAACCTCAATTACAGAAAAAGAAAGGAAAAAAACATAAAATAACAAGGGGAACGTTTCCACCAGGACATAGCCGAAATGAAAAAACGATATCAAGGATGATGGGACGAACACATGATAGCAGACTACTGTTGGTCTCTGAAAAGAGACACGAAAGAACAACACAAACGAAAGTCAGTAAGAAGATCGTTTGAAAATAAAGTTAAACGATACCATAAAAAAAAATATTAAAAAAAGAAGAATTAAAAGCTACTAACGTAAGAGTACTTCTCACCCCTTCAGGGATGCGTTTTATACCCAAATGGTGTTAAGATGGTGACAAATGACTGCTAATATCCTAGCCATAAGGATCTCTGCAAATAAGAACATCCATATAATGAAATCGTTATTAAATTTCATGTTTTTTCCTTTCTTTTTTTCTGTAATTGAAGGGTTGTTTTTCATAACGCTATAGGGGTTGTTTTGGGGTATTACGTGAATTCTACGTCAGTTTATTGCAAACCTAACGAAACTTAAACATTTTTAAATGTTTTTCAGTCATTGTCATTATCAATTGGTTTTATGGCAGATGAGGGTGGTTCTCATCCTCTATGGGGGTGCATTTCATACCGATGGGGTGAACGCTGCAATTCACCTTTATTTTTATCGTAACACATTCAATTTTTCCGGAAAATATTAAACAAAACGATTCAGGGGGTGTTTTTTGGCTCTAAAATTTTTTTTTTGGGGGTACGACTTTTTTTGACCCCGGATTCGGAATCAGCGATCAAAAATACAGAAGGATATACTTATCTCGTTGCTAGGCCAGAATTTTTTTTTTTGTGGGGCTGTGTAATCGCATAAATTGTCTCAATATTGAAGTAATCAAAAAAATTGAAAATCTAATTACATAAAAGATTTGGTAATCCACAATTCCGGCCCCACACATTCGTTATTCGTGTACAAATGTTTGCTATTTATAGGAATGTACCAGTGTTGCCACCTGAATATAACAAACCGTCACACGCGCAGGCATAAAATATCCCATATTTTCTTTAAAAATCCCGTTAAGTTTATATTATGTTCCAATTAGTTTAAATTAGTTAGTAAAATATTAAAAATATCAGACCTTCATTCAAACAAACTTTTAATAAACAATGAACACATTTAACTAAAAAATATATAGAACGATGAAAATTCAAAAAAAAAGGGAACTTTTATTATATTCCATTATAATCTTTGTTAAAAATGGCACAAATGTACACAAACAAAAATACACACTCTAAACTAGAGCAGCATACGTGAAAATCGCCCGTGGCATATTTATGACGTCGGGCAATGTCTGTTTTCTGGGTAAGAACATAACCTAAATGGCACACGACAGCACAGTATTTTTTAATTCTCTTTATGAGCACAAGATGGTGGGGATTAACAAAATAAAACAGAAGCAGCGACCAACAATAATTGATTATTTCATTTATTTATTTATTTATTTATTAAATTACTAATTAATTTATGTATTTATTAAACTATTAATTTATTTATTTATTTATTAAATTAATAATTAATTAGTTAATACGTTTATTTATTTATTTATGTATTTATTTATTTATTTATGTTTTTATTTATTTATTTATTTTATTTATTGATTTATTTGTTTGTTTGTTTATTTGTTTATTTCATTCATTCATTCATTCATTCATTCATTCATTCATTCATTCATTCATTCATTCATTCATTCATTCATTCATTCATTCATTCATTCATTCATTCATTCATTCATTCATTCATTCATTCATTCATTCATTCATTCATTCATTCATTCATTCATTCATTCATTCATTCATTCATTCATTTATTTATTTATTTATTTATAGAATAAGCTCATGATAGGTAATATTTAATATATTTAAAATAAACTTTACAAAAGCCAATAATATATATTATATTTGTGTAATGAAGCTCCTTATAGTTTATATTTAATTTATATAAATAACCTTGACAAATTTATTTTGTAAATTCTCAATCCTATTTATATTATTCATGTATTTTGGATTCCAGATTACTGAACAGAATTCCAAACCACTAACTGCTAATAATCTATACAACATTAAATTACCATTTATATCTTAAAAGTCGGCACAGTGCCTATGGATAAATCCACACATCTTATATGCCTTTCTTATTTTTGTGTCAATATGTAAGTTAAAACTAAAATCGCTAGTTAATGTCACTCCTAAATCATCTATAGAATTTACAACTCCATCTATACCATAATTCAATAATATTGGAGACTTCTTCTTGGAAAAATTTAACGATTTATGTTTATTTATATTTAATTCCATTTTATTATTTACGCACCATGTTAAAATTTTTATTTAAATCTTTTTGCAATATTTGACAATCGGAATAACTTTTTACTTTAATAAATATTTTTAAATCATCGGCTAATAATAGTGCTTTGTATTCTAATTTTAATAATATATCATTTATAACTGCCAAGCTACTGAAGAAGGGATCCACCAAGATCTACGTCTTTGCATTTTTGTAACAGTTTTAAGAAATCTCACAAAATTACGTGAATATCTCTCTGTCCCTTGTGGATCTCAAAAATCTGTCGAATCGGGATATATTCCTCAAGATGGCAACACTGGAATGTACGCAAGTGTGGATGGAATGTTCGAGTTCGTACTTAGTGCACGAATATTTGATATTTGATCCGAACACGAACACGTTCCCGCTTCGAGTCGGTAAACAGACGCACATCAAAAGTAACGAATAATCGCTGTTATTGAAATTTTTGTGCCCTCTACCCTATTCGTGCACGAACAACGTGCAACCTGAATAATTCAGAGGAGATATTTGCGAACAGCAGCAGTTTATATTTGTGCATTTGTTGCATTGTGTCCAGTGAATTAATGGCGTGGACAAATGAAGCAGTTTTCCAAATTTTGGAAGAATATCAAACGGAACCATGCATCAGTGTGACCTTGGACACCCTCTTCATAAAATAGGAAAGAAATTGCAGATACATGACAATAGCAGTGTAAATGATTTAAAAAAAGACTCGTTTATTGCATCGTTTAGAATGCTTTTAAACAAAAAAAATTAGTCTAAAATCGGGTATGGGAACTGATATTGGTTTGAATATGATTTTATGAAGTTTCTTGCATCAGTTTACCATTGCAATGCTGCAATAAATGCAATGATAAAGCGGCCTACGCACACTGAAACATGTTACGATGCACGCATTGATTCCCAGATTTCATGAAACTTGCATCACCTACAAAATGACGGTATATAGGGTACTCATACAGTACATTTTTAAATGTTTATTTATTTGAAATGATTTACTTTGTTCTATTTCTGTTTAGGGATACCATCGACCATCGTCTTCTGCGAGGTACCTTTTCGCCTGTTTCATTAAGGAAATTAAAACTCATTAAAAATTTAGCTCCAGTTGCAACTAACAATTCATTAGAACTCATTTATGTGATGTTAACGATACGACGTACTCAACGAATCTAATGTACGATATTTCTCCACCACGAATGCCGTATACAAATAATCGGTAAACGACAACAGGGCCCGCTTTAGAAGCGGACAACCCGGACCCCTGTCCGGAGCGGCAAACCTGAGGGTAGCATTTTTGCCCCCCCTGAATGTGAACCAAATATTGATAAATTAATTATTCTCAATTAATATAAATTTTACATTACTTGTTGATTTTTTCCCTAACTAAAACTAAGTACTATGCAATTTACATTTGATCATTGTGGTTTATTATGTTTTAAAGCTAGAAAAATATTAAAACACCTTTTTAAAAAAAGCATACTTATTTTTGAAATAAAACAAGACGTATAGTTAAAAGACACGCATGACCCTGCATGAACTTGTAGGTTTTAGTTACTTGTTTAAAATAGGAACTACAAGACATAACATGCATGGACATGTTTTCGCGCCTTACTATATAAAGAGTCATCTAAGCGCAATTGTGTTATTATTGCAAATGCGTCGATGCCCGTGATAGCATATCCTTGAAGTAAGTTTATAAATACTAAAAATATTTAACAGTTTAGTTCGGGATAGTCACTTTTGTGTGTTTTGTCAATTTCTAAAGGTAAGTACTTCTGAAAATACCTATATTAAGTGGTAAAGATTTATTTTCATAAAAATTTTCCACAATACGTACCTACTTATACATTTTTAAATAGTTTCTGTATGTTTGTTGTGACGGATTATTAATTTATTTGGGGTTTTCGTCGCGAAAAAAGAGAAACAAAAAATCCATCTCAAAATATTCAAACATTTTAGATAGGTATCTATATAAAATATTTAGTTTTTATATGTTTGTTGTGATGGTTTGCAATTTGTTGGGATCCACCACACCTAAAAAAAATCTTTGAAAAAAATCCTACTAATTAATAAATTTTGTGTAGTAATAAGCCAATGCATTACATAAAAAGATAAAAGAAGAAAAAAATCTTCAAATAAGATTAGTCGGTGACGGTGGCTTAGTCTGTCCTACAGTTTAAAAAAATGAAATACCTAGTTTTAATTACTAAAAGTATTAAGGGTTGAAAATTAGCCCGAAACGTTAAGAAATTCGTTTTTATATTTAAAGATAGTTTAAGTAGGTAATTAAAACTAGGCATTTTATTTTTCAAAACTGTGAGACAGACTAGTAGTAGTAGTAGTAGCTACTTATTTTACTAGGCAAGTAGGCCACAATGGGCCCTTTTTACCTAGGGACCTACAGTTTAGCGTGGACTCCGAATCACGGTCCTCGACTGTCAACTAACCCACCGCCTGGGCCTGCCCGCCTGCACCGCTAGCAGAGTGGCAAACCTCCTGAGTAGGTCTTTCGACCCTCCACCCGGGCTCGCCTCTCCGCCTGCATCAGGCTAGCGGCCTTCCCGGGATTGTCTGTTGACAGCCTACCGACTGTTAGATGAGCTATCGTTCATCCATCCAATTGCCGGACTCGATCAGTGTTGCTTAACTTCACTGATCGAATATCGGATATTAAATGGATGTCCATACCTCATCTCCGTGAGACAGACTAAGTCACTGACTAATTGGATTTGAGGATTATCCAATTTGTATTTTTAATAACGCCATGGCTTATTTTAAGTAGCGTATTGTTCCGTTCAAAAACGTCACTGTCCGGAATATAATAATAAATAAATAATAACCTCCAAATATCTATCTGGTTCCCAATTGTTTATAATAGAGTATTTTTAGTAGGTGAAGAATTTCTGTTTAACCTTTGGTCGATCTCATATTTATTAAGGTATTATTATGTTTACCATCTAAGTTAAAATTATCTTGTACATATTTACATATCCAATATTGTTGTTTATTATTTAAGTATTTTTGTTGTAATAACAGTCCCCAAAGTTAACGCTTTCACACTGAAAGAAAATATGATTAGAAATATGTGTCACATAAAATATGCAATCATTTATTACTTTATTAGATAAATATTCAATATTTACGTCGATATTAATTAAAGTTGGGAACAGCTGTTTATAGTTTTCCTTTCAGTTTGACCTTCAGCTACTATTGTTAAAGTTTTCTGTCTCATAAACTACCCCACTGTCTACCATTAGGGAGACAACTTATACCGCTCATAGATGGCGTTACAAATCTACTTTTGGGGAATAATTAATTTAAATATCATTGTGTAATACATGTGTTATGTAGTACCATAAGACTATTCTTATAGTGGATTTTAATCATTAAATATAATTTGTGATATATTATGAATTTATTTTAGTTACTTTCATATCTTATTTTATAAAGTTTGATTTTTTATATCAAACTAGTTTACCTCCTTGATAGAGACAGGATGAAAGGCCATTTTAATAATCAACTTTGCACCGGCAACACCTCTTGGCAGACAATCGATAACATCAATCAACTTTTGAAATGTTATCTTAATTTACTAGTGTTGTGAACAACCATCAGGTAATACTAATAGTTTTAAATGATTTATTTTTCTTGCAAGTTCTCTTTAAGATGTATATTTTTAAGGAAAAGTTAATAATTAATTTTTCTAATTTTTTGTGAAGATGTGACACATGTTCTAATAATATATTTCTATTTATTCCTTTCTTAAATACATAGTCTGAAGCCGGCTTAAAAAAATCTGATATTATTAAATGCTAATATTAATCTGTTAAAACTAATATAACTCATCGCTAAAATTTTGAATAAAATTCCTAAATTATTCATCGTTAATAAAATTCATCTGGAATTTTAGCATTTATCAGGAACTCTAATATTCATCGTTAATGGTAAATTCATCAGGAATTTCTTTTGTGAATTTATATTTCACACACTTCCAATTTCATTTGGACATTAATATTTGCACATTGGCAAATTAAAAAGTCACGATTCTTGGATCCAGAGGATTAGTTCCGTGGATGTTTTATTTGGATGACCAGAATTCATCTGTAACTTGTAACGTGATATGCGTTCCACAATTTTGAGTAACGTTTCATTTCATCGGTAGGCTATGTATTAAGAAACTAGGTATCCATACCAGTCGAGAAAACGTTAACCTCAAGACTCACGCCACCTTTCCATCACAGGTCAGCCTTCGCTGGAGTGTGGCAAGTTATTTTCTTTTAGATTGTGTTCGGTGAACGAGTTTCACCCACTATTAATAAATTTTTGTATATATATTTGTCGGTAATTCTAAATTACCATTTTGTGTTGCTGTTGATTTAATAAATATTTAATTTTATTAATTAATTTTTTTATTCTGTCTCTACCTTAGACAGAAATTCTGTAGATTCTGAGTTGGGGGGATGAAAAAGTAATCACTGGTAAAACTGCAGATGGCGCCCTTAATATAAACATATATTTTTTATATTACTTATTCATCCTCGCCTACTACTCGTTGATAGAATTATTTGAAGTGAATAATAGTGAACCAAGGTCTCAAGGAAACAAGAAACGCACGGCCCTTGCCTCCCAAAAAAAATCAGCTAGCCGCAGGCACAGGAAATTTCTTCGCTTTCCTTGTCAATAATAGTTCTTATTGACAGGTAAAGTAAAGGCTTTTCCATAAATACCTGATTTGGTTTCCTCTTGTATTAAGAGTAATCCTAATACAGGGCGAAACTAAAATCACGGTACCACGGGGGTTCCCCGGTTACATTTGACGGCGTGGTAACAAGATGTAACATTTGGCTACCAACGTGGTCAGGTGTAACATTTTGCTACCAAGTGGTGATAGAAGTAACATTTGGCGCCCAACGTGGGGCCCGAACCCACGACCCTGAGATTAAGAGTCTCATGCTCTACCGACTGAGCTAGCCGGGCTAGCAGGTTTTACCGTGGGTACGTGCCCTGTATGTAAGCAGTCAAAAAACGTATAGACGCATCTGCTACGCAAGGCCGACAGCAGACGCGATTTTGGCAATTGTTTAATTTGTTGTTTTAGAATGTCAGACGCGCAAAGAAAATTGTCCCGCTATCAGTACAAAATGCGAAGGCTAGAGAAGGAACCCAAAAAGCAAAAACAAGCTGGTGCTCTGCACAATTATTTACAGGGTAGGTTCGGTAGTACACTTAGTACCAAAACAAATATCTTCAAAAATTTATATAAAATGGAAAACACAGAATCATCAGAAGAGATTGTTGGTGATCAGGACCAATCAATACACGATATTTCTAAACCAACTTTGACACCAAATGAAAGCAGCCTACTAACTGACACCGCCTTGGCACTTACAGAAGGCACCCTGGCTAACACTAGTAGCACTCTACCTCTGGAAATTGGAAAATCTACAAACTGACCCCACCCTACCACCCACGGAATGCACTGTACAAACTTTAGGTACAGATTCAGCATTGTGGCCCAGAATTTTAGGAGATGCCGAAAGAAGTTTTTTAGTACGACAAGGTCCACCTAAACCATTGTTTAATTACAAATTTCCTTATGATGGCACTGGTCGAAAATTTAGCGTAAATTACTATTCACGAATTTTAAGAAATGGAGAGCAAGTTATAAGGGACTGGCTAGTGTAGTCCACCTCAAAAAACTACAAATATTGCTTTTGCTCCAAAATTTACGGCCGTGTGTCAAGTTCCCTTTCAAAAGAAGGTTTTAACGCTGAAACGAATCACTAGTACGAGGTGCTTCTACGGATTATAGCAATTACTAAAATGCTCGGTAAAAGTTGTTTAGCTTTTCAAGGTACAAGCGACAAACTATTTGACCATAATAACGGCAACTTTTTAAAAATAGTTGAATTGCTATCTAAATTTGACCCCGTCATGGAGGAACACGTGCATAGAGTGCTGAAAAAAGAGGAAACCAAAGGTCACTATCTTGGAAAAAAACATTCAAAACGAGATAATAGACTTGCTTCACGAAAGTGTAAAATCGCATATTATTGCTAAAATAAAAAAGCGAAGCACTATTCCATAATATTAGATTGCACCCCTGACGTTAGTAAGGTGGAGCAAATGACACTGATAATTAGATATGTTTCCATCAATAAGTCTTATTCTGATTCAAACGATGTCGAAATAAAAATCTACGAAAGCTTTTTAGGTTTCTTACCTCTGGAAAGATCTGCAGGAAGACAACTATATGAAATTATAATTAAAGAGCTTCATGAATGGGAGTTGATGTGCAAGATATAAGAGGACAAGGATATGATAACGGGGTTAACATGAGGGGCAACAATAAAGGAGTGCAATCTAAAATTAGGAATTTAAATCCACGAGTATTCTACGTTCCGTGTAGTAGCCACTCGCTCAATCTAGTGGTAGATGATATGGCAAAAGCATCCTTGGAAGCAGAAATATTTTTTAATATGGTCCAAAAAATACATTTATTTTTTCTTCTACTTTTCGATGGGCAATATTTTTAAAACATGTTCAAGGGTTAACATTAAAACCTCTGAGTGAGACTCGATGGGAAAGCAGGATAAAAGATTTGACGCGCTTAAGATTTCAACTTAGTGAAATATACGACGCTTTGCTAAGCATTTGTGAAAACCAAGACATCGATATCTCAATAAGAGACGAAGCTTCGGGTTTGCTAAGTTGCATTTAAAAATTTAAATTTTTATGTTCAATAGTCATATGGTATAAAATTTTAAACTGTATTAATCCCATAAGCAAGCTTATGCAAACAAAAGATTTTGATTCGAAAAAAGCACTTGATTTCTAGAGAACTGCAAATATTTCTTTAAAAATCTTCGATCAGATAAGTCCTTCAATGAAATTATTGTTGACGCAAGAGAATTGGCTGATAAAATTAACATTGAAGCCAATTTTGAATCAACAACGCCGCAACACCGCGTAATAATAAAAAAGGCCAACTTTTCATATGAGGCAAGGGACGAACCAATCGAAGATCCCAAAGAAAAATACAAAATAGAATTTTTCTTCTATACTATTGATCAAGCATTGAACGCACTAGATAGTCGATTTGAACAACTGAATCACCATAGTAACTATTTTCAATCTCTATATAATATATATGATTTGAATACATTATGAAACAGACACTGATAAAGATTTGTAAAGATTTGGAAAATATTTTGTTTGATGGTGAATCAGCTGAAATTAACGGTCTAGAATTAGTAGAGGAAATTTCTGCAGTTTGTGCACTTTTGGGCAAAAAAAGAAAGTTCAAGTGATGTTCTTAAAATAATAACAATGCTAAATTTTGTTCCAAATCTTCGTATTGCCTTAAGAATACTACTGACTATTCCAATATCAGTGGCAAGTGGAGAAAGAAGTTTTTCCAAATTAATATTATCAAAACCTTTTTACGCTCAACTACTACGCAAAATCGACTAAACGGTTTGGCCATTTTAGCAATTGAACACGAAATTGCTGATTAAATAAACTTAAAAGTGGTAATAAAAAAAATTGCAGAGTTAAAACTGAGAAAAAAATATTCTTCTGATTATAACTCAAACAAACAATGAATTATTGTGGTTCTATGTATCGAACTTTTGTTTTCCATTTAGGTTTTAGGTATAAGTGAGAAAAAATCTAAATCGTAATAGCGGTAAAATTGCACCCTGTATGTTTAAAACTAAGTAAATATTTTTAAAATATAACAACTAGGTATCTATAGGTACTGCAACTCTATTTTATTTTAATTTATACTGTTTTGTACTAAATGATAAGTTTTAATACTTGTTTCTTTTTAAATATTCGTTTTATTGCAAATTAAAACCATCTTTTGTTAACAAAAAATAACTTCAAAAGGGGCGGCAATTTGTTTTTTGTCCGGGGCGGCGTAAACGCCAGGGCGGTCCCGGACGACAATATATGTGTGAAAAGTCTATTCGCCAAATTTTCATAAACATGTCTACACAAATATTGGTAAAAGTACGCGAATATTTGTGTATGCATGTGTGGAGCCGTTAGTGTTTAGCCGAGAATCTAGCTTCTCAAAAGACGCTCCTAAAATGTCGAACACACGACTCGAAGATCTAGTTTTGGAAAAATATGTACATTGTCTGGAATTAACTTGCGTGCAGATAAATAGAGCGCGCCATTCTGTTCGCGATTGAAAAAAAGTGTAATATTTTTTTATTACTGAAAATTGATTAATTTTATGTTTACATCGCATTTACAAGCTTATTTTTTAACATTTCCAAATCACTTAAAAACCAGTGGAAAGCTTATTCTTTCTAGTGTCAGGCGCTGCCAAATTATCCGTGAAATATTGTTAATAAATAAAGCTGGCCGAGGTCACCTGGCCGACAGAGCCGTTATATGACTCGTATGTTTACATCATATCATAATACTTGAATAAGTACAATAAATGGAAATAAATTTTAACAATAATGTTACATTTTATAAAAATTTTTATTAAACTCACCCTTTTAAGCAGATTTATGAAGTAGTTTGGTTGTCGTCATCACAAAGTGGGGAAGATCTGTAGTATAATAGCATCAGGTATGTTTCTACAGCTGTCTCCCTCAGCGATGTTCGCTTTGGTGAAAAAATATGTTTGTATTTTGAAAATGACCGTTCGACATCTACGGATGCAATACAGGCATAAGTAAAACAATCTGTGAACTCACTTAACGAAGTTGTAGATGCACCATCACAAATTTGTCTTAATTTGCTAAAATCAGGATCTTTCTGTAATACACTCTCGAATTTTTCACTAACGCGATTATTTTTTGCGTCATTTATAGCCTGTAGCTGTGTATTTACGTCGTCCACTATTTGCAGCGATTCCACTAACGACAACGAACTATTTTGCAATATTTTTATTGCGTCGTGTAGTCCTCTATAATTGTTATTAATAGTTTTTAAATCTGTTTCAAGGCAAACGTCTTGAAAGCTTGTCTGGCTTTCCCTAATAGCTGCAGTCTCGTTAGGGTTGAACTGTAGTATCACAGATTTTATTTGTTGAAAATATTCAGCATAATAAAAAGCCGCTTTCAACCACGTTTCCCAACATGTAAGAATCAGCTCTGGTGGTTCAGGGATACCAGGACACTGTCTGTGAAATGCTCGAAGCCGATTTGAGAAATACTTTCTTTGTATTTGCTATTAATGCATCTACCTCTGGAAAACATTTTCGAATCGTTTCTGTCACAAGATGTAACGCATGCACTTTACACGTAACATGTAAAAACCTACAAGTGTCTCTTTCAAGAGAACGGCCTACCACGCGCATTGTCGCGGCACCATCAGTCACAAACATCAATACTTGACTTGTTGAAAGTTAAAATTTTTCGAATGTCTCCAACACCACACGCGTAATTATTTCGCCAGTACACGCAGTTAGTCTTTTACTAGCTAGTAAAAGTGGAAATGTTGGTTTAAGAGGGTCCAGTACACGTACTATAATATTTAAAATAGATTTTTTTTTTACAATCTGTCGTCTCGTCAATACATAACCAGAGCAGTGTATTTTTTAATCCACATTTAATCCTATTTACAATGTCTTCACGAACGGCTGGAATATATCTACGTAACGATGTACGACTTGGTAAGTTCACCTGGGGATTGTATTTATTCCAAAACTCCCGAAATGGTTGTTCATCCAGTATGTGTAGCGGAATATTACAGGCTATTAACATTAACAATAAATCAAACATAAACTGAGTCGTCAAAGGCATGCCATTTTTTTATTTTGATGTTGCACGGTATTGATATGACGACGACAATCTGTTTTGTGCCAGCACATTAAGTCTTGATTGCAAACTTTACAAATTATTTTGCATCCGTCATAGAATAAATCCGGAAATTCACCGATAAATTGATTCACTGTGTCCGTGTACGGTCGTTTTTTACCCTTTGGCGCGTTTAACATTATGTATAATTCATAGGTACAACACGCATTAACCTTTCAAATAAGACTGCAGCGTAAATCACTTCTAAATCGGCACGTGTGACGCCAGCGCAAGACCGTGGCTGTACTCCAGCCACCTCGGCCAGCTTTATTAATAAATACTACAGAAATTGTTTAAACAAAGCGTACCTGAAAAGTGCATTGTAAATTTCAATATCAAGGCATATTATGGATATATGCGTACCTCTATGATATGAAATATACAGAAAAGAACAGAGCAATTTTTAGTGGAAGAATTACCCGCATTGCTTTATTGTTATAAAAAGATATGATTATTTTTGTACAGCATGCGTTGTTTTCCGCTGCATGTTTTGGGTGATATATTTGCGCGTCTCGCGAACTTTGGCCGATCAATGACTTGCACCATTATTCTATACTGTAATTGCAAAATATTTACATACATACATTCTTATTATGCTTATTGCTTATACAAGAATATTATCATTTGTAATCATGGAAAAATAACAGGGAAAATTTAAAGATTAATTTATTTGCTAACAAAACAAACATCTACTATTATTATTATAACTTAAAATATTGATTAAATTTACTTCTTATGCATGAAAGAAAAACAATATGGAAGTATATACAAATATTATGTATACACCTACTGTTGCTATAACTACAGTTACCGATACATTTTTTAAGTTCACACTTCCAAAATACATTTTCGGAAGTTACACTGTTTAACACTTATAGTTATTAACTTAAGAAAACACATTATTCTTCAAGACCCTACCAAAATTAATTGGATTGTGAATTTCTGGATTTATCGCAGTCCAAAGAATTATTTGATAGGCAGCTCTCAAAATGTGTTGATAAAAAGAACTTTCAGTAGGTAGTAAAGTTATTATATCAGACTTACAGGTGTGAATCAAATGTGCGCGTAATCCCCTGTAAATGATGGCCGAAATTACACAAAACAAAATCTAAACTCTTTAACTAGGAACTCCTCTTATTTCCGCCCTTATTGTATTGTAAGGCCAATTCCTCAAATAAAATAAAACCGCCCCTAACTAAAAACCCTTAATTGTACCGCGTATTACACGTCTGGTCGCTTTCGAACCATTGGGCCATCTTTAAATAGAATGAACGCTCAAAAAACAAAAACCTCCCATAACTGAAATCCCTTGGCGTACCGCGCACACTACGTCCGGCCTCTACAGAATCGTTGGGCCAACTCTTAAATAAAACCTGATTAACGCCATTCCAATAAAACTACCCTCAATGACAGCCCTTGGGGTACCGCGTATAACACGTCTGGCCTCTCTCGAACCGTTGCGTTGGGCCAATTTCCCTTAAATAATCACCAACACAAAAAACTTAATAAACAACCCTCGCTAACCGCCCTTAAAGAATCGCGTACAACTCGACCGGTCTCTTTCGAACCGTCAGGCCAACTTCCTTTTTCCCCGCTAAAAAATTTGTCTTCTCATTTTTTTTTGCTGACTTCAAAATTTTGTTTCTGGGCTTCTCCCATTGAAAACTGTATTAAAAATTATATCACCCGATGATACCCGTAGTGCCCTCTCTACGCATCGATTTGAACCTACTTCTCCTTCCAGCGGCGTTCTACATTATGCCCACTCAAAACTCATTTCTAATAACTTTTAAATAACCGATAGGCTTCTGATTGGCAAATTTAAATTCGTCCAGTACATGGACGACTATTAGCCCATCAGAAGACGCTTAGAAGCCACTGTGAGTCCATTGTCCCTAATTCTTCCAATTATGGTGCAACGCATATTCTTACTGCCTAAATAGCTAACATAAGCAGAAGTACTTGTGGGGAGAGAGTTCCCCGAAAATGTTTCCCAAACATAATAAGGAACTGCTTCAGCTAAGGAATGTGATTATTTCCATTAGTGAAGGCAACACATTCTCGCTAAAATCATTTGTACTTATTATTACTTATTTAGCTTACAAAATAATTAAAATAAAAAAAAATTCCGTTATACAAAGCAAGACCTAGCCTTGCTACAAAACGGAAAAGAATAGAAAAAGAGTGAATTTTCAATTTAGGTGGGGTATAGATGAACGGTATCAAAGTGTTGCCAAAATAATAAACTTTTTACATTTTTTTGACATTTATTGTTAAAATCCATATATAGCAATTTCTTTAGACGGGGGAAAAATAGTTCTTCCAAATGCCATTCGTGATAATTGTTGAACATTCAGTCTTTCTGATTCTTAGAATTGCACTTTCGAAAACAATTAGCAATAGAAGAAGCAGCTCACCGTTGCCCTTTTTTCGTGCTAATTACTCTCGTTTAATTATTAAGTAATAAGATTTTATATAAAAACAAAATTTATTTGAATAAATTACAAGCGTTTATGACATTGTCTACGATAATAAAACAAAGTACCTATGTAAAATTGAAAATGGCGTAAATGGAACAACTCTTTCGAAAAATAATGATTAATGACACAAGCAGATCAGTTTCACCCTATACCTCATCGATTTGATTTTGCCGTTTTTGATTCTGGGAGGTTTGGGTGGAGAATGCGCCATTGTCTTTTACAACATCGAGAATGATATTTTGATGTTAAATAATAATTTCGATATAAACATATACAGTTCTTTAAAAAGAAATATGTTTACGGAATATTTTAGGTTCCTCTAGCACAAGAATATGTTCACGAAAGCGTAAATCTCTACTATGTTATTATCGACGTCATATGTGAAATTTTATATTTATTTTTAATTAAAACATTATTGTGACCCATACATAACTTTCTTATATGAGACTCCATCATCTAGCACTTGATTTATCTTGCTCCGTTAACCAAATTTTATGTGATACATAACACATAATACTGAAATCCTAAATATGAAATTTGGAATTATTGTGAATGTGACGCATGGGAGGGTGGTAGTACACCATAAGAAAGTTAATTAAAGTGGAACCAGGAGATCAACACATATTAATTAAAATCTCGACAGAAAAATTACACTGGTCTGCAACGAAATCCTCCTTTAAAAAATTATGCTATAAGTATGAAGATTTTAATGCTCTGAATCTATTCCCGTTGGCCGATTTTTTCTATCACGTCTAGATTTTTTTATATGAATTTTTTTTTAAATTTCATAAATTTTGTTTTTTTTTTTAATTTTTTTTTTGTCAACATCAAGAACAGTATACATACATACAAAATAAGTTTTAGCGAGTTGTAAGAGAAAGTAAAGTCACAGCGAATACTGCGCATGCGCAAATCTACTACCATAAAAATCACTGTCAATACTTCGGATTGAATTTCAAAATGTTAACTTTTTAGGTGTGATGCTGTTTTAGTCACACAGTTTTTGTGTTTTTTTTTTTTAAGTAAGTATGTGAAAAATTAAACGCGTTTCCTTACTATGAATTCATTACCTCGAGCATGTAATTATTTTAATACAGTGTCTAAATTATTATTATTTCAAAATAACCAAGGGAACATAACAATAAAATACATTTCTGTTTTATTTTTGACAAGAATTAGGTTTAAGTCTGTTTTATCTTTGACAAAAACTATGTTTAAATGAAAGCAGACTAATTTTCTAAGCATTTATTGAATGAAAACGACAAAGAAATGAATTTCCAATCAGGGCCCGAGCTATCGTTTCCGCCGCTCTGGGTAAAAATGATTTTTGCCGCCCTTTATATTTAATTATAAATAATTATTTTAAAATATAATGTTTGACAGTGAGTGAAATTTTTTGTAAATATTTGTTGCATAACAAAAGCCTTTTGTTTTATAAAAAAATAATATTCATAAAGAAACAGGAAGAAAACAAAATAAAATATATAAGTAGGTAGGTAGGTACCTATTTTTTAAATCTCAAAAAAAACTCATAAAATATTTTTAAAAAATCAATAAAGAAACAACGTAAACACAAAACGCCGTAACATTGTATTGAAATTAGACACACTTTATTCACAGAAAATAAAAATGGTATCTTTGGCACAACTTTGCTACAGAATTCTTTTTATTGTTAAATCTCAAGAAACAACCATACTTATTCGGTGAGTCAAATTTTCACTGCACAAATACGACAAGATCTTATAAATTTGTATTTTTCAAGACGGGTTAGCAATTCAGTAGCATCAGTGTCATAACCAGATATAATCAACCATTTAGCAAAAAAAAAATCAGCTCAATAACTTATTTAATGACGAGGATATGAGGTGAGAAGTATTAATAAACCGATTTTTTGATTTAGATAACTATTTTCAGTTTTTTTTAGGTCCTCGAGTGATATAGGACTCTTTTTACCAGCGTTTCTCAGGCGGTTCGGTTCCCTACTACGTATGCTATTTCTCGATTCCTGATTCCTTCTGACAACGGGATGAAATGCAGCACGCAGTTTCAAGCTTATGAACGATAGAAATGTTCAGACTCTTTGTTAATTTTACCAGTGGAAATAGCTTACAGGAAACCTTCTTTGTTAATCTCCAGTATGCTTTTTGTTTATTCAATTTTAAGATGTAAGGAATGAAACAAAATAAATATGAGAAAAAGGGAAAATCCTGGATCTGTAAGGTACCTTTCCCTTGTATAATAGTAATTATATAGGTGATTTAAAAACACATTATAAATTTGATAATAATTCATACTCATACTTACTTTTTTTTACCACTTTTTCAAAAGTTTTCTTTTGTTATTGATTTCTATTGATTTTAATTTTCTCTTTCTACCAATTTTGCTGGTCCCAAATTTGCCACTCTGGGCAGTTTTCCTACATGCGTCCCCCTAGATCAGGCTCTGTTTCCAATACCAAAATATAAAATAACAGAAAGTCTCAATTGTTAATGTTGCCACATAAATGAAAAAAAGAAAACGCAATGTCAATAGATCGTATGACCTCCCCGGTTATGATTATGATTTATGAATCAGAATGAGATTGTGTATCTCCCTTTAGTCTATAGCATTCTAAAGTACCGAAAGACGTTCAAAAAGATGCTGTCTAGTTTGAAACATCCTATGTTGATTCAATTCTATCCATTACATCATATGCATGTTATATAAGATTAAGGTCAAGAGATTGCGCAGGTCAAGGTAAAACAGTAATACAATGTTCATGCCAAAATTTACACATTACCCTTCCTATATATGTGCGCGGGCATTATGAAACCTACCTATGCAGCAATATGGAAGCATAAGAGATTCTAGAATAGTGTCCTGGTAGGCAATGGCATTTAGAAAAACATCCACGGGAACGATATTGGTTCGTTCTCTAGTACTGATACCCCAAACCATTACTATGCCACCTTGATGTGTACTATCTGGGCTGCTTCAAGACGTTCTTAATTGCCAGGACACCTACACACTCGACTTCTCAAATCCGCATAAAACCGAATCTGGATTTGTCTATGAACATCACAGGATCCCCTCCTTGTTGTCACCAATTCTGATGTTCTTGTGCCCATTCCAATCTGATGGCGCGACTAACTGTCGTTAATAGGAACACGGAGTGGTCGACGAAAATTGAGACCACCATGTAATCTACTTTTGAAGGTTTAACTCTCAGAACGATGTAATGCGTACGCTGTAGCTCAACTACCGAGGTGTTGTAACAGATTTATTTCGAAGTTCCTGCTACGAAAGGAAAAGACCGGCTCAGTGACTCTTGTACGTTTTCTATGTAATTCTCCAATATCTCCTGTCTCATATCTCCTCCACAATCGATTGAAGACATTTCCTGATATGTTAAGTGCTTCAACAACAACTGATCTTTGAGCCTGGCAGAATTTGAACAATCCAACTACATGTAACTGAGTATCACAGTGTAAGTGCTCTTTCCAACTTCCAAGATCAAAGCTGAATAATATTCGACTGAGAATTCACTCTTTGTGGTTTGAAAAGCAAAACATTGAAACCAGATTTTTCCTCGATTGACCTTTGAAAATCTGATTCAAAAGTTTTTCTCTCAAATTCTTTCATGCACACACTCTAACGGACATCATCAAAAACATCGGTACAAAATTTTAAGAGGATACGTGTTACTCATCAATTTTTAATCATGTTTTCTAGATTCTTTTGAAATGTATATGTATAGTTGAGGAAACCTATACGGGGTGTCTCACCAGGAACTGCATCAATCGATATAAGGAAAAGTACGCACTAGAAAATTTTGAAAATTTAGGGAACTACTAACGGCAGTGTGGCAAATCCAACTAAAATAACTAGGTACAAGCATCTGGCACTTCCGGTAATACCGGAAGTCGATAACAACTTGCTTATTATAAATGAAACACCCTATATATTTTAGAGTTTTCAAAAAGAGCATAAAATTCTGAGTCAAAAACATGTAGGATACCCTATGCCTAAACCCAGCCGTTTCAGAGATATGACATTTTAAAAATTATTGACAGGTGTAATGGTTTACAATAACCTTTATAACTTTCTTCGTGTGAAAGATACTCATTTGCTTCCTGGCATGCAGAAATACCATAAGGTGAGCTACGCTCTACAGTTTAAAGAAATTCAATAATAGTATACCAAGTGCTCCATTTTTGACGTTACATTTTGTCATGTTTTTTAGTAGATTTTATCTTAACTATTTTAGTTTATGTAAAGTGTCTTCAATCCAATTAATAGGCATGTTACAGTGTTTAGTATTATTTTCCGTTTTTGTGGATATATAGTAACAAATGTACTACAAGTTTTTGATACTACTTTATCACATTCTCCATAAACAATAAACAAATTCAAAAAGTTCTATGAAAATTGCAAATATTTCAAAAAGTTGCAACTTAAAGCCCCACAATGTTGATATCAGAAAAAAAGGAATTTAATTATACATAACTTGAGGCAGAAAAAATACAGGATGTTCCATTTGACTTAAGCAAGTTTTCTCGGTTTGAAGTTTACAAAATGTAACGTCAAAAATGGAACACTTGGTACACTATTACTGAATTTCTTTAAACTGTAAAGCGTATCTCACCTTATGGTCTTTCTGCGTGCTAAAAAGCAAATGAGTATCTTTTACACGAAAAAAGTTATAAAGGTTATTGTAAACTATTACACCTGTCAACATTTTTTTTAAATGTCAAATATCTCTGAAACGGCTGGGTTTAGGCATAGGGTATCCTACATGTTTTTGATATTTTATGCTCTTTTCGAAAACCGTAAAATATATAGGGTATTCTATTTAAAATAAGCAAAACTTTCCTAATTCTTTTTTCCCAATCTTCCTTGTTAATTTTCAACATTTTATTTTGAATAAACTCTACGACTTTTTTTATCGAATTTCGGAAAAATATTTTATTTTCTGACATTTTTTTTCAATTTACACCAAATTAATTCAATCGAGTTGAAATACAGAAATATGGCGGTAATCTCAACACTTTGGTGGCCATGTCTCTCCGCTACATTATCTATAATATACTTCTCATAATTTTTCGTTTGCAGGACTTCCAACAGTTGTGTTTTATTATAATTTTCCTCATAATGGAGATCACGTTCCATTAAAAAAATTTGCAACTCAAAATATTATTGTAAAAAGTTAATTGTAAACATTAAGGCTTTATTTCGCTTGCTCGTTCAAATGTAACCGATTTTTTCTTACTGAAAACACTAATAAACTTGGATTTTCTTTATCGCTGTAATCACTATCACTTTCATTATCACAAACATAATAAGATGCAGACGTAGAGGCCTCCCACGGTCGAAACATTTTTACATCAAATACCTTTTTAAATTATTTTCAAAAATGCCCCAGCAATCAAACAGATATAAAATAATTATTACTTATTACACTATTACACAAATCACTGCAACACGATAACTTTCTTAAATTATTTTCAAAAACACATCAGTGAATTAACAGATATAAAATAATTATTACCTACTCATATTACACTATTACACAACTCACTTCAACACGATAACCTTCTTAAGATATTTTCAAAAACACGCTAGCAAATAAACAGATATTAAATAATTATTATTTATCTTATAATATTATACATACAAATATATCAGCACTGCTAGAATGATTCGGTAACAAAATTAAGTGCGGCGCTGAAATATCACAGCATGTAAGCTAAACTCCGCCTTGGTCGCGTGCCAGCAAACACAACAATCTTCGTTCTCGCTTTAATGTAAGCGATGTAAAAGACGGAAGATGTCATGTGTAATACATTTCCCGCCCACATGTCGCGTCTTACCCCGCACGTCCCGTCACAATATAGGTTTCCTCAACTATACACTTAAATTGTTTTCATTAAGAAATTTTCAAATTCAATGTTTATTGGCAGATATTTACTTTTTTTAATGAAATGTAATGATTACAGATATCATGTTTTCTTTAAAAAAACACTTCGTCAGTATGCAACTACAATCTCTCGAAACCAAAACCTATCAGCATCCTTTACATTAACCATTGTATCGAAAAAGTGTATCATAAGTTTAGTTCTACTGGCTTACAAATGTAATAACTTATAAATCCAAGTTCTAATTAATCGAGACACCCTGTAAGTCTCATGTTTTATGTTAATATTTAATGATTTAGTCGACAAATCATTCTATTAGAAACTAATCTTTGTAATTCATTGTCCGTTGAAATATTTATAGATTTACATGTCAATTATTCAGTAAATCGTTACGAAAGTATGTTTAAATTTGTAGTATATGTGGTGTCATCTAGTGTGAAATTTAAATATTATGTGCTCGTGGTAAAGAGTACTTCTATACTTCTATAGTGATTTATTTACGGGTATTTAAAAAAAGAGCAAACTAGTTATTTTGAATAAATATTTTTGCATATCAAAATACTGAAAAGTGTACAGGGTGAACCAGTGAGAATTCCCACTCCCCTCCGTTATTTTGGAGTTAGAAAGACCTTTCAAAAAACAGATTATAGGAAATTATACGATTCTTTTTATGAGGACCTCTGTGAATAAACATAGTGTTGCAAAAAGTGTGATCAAACCAACTTATATTTTTTCATATAGAACATCCCTATATGTTTTTAGTTTTTTCTACGTTTTATTACAATTCCAGTGATACATACATGTTATATATTTGCATCATTTGTTTAGAAGATACAAGCTGTTAAAATATCGAATTAAAATTAAATAGAAACTATAAAATGTCATGTTTCTAAAAACCTATGGAAAAATAAATAAGCGTCTAACTAATTAAATATCTATCAATCGATTAACTTGTAATTTTCTCTTGTCATAACTTGTGTGTGAAATATTTCTATTAAATAAAATCATGTATTATTCTGAAAATAAACGCGTTTTAACAGCTTGTATCTTCCAAACAAATAATGCAAATATATAACATGTGTATATCACTGAAATCGTAATGAAACGCAAATCTCAAAAAACTACAAATATGTAGGGTGTTCTATTTAAAATAATATATGTTGGGCTGGTCACACTTTTATGAACCACCATGTATATTCAATGAAAGTCATCTTAAAAAAATTCATAAAATTCCCTACAATTTGTTTTTGAAACGTATTTCTAACTACAAAAATAACGGAGAAAAGGGGGTGGAAATTTTCCAGGGTTCACCCTGTAGCAACATAGCATATAATAAATTTAATGAAAATTCTAGATAAAAATATTGGCGATATTTCCTTTAATCCCTATTAACCCTTTTTCTCCATTCAAAAAAGCTTTTGTAAAAAATTATAGACCCTCAAAGTTGAAAACAATAATAGGCTTAGTGTATCTCTTGAATCTTTATGGATATCTTCTTCAAATTTGGTACAACAGAAGGTTAGTTCAATATTTTAACAAATTATTACGTTTTTCTTAATTTAAAAGATCACAGTTGTTGACATGTGACCGTTATTTTAGACTCCCATTTTTGTATTCGTACGCCAATAGTAGCTAAATTTAATTACTTGAAATGCAAATTCAATAATTTCATATGAAAGTTAAATTTGATAAAATAATCGATTGACTGTTCCTACCTAAATAATTTTATTTTTAACTAAAATACTTATAATAAATAAAAAATAAAATAAACAAAAATAAATTTAAAAATAAGGATTCAAGACAAAAATAGGCATTTTATAAAACCCAAAAGCTTACAAATTTTACCGAAGACAAAAGAAAGTAAAATAGTTGCGAAATAAAATTATTCATATTATTATTAACTACAAAAAAATTTCCGCCGACTTCGTGGGGTATGAGACTTAAGCTAGTCCAGACTCCAGCCTGGCCGTTTCTCCATTTTGCTTTAACTATCAGCTAGTGGTGGTTGGTGAAACTTAGGTTATGGCATATCCTTGTATTGGAGCATTGGAGCGATACTTTACGGCATAACTTGTACAAAATAAATTGCGATAGAAATTGTGCCTCATCAGGTTATCTTTTAGATAAGTTTGTAAAGTATTTGCGAAATTTTTTAGATCAGGTGGAAAATATATCAATATGTTTCTAATCTCATAAAAAAATATTGCTTTTTTTTATAAAGTTGCTAGGTTGTGAAATTTGCACAGTGAAAAATAAATCTAAAATAAAATTTCAAAACGGTGTAACTTTATAAAGAAGCAGTATTTTTGATGAAATAAAAAACCCATCGACATATTTTCCACCTGATTCTAAAAAAAAGTGTTTTGCAAATACATATTTTACAAACTATCTAAAAAACAACCTGGGAGGCACACTTGCTACTACTTTTCGCTAATTTCAATCGCTTTTTTTTGTAAAACTGCCTCATTTAGTCTTGATAACTATGCCTTAAAGTATCGCTTGGGTTCCATGCTCCAGTACTAAGATATGCCTTCAGTTGCCACTGCTGTCAGCGTGTGATTATTGTGTTAATTTTTTCATATTAAATATTTTTTGTTTCTATTAGATTTTTTTTCTCCATCGCAATCAATATAAAACACAAGCTTTGCCAATTTAACCGAATACTAAAATTAAGACAATTATTAGAAATTGATTATTATTATCATCTACAAAATGAATATCAGTCACGTGAAGACTGTTTTAGATTTTTTGGTATAATGTAAACAATATATTTCTAAGTAAATAGTCGTTGATGAAGTCAACAACTGGATCAAATAAGTTTATGCATCATAAAAAAACGTGCAGGTTCTTTCTTTATACCGTAAAATCAAAAACTTGTTTTGTCGCGGAGGATATTATTACTTTTGCAAGCACATACATACCGGTTGAGGGTGTTTTATAAGAGTTAGCCCCCCCTTTATTTTATTAATTCTAGATATTAATATGATTGAAAAGTCGCATTTTTTTTCTACTTTTTGAATATCGTCCCCAAATTCTTCTTATATGTGAAATGTACGGGGTGTGAAGAAAAGTATGATTATTTTAATTGAAACTATATGTATATGTTTATACAGTTAGATATAATGTTTAGATTCCAAAAATATATAATACTTATACCTTATTTTGAAAAACGAACACTCTACAAGCAAAAAATGAAACGCTCTCAAATTTGGCTGCTTTAATAATGTATTCTATTAACGGAAACAATTGCTATAGTTCCTGACAGATAATTACTTCAAAGCAGCAAAACATATTGAATCTAAAATTATAACAATATTTATTTAAAAAAACAATTACATTTGTCTGCCTGTCTCAAGATTACCTACCTAAATAATTACAAAATTTATATCTAATAATGAATTTAACAAACTTAACAATAATAAGAACATAAAGCTACTCTCAGATTATAAGAAGACCTTCACTAAACGACCATCATGTGCAATGCACATATTACATCGTTTAATAAAATTACGATACACACTAGCTTCATTTATTACATTTATTTCGGTTCTCATTTTAGTTTTTAAATTCTCTATACTATCCACTTCTGCATTTTTATAAATTTTATTTTTCAGGTACCCAAAAGAAATAAATCAAGGGGGTTTAAATCTGGAACTCTTGCTGGCCATACTATTGGTCCAGAATTTCCAATCCAAACTGGATATCTATTGTTTAGATATGTTTTTAGATCTGGTAGTCGTTTTTCTGTCATAATTTGTGGTTTTATTTCATGATTCTTTATCATATATCCAAAATTTCGGGGAGAAAGTAAATTGGGAAGGGGATCAGTCTAGCGTGACATTAAAATTTGATATAACGCGCGTTTTAAATGCAGTAAGAAAGCGTCTTTAATGGAAGGTTGCGAACGTAAGTCACCCTGGCTAATATAAAATAAATGCTGCCTTAACAAATCCAAGAATTTGAATTCACTACGGCGATACAGATTCGTAGAAAACTTATGAGCATCTTCAATCATATAATCAATTGTATCGCAGTTATTTCTAAAATTAACCAAATTTAACTTGGTTAAATTACAGTTGCCTTGAAACAAGCAGTGGTCCTGCTTGTTTCAAGGCAACTGTAGCTGCTCGCTTCTTTCCCCTTCGGAAAGGATAACTGACGGTGTCACACCGAACAATACATAGGTTGCCAATAAAGTTTTAATATTTTTTCCCCATATTTTTCTTCTAACTTTTTATTGATTTCGTGAATTGCTAAATATCATTTGTAGTCATGTACCCACAATTTTTTTAGGTTTTCTATTTTGCAAAAATTAAACATACTTAATAAAATTGTATCCGTGTAGGGCTGACACATTTGGTGTGGACACTACCAAGGTAACTTTCACAAACCCAAAATTATTTTACTTTTGCATTTAGCTATCCAAGTTAATATCATCAAGACATGACTGCAACTAAATTAGTTCTAAATCATTATTTTGATGTCCGCAGAAAGTACTTTAGTGTTAGCCTGTGTAGTTGAAAATGTATCATAATAAAACGCCAAATAATTGCAAAAAATTTATAAAATATTTGTGCAAATTACATATCTCTAAAGTTCGTAATATTAGAAAGCACAACGGTTATTATATTATAAATATTATAAATTAATCTATAAAAATCATTAAAGTTAAAAGATAATTTAAGTCTGTTTTTTATAATTATTTGGACTTTTTTTTTAATTAAATAAATTGCAAAAGACAGACATTAAATGCAGTTCTGGCAGGAATAATCACTTTGTTTTTGGTATATTCTAATATTCGTCTCCTTCATCAGCTTCCGCCTCAATAGAGTCCACAGCAACTTCTTCATAATCCTTCTCGAGAGCAGCTAAATCCTCTCGGGCTTCTGAAAATTCTCCTTCCTCCATTCCTTCTCCAACATACCAATGTACAAAAGCTCTCTTGGCGTACATAAGATCAAATTTATGGTCCAAACGAGCCCAAGCCTCAGCAATGGCTGTCGTATTGGATAACATGCACACTGCACGTTGAACTTTTGCTAAATCGCCTCCGGGTACTACTGTAGGAGGCTGGTAGTTAATACCAACTTTGAACCCTGTGGGACACCAGTCTACGAATTGGATGGTGCGTTTTGTTTTTATTGTGGCAATGGCGGCATTTACGTCTTTGGGTACAACATCTCCTCTGGAACAATTAAACAATTTAAATATACCTCTCCATTTTTCAATACTAATATATTAATAAATTAGTATGAATCGATGTGGAAGTTTTTGGTGAAAATTTCCATTGAATTTTAAGAAATGTAGTTGATTGTTTAATGAAGAGCGAAAATAATTTAGACAAGAGTAAAATTGGCGTCGATTCTACTGGAACAAATTATGAATATGGTAAAGTCTCATATTGATCGGAGTGGAGCTTCTGTCGTCATTTGTTGAAAATGGCAGCCGCTTATACTTATAAAAGTAGTAGGAATTTACAAACGTAAGTTCAAAGGTAAAAAACTTTCACAGTTTATATCTGAAATTTCGAATGAAACTTAATGTAAAGTAACATTGTTTTATCTGAGCTAAACAATGACAACATTAGTATTTATTTATGGTCAGTAAACTAAGAGTCTATAAAACTTTTGCAAATAAAAGAGATGTTAATTTGTAAAGTTTTCATTGAGCCCAGTATGTTTTAGTATAAGTACCATTTATGTGTCTATTATGAGATACTGTTCTGGTGGAGACAATACTTAAATCGCAGCTTTACTAATGAAAAGTAAATAAAAAATTGAACACGCCTAACAATGAATGTCGATACAGATGCTCGCAAGATTTGAAGTACCGTATAAAGGCTGTGATACAGGATATGGTGCAAAAATGTTTAGTATTCGTGATTATCTCAGAGCATTGGTTATGAAAATTCTGTCCTTGCTCAAATTGAGAATACAAATTGAAGCAGATAATGATTTTTTTTTATTTAAGCCAAAGTAGATGATTCAAAAGTTTTTGTAAGAAACCGAAGACATGTTTGATATCTTTGTGATAAAAACCAGAGAATGCTGTTACATTCTATATCAAGCACGCCTGTAACAGATCTTCCTTTTAGGATGGATCAATTAAATCTTTCTACTTCTACATGAAAATATACTCTAGGGTGAAATACCTTAAAATCTTACCTGTACAACATACAACATGCCATGTATTTTCCATGTCGAGGATCACATTTTACCATCTGGTTGGCGGGTTCGAAACAGGCGTTAGTAATTTCAGAAACGGTCAATTGTTCGTGGTAAGCTTTTTCAGCAGAAATTACGGGAGCGTACGTAGCCAATGGGAAGTGAATCCTAGGATAAGGCACCAAGTTTGTTTGGAATTCAGTTAAATCAACATTAAGAGCTCCATCGAAACGAAGGGAAGCAGTTATAGAAGAAACAATCTGAAAATATGATTTCGTATAAATTCAATCAAAGAAAGAAAATTACAATTTACAAATAGATAATTATAGAAAATATGTATTGTTTTAGTAATAACATATTTTACCTGTCCAATAAGCCTATTTAAGTTGGTATACGTTGGTCTTTCGATGTCCAAATTTCTTCTGCAGATATCATAGATTGCCTCGTTGTCTACCATAAAGGCGCAGTCAGAATGTTCCAGAGTGGTGTGCGTTGTCAAAATCGAATTGTATGGTTCAACCACTGCTGTGGAAACCTGATTTAAAAAGATTAATGAAAATAAAAAGTTATAGTTTTATAATAGTAAAATTCGCTGCAAACTGCACTGAAAGTAAAACAGAAAATAAAATTTATTTCATAAAATACTCAGTTTACTGACATCTTCCATTTAATTTTCTATATTAACGAGGAATGAATATTTTGCGTTTGGTGCTTCACCGACTTACTGACAATACATGCGTTGAATGGACCATTTTAGTTACGATTTATCTAAAATATTAGGTATTTTCTTCTCTACCGATAATCTCTATCAGCCCAACGGATCACATGGACATTATACAAGAGCAATGCTAGAAGGATTAGGATTTTATTATAAGAACTTTGCCGATTTCTAGAAAAATATCTTTAATCCCCGTTTAAATTCAATATAACAAAACCCGGTTTCGTGTTTAATATGCTTGTATTTAAATTGAGTTGCATTTACTGCGGTCTGGTATAGTGATAATTTTATTACCTGAGGTGCAGGATAAATTGAAAATTCTAATTTCGATTTCTTTCCATAATCTACGCTAAGTCTTTCCATCAACAAGCTTGTGAATCCGGAGCCAGTACCACCACCAAAAGAGTGGAAGACTAAAAATCCCTAAAAAAAGATTATTCATTATATACACAAGTTAATATAATTTGTGCAGTTAGTTTAAATACATACATTTTATTGAGAGAGATATGTATATACAAATAAATAAAAAACATGTTTTCTTTTCAATATACCTGTAATCCAGTACATTGGTCTGCAAGTTTACGAACTCTGTCCAAAACGACATCAACTATTTCTTTTCCGATGGTGTAGTGACCACGAGCATAATTATTAGCTGCGTCCTCTTTTCCGGTAATAAGTTGTTCCGGGTGGAAGAGTTGTCGGTATGTACCAGTTCTAACTTCATCTATAAAAGAAATTATTTCGTTTAAATCATGTGTCGTTTATAATAGCTATTTTTTCATAATTAGTGAATGTTAACTCATTAATCATTATTTAATGTTGTGCTTGAACAGAATTCATATAAACATTTACAAATAATATCTTAATTCTTAATTAATGCAAAATTAAAGTCATCATAATCATTATGCGTGTCAATAAGAACTTAGTCAGTTGTTGGCTTTACATGTGTACTAAAGTGTGCAAAATATATATATATACCATGATGAACTACTAGACAGTCAAATGTTCTCGAAAATACAACTAATTTAAATAAAGGAATTTTAACTCTGCGTCAAAGATCAAGTTGAAGATAGTGTTGTGAATGTTGTGATCCTATAGGCGTTTAGCAAAATTTATTAACCTGTAAAAGAATAATAGTTTGCAGAACGATATGTACATGACAATAGATAGCCTGATTTATAATATATTTGGCAATATCGCAATATGGCAATATGAAAATCACGGTCTCTCTATTTTTTATCATAATCTCAGCTGCAGATCCAGGACATATAAGTATAATGAACCGATGTATCTGTTTCAGCCAACGACAAAGCAAAGAACTTCAAATGAGACACAAATGATTCTATCACTCTTCCAGCTCTAAAAGTCGACTACCTCCTCAACCCAATCACACTCGCTTTGTACCGACTCAAACACAAAATAGTGATCTGGTCCGTTTATCTTTCCCGAGCTACACAGTTCATCATTTCAAAGCCGACTAGCCGAAGAATATAATGACAGTATTCACCACCGTACAATTCGGTAGTCGAACCTCCCAATATAAAAGCTCCCAAGGACACTGTGAAACTGCATCCACGGCATACGATTCCCCAGGGGGTTAAACTTGTCGACGAGGAAAGAACACGCAGACAGAAAGAGGACCCATCTGATACGGTTCTTCAGCTAAGACCAGAGGTGATCTGCCGAGGCACCTAAATTATTCGCACTTGCGGATAGCGTAGATCATCACCTACTTCACTGAGAAGGCCCACTTCCACCAGGCTTGATCTGGGTCTAGGTGTAGGAATAAAGAGCAGTAGTCCCATGTCATCGCAAACCATGTTCGAAAAGCCAAAAATATTGGAGTAAATGAGTGCATCTATTTTAAGTTTACTAATTATTCTCACCTTCCACGAAGATCTATTTTTGGGCCACAATTCAATTTTTTTTGTAAATGTCATGGGTGATGAGCCAAATGTTTACTTTTTATTTACCTAGATAATACTGACTCTTCAATGGAATTACCAATTTGCATTAAATAGGTTTATAAACGTGCCGCAACATTTGTGCCCATAATGACCCACTCTGTTCATATTTATAAATGCTCCACGCAATATTCTTATTAAGCCAATTGAATAGTTGATTGAAGATGAAGTTACTTTGTGAAAATCCATTTTGATTTAAATAATTATAAAAACTTTTTATTACTTGTCTAATTTTCACTTTATTTGTTATTTTTACAACTAGTTTCATCCTATTCGGACATTTTCAAGTAGGGTGGAAACCTTTTTGTTGTTCTGAGTGTATGTATAAAACCAGTCGTGGAATTAGAGGGGAGGCAGGGGGCTTCTCGCCTTAGGTGTTAGATATACGGAAAGATCGGATTCCAACAGCGAATTTTATCTAAATGATTACTAAAATTTAAAAAATGTCGCCATACATATACAAGTATTTATATATTAAGATTTTATTACACCTAAAAAAAACCTTGAGTTCTGTATGTACATACAAAATACACTATATGCTTGCGCGGGTTAATATTATGTTATCATATAACAGTACATAAAATAGGTAAATATCAGTGGCAGCTAGTGAAATTTAGATGTCATATCTTAGTATTGGAGGTTGGGACCCAAATGATACTTTAAGGCATAACTATCAAGACTAAATAAAGAAGTTTTGCAGAAAAAAAGCGGCGACTGAAATTTGCGAAAAAAATTTAAAAAAATTGTGTGCCTCACCAGGTTATTTTTTAAACAATTTGTAAAATATTTGCAAAACATTTTTTTTCAGAATCAGGTGAAAATGAATCGATAGATTTCAAATTTTATAAAAAAATATTGCTTTTTTATACAGTTACGCCTCTTTGAAATTTTAATTTTGAATCAATTTTCACTATGCAAATTTTAAAAAGATGCATCTTTGTAAAAAATCAATATTTTTTAATGAAATTTGAAATCTGTCGTTATATTTTTCAGGTAATTCTGACAAAAAATGATTTGGAAATATTTTATAAATTGTTTAAAATATATCCTGGTGAAGCACACAATTTTTCCAACTTCTTTCCATAAATTTCAATCGGTCTTTTTTCTACAAAACTTCTTTATTTAGTCTTGATAGTTATGCCTTAAAGTATCGCTTGGGACCCATGCTCTAATACTGAGATATGACATAGCCTACATTTCACCAATCGCCACTGGTAAATACTATGAATGTAGTCTTGACAACATCGCATTTTGCATTAATGTGTCACCAGCTCTCGGATTTCATGCTTTGTTTGAACACATTCGACTGAATACGTGCACATGCACGCTCGTCGTTTGTTTTCGTTTGCTTTCGCTTGCGGTCAATGCTGACTCCGACAACAATCAAATAATAATATCCACAAAAAACTGATATGCGTTAATATTAGTTGGAATAATATATCAGAGCCTACTGTTTGTTTATTACGTGATAAAGAAATGGAAGAAGATTTTTCAGAAAGGCGATTCGCACGTTATGACAAATGTACACTTTATTATGGTGTGTAACTTGTTGGTTTTATAAATATGTATAAATTGCATTTTGCAACATTTAACGAGTAATCAACAATAAATAGTATTTATGGAATTTTATACGCATAATAACAATGCTGTATGTTGTATACAAGGTTTTTCAGGAATAGCCAAACTTCTGTAGGACATACTATGAAAAAAAAAGTTCTTCTACGCATGTTCCCAAAAATGAACAATTTCCAAGGTACACGGTGTGTAAAGTATTGCCAGAAATATATTTTTTGTTTTTTCAAAAACTATTGGAAAAAAAATTACAAAACCTGGAATGCAAGCCAAATCCACGGATATTGTTACTGTTTCTAAGTATCATTATTATTATCGTATTTATTTCCAATAGTTTCATGTCCATAAGAATTTTTTTGCTTATTTTGGCCATAGTATATTCTGTAGAAGTTTAGCATACTATTTTTGAAACACCTTATATATACAACACACTTATATATACAACACATATAGAACTGTTTTATTATATGCTTAGTATAGTTGCAAATATTTTAGATGACGTTTTATTAGTTGTATTTTATACATCCAGGAAAAAAACACCATTTTCATGCCGATATATTATTTCCTTTCATACACTTATCCACGCAGGGAAATGTGTTCTGTGCACATCGCATGCTGAGTTATTATAACTAGCATAGATTAATGTAAATGTACATTTAATCTGTGCTATGGGCAGCGAGCCAGCGAGCAAGTGACGTCACGCCGCTGACCTCTTACTTGGGATCGTTTTCTGGTCTCGCTGCACTGCAAAAAGTTCTATTACAAACAAGTTTCTGAAAAAATTAATTTAATTTTTTTTTATTGGTACAGTGATTTTTAATGCTGATAAATCCATCATATTCAGCGGAATTCAAAAGTTTGTGGACAGACTTATTAGGAAATATGCAATGTATGGTTCTTTTAATTCAGCACAAATGATAATTTACTTTTAATACCTAACAAAATCCAAATTTTTTGACCCACGGTAGCCAAGATTTTGTTCCGGGGGTGTATAACGTAACTACACTCTAGAATGGAAAAATCGATGTTTTACACTACTATCTCCCTAAATACGCTAAAGGGGGGTCTCTTTAGCCAAATCCTAAATCCGTCACTGTATAGAACTAAAATTATTTGTTACTCTTCCTAATCTTATAGGCATTAAAGTAACCTCCATTTATTTTACGCGTGCATGCATGTATTTTTAAAATGTTTATAATTATTAGACTAATCGTGGAATGGTACAAAATTCGAATATGAAATTAAGGATTAATGCCACTCAATTTTACACTAATTATATATTTTATATTGTTAAAACGTTGAAATTGCTGCCGTGTCACGCGATTGCACAAAATGAAATATTTGGATAACAAATAGATATCTAGCAGTCACGATTAATATTACCAGTAGAAAATAAGATTTTAAAGCATGAAGGTTCTTGTTATGTTATCATTATTAGATATTGCATTAAAAGCTATAATATACTTTTTGCTTATAATTACGAAGGTTATGTATTTTTAAAATGATTGCTTTAATTATATGTCATGCAGGTGCAAAATATTTCTCACGATTATATTATTGAAATTACTTTGCGATTTCTAGTAAAGAAGTTAAACCCCACTTTTACACGAAAATTAATGTATTATGTGAATCTATTTTAAAATATGTCTTATAGAATAATTCGTGACCGGAAAAAAAACAATTTATCCAATCATCCTCGATATCGAAAATATTTAATAGAAGCTTTTAGAAATAGTATTAGATATGATGTTGGCATAAAGACATCACAATCCTGAAGTGGGTTGGAACCTTTAATGTGAAGCTAACACTGACTAACGTGGTTTTCCACAAAACACTATACTGTACTCGATGTGCGTATCGCCAACCAAGTTGGCATCATTTGGAGATGGTTAAAACATTATGCTCACAATATATACTATTTATTCCTAAACTATTGTTACGATCCGATGAACCGTGACTGACCAATAGTGTGTACTATATAGGATTGGCCCTTTGTCACTATTCATACTATTTTTACACTTTCCAATTTCCAATCTTTGAAATGCATCCAGCTGTCTAGTATTTGTTATATTCCTAATTAATCTTAAATTGCTACTATATAATTATTTTATTGGTGAGATGAGCCATATGTTCTTGAATATAGTTTGAATTGATCGTCTAGTTTGTTCAACATACTTTTCATTACAGTCATTACTCATTACAGTTAATTTCGTAAATTCCCCGCATTTCGTTTGTTTCAATTTTGTCTTTTGGATTTCCTAAAAGTTGTAGTTTAAATCTCGATGAATATACCACTGTCATACCTACATCTTTAAAAATATTACCAATACTACTGCTGAATCGAGGGTTGTACGGAATGGATACAAATTTCGGATTTGCTCTTCCATTGTGAAAGATTGAGGAATTTCAGAAGAATAAAAAAAATTTCAAATGGTTGCGTGACAAAGATTGTTTTTACTTAAAATCTGACGAGGGTACTTAATTAGGTTTTTATTGTAGATAAAAACGATACTCTGAACTAGTAGATAACCTGATCAGTAGTGGTCTTCATAAAAACTTTCTAGAGATCCTACTAGAAATGCTAGATCCCGTCAGACATCACTGATCGCTATCAGTCACTAAAACATCAATGATGTCTGACGGGTAGTAGCACTGACCACCAGAGGGATACACTTATCACTCACTATGTCTGTTTTGCTTATTCTGCTTTAGGCTATCGTGGTTTATTATTATTATTTGTCTTTTCCATTACTTATGGCATAGTGATGTGAACATAACAAGTTCGAAACCGGTCTATGTCTAATGAGGAATTGACAAATGATCTTAGCTACCAAACGGAATTGACAAATGATCTTAGCTACCAAACAAGACTTGCCGGTTTAATTCAACGCAGGTCGGAGCTTTTTGTCCGCTGAGTAGTTGTTTCCTGTAAATCTTATTCACCAGTACTTTAAGTTATATCCCTAAGGTCTTTCACCATTGTGCTCAACACAAAATGCAAGTTTTAATTTTCTAGTTCATCACAGAGGTTGGAAAAAAAGTCATTGATTAAGGATATAGCTGTGAGTAATGGATATTCTGTAAGTTGATAAAAAAATTAGAAAACGTAGATTTAAAGATAAACTTCGAAATTTTCAAACTTTCAAAATAAAATAGCAAATCCGAAATTTGTACCTATTACACACGACCCTCGATTTACCCGTGGTATTGGTACGATTCTTAAAGATATAGGTATGACAGTGGTTCATTCATCGGGAACTAAACTACAATTTTTAGACAGTTCAAAAGACAAAATTAAAACAGACGAGAAGTCGGAAATTTACGAATTTAGCTGTAAGCGATGTAATCAAAACTATGTTGGGCAAACTAGAGGATCAATTCAAACTAGAATCAAGGAGCATATGGCTCATCTCAAATATGATAGAACGGATAAATCTAGTGTTAGGTATAAATAAGATATATTGTTAGCATAAGGTTAGTCTTAATCATCTCCAGATGATGCCAACTTGGTTAACAAAACGCGCGTCGAGTACAATATTACGTGTTTTGGTGTTTTGTGGAAAACCACGTCAGTGTTATACAGACATCATTAGTTTACAGTTTGGACATAAGTAATTCTGTTTATATTTTTATATTCGTCACCTTAGAATAACCAAAGGTTACACATGATCTCTGGTATAACTAATATTAATTGCCGACTGCGACTAGCATGTTCCTGGTATATTTATTTAAATCACAAAGATTTATTCAACGCTAGGAAACATGTCACGATGCTAAGAAACATTCTATAGTGTTAAAATTTTATATCATCTTCATGTTGGGTACAAAAACCAGATACAACACCTGTTCGATTTTATATGATATTTTATATTCATTAAAAAGCCACTGATCAATACTGATCATTCATTAAAATTGTAACAGATTAATCATTACAAAAAAATGTTTGCTCCAAATGAAATGAGATATTTAAAAATTACAGCAACAGAAATTATACCCACTAGTCATTAATCTAACAGGATCCTTTACAAATAGGTAGTATCGGCAAGTGTACATTTCAGAATATTTGATTAATTTAAAGATAAACAACTTGCATTTTACAGTCTGCATGCTGTCAAAATGTAATAAAATTACAGGAAGAGCGACTGGCCATGCAACTTAATACTTCCCTTCGGCGTAGGAGTGGTGACATTAGCGAACAAAGAGCGACACCGTTATTTCACCGATAGAAGGGTTAATTAATCATGACATCATCGTATAAAGGGATCAAGTAATCTTTAGAGATAGTATGTGTATATATTACGAATATGTTTTTTGAAATTATTTAATGATCCTTATTTTAAATGTTTTATGTGGTAAATTGTTGGGGTGTGGTCAATTAAAGAAGAAAACCAGTTTCAAAAATATGTCGACGTTTCGTCTTAAAATATTAAATAAAGACGAAACGTCGACATATGTTTAAAACTGGTTTTCTTCTTTAATTGACAACACCCCAACAATTTACCACAGAAAACATTACAAATATAATGCAGAATCATATACATAAAAAAATCCAGCTTTCAGTGTAGTGGGATATCCACATTGGACGTGTAGTTCAGTTTTTCAAATACCTGAAAAAAGAATTATTTTTATTTTTTGCAAATTTTATTATTAAAGAATCTGTTTGTACTGTTTCAGTCTTATAATGTGAAATTTAAGAATGCGTTGTTTTTTTCAAATCATCATCAGCTTCATTGGTATGGATATGTTACTGAATTTTGTTGACAAAAAAACAGTATTTAGTAAAAGAAAGTAAAACTCAAAGATTTTATTTGCTTTTGTTTTAGATACCTATCTAAAAATGCAAACAAGAGTTTGATTTGTGCTACATTCTTATTCCAAATAATGTGGAATCAATTATATTAGATGACAGTTGCGTATTATCTTAATAATAACTTGGTACAAATAGAACTGAATTATTTTGTTTCAATTTCACATATGTGAAAAAAACCTGAAAATTTGAAATTTCGGTTTTTTTTTGGTCATATTTGATATTCTTTAAACATATTATTTTTTCTTATCCTACACAAAATATCCAAATTTTGTTCTTTAAAAAATGTACAAATTGTCTCCGATTAAACAAAGTCGTATATTTTGATACTATTATAAAAATTAAAGCAGAACCCGAACAAATTGTAAAAATAATTCATAAAATTTTCTTCATAATTTTATGTGATATGCTAGGTTTATAGTTATATGCGAGACATTAATTTCTTTTGTGTTTATTGACCAATCAAATTAAGCAAAAATCAGGCCCACTTTCACGATAATTTCCAACCATTCCCGACCAATACCATTCGATTCAGTATGTTTTTGAATTCTCATGGTCAATTTTGCCGTACGTTATATGAGCAAGAATTTAATTTATAAACAATTAAAGTTGTAAAAATGATGAAAATCGATGTTTCTGAATGTTCAACTTCAAACGCTGCGAGAACGGCAACAGATAGAGAAAAATTGCTCAGAACATTTTTTATAGAGCGTTAAATTCCCTTCAAAAAAAGTCCTGGACGGCATATCTCTACGATGAATAGTTAAGGCGTTACAATGAGTTAAATGTTTATTATTCTAGATTTATTGGGGTCAAAATAAAATAAGAAGGTTTAGTGCCATATCCCCAAAAAAACAACTATGCAGCTACGGACACGTGTTTCGGAGTTATTGCCCCTCATCAGCGTAGCGTAGCTAAAGAATTGGATCTAGGATGGGATAGATCAGGAACAAGAACTAAAATAAAGCTGGAAAGTACAGTACACAGTACTCAATTAGTGCATTCATGTTCCCATGTGCCACAATTGGGGCCTCAATGATCACAGTCAACACACAGAGCTTTATGTGTACTGCCCGTTTCCACCTGGCAAATACAAACAAAATAATATAGATTTATTGGAGTCAAAATAAAATAAGAAGGTTTAGTGCCATATCCCCAAAAAAAGCAACTTAGATCCTAGATCCAATTCTTTAGCTACGCTACGCTGGGGCAATAACTCCGAAACACGTGTCCGTAGCTGCATAGTTGTTTTTTTGGGGATATGGCACTAAACCTTCTTATGTTTATTATTTTTCTACTGCGTACTGGTCAGCTGTATACGCAACTCGTATCCACTTTTTTCCACATAAGAGACAATTTTCTTTGAAATTAAATTGCGGCACACACTTAAACGACGTGGGTATCGCTCTTTTGGAATTCCAGAGCCAGGCTTCAAATTATCTTTTGAGGAATACGCTTTTCTACACTTATCATGAACAGTAACTTCATTAACATTTTCTATTTGATTCCATTTCTTATCCTCACGTTTCTTGCTGTTTTCTATAAACGATTCGATTCCCTTTTGTTTTACTGTTACAGTCTTGCCCATTTGCAGAGTTCCTTCACATATAAAACAATTTTCTTCTAGTGACATTTTTGATCGGTTTATTTTATATTAATCAACAGCACAACCACAATGATAATGTAAAAATTGCTCACAACTAGTACACTGTATAACTGCGTTATAACTGCGACAACTATTAGCATCAAACTGAACAGCTCATAACTTAATAATAATTTATCTTATAACTTAATAATAGTTTTCCAGGTCTTTGAGTATGCATAAAAGTATATAATAATTATATCTAGACCAAAAAAGTGATAAATACATTTGCTAACGTTGTGAAAATAAGAAAATTATGAAAGATTTACAGCAAGTCTACTTTCAAATGTTCTGCGCAGGCGACCATTACACGGCATACCAGTCTGTTGATCGCGCATGCGCGTTACTTGTACAGCTGACTGATATACAGCAAAAAAAATAATAAATATTTAACTCATTGTAACGCCTTAACTATTCATCGTAGAGATATGCCGTCGCGGACTTTTTTGAAGGAAATTTAACGCTCTATAAAAAATTTTTCTCTATCTGTTGCCGTTTTCGCAGCGTTTGAAGTTGAACATTCAGAAACATCGATTTTCATCATTTTTACAACTTTAATTGTTTATAAATTGAATTCTTGCTCATATAACGTACGGCAAAATTGACCATGAGAATTCAAAAACATACTGAATCGAATGGTATTAGTCGGGAATGGTTGGAAATTACCGTTTTGAAAAACCTTTAATTTTACTGGTCTATTAATAGACAGATTATATCATTTGTAACTAATCTAAATAATGGATTTTCTAGCAACTTTGTTATTTACCTCAACATATTTTAAAATGAATAATTACTTTTCTGTATTTTCTTTTTAAATTAATTCCCTTCAGTTATTGTACTTACCATTTGCTAGATTAGGTAATAATTATTATTATAACAATTAACTTATTTTGTCCACAACTATTAAATAATTGTATACGTTATGCATGTATTTTTTCAAAGATAAATAATGGATAGCATTATTTACTGCAGTGAATATTGATTTCATTATTCACTAGTTCTGGAATTGGTTATTAAAATTTCATCGAATAGATTACGACGTGTCGTCAGTCAAGGCGGAGAATTGCTATGTGATTTGAAACATCAAAGTTTCTTCGAATTTTTATCGCGATCTTACCAAAAATTGTTATTACCTATATAATAGTCGTGGATAAAGTATGGTATTCTACTCGCATGTAATGGCTATTATTCACTAGGGACTTGAATGAACTTCACACTCGTGAATAATAGCCATCTTGCATGCTCGTTGAATTATATTATATACCCTATTTTTCAATTTTATAACGCATTGAGAATGATTCGACATTCTATACATTGTGTTTATGACAAATTGTTTCGAATGATTTTATTGTTTTACTATTCAAGTTGTAGAACATTGTAAAGTCCATAAAATGAGACGATGTTCAGTTAATTAATTAATATATAACGTTAAAATTTTAAAGTAAATTTAAAAATTGAATTTCTTACCATTGATAGATTTAAAAGTTTTAAACCACTAAAATCACAGCTTAAAATAGTTCTAGGTATGTATAATCATACTAAAGATTTGAAACAGTAGTTGTCAAACTTATATTGTGAATTGAAATTTGACTGAAATGAGCAATTACAGAGGCAGGAATTTTGGGAGACACGACGTTAATAACAGAACTAAACGCGCCGCGCGCGGTATACTTACAGGATTTTCTTCACAAAATGTTTCATTTAGTAAAAATTTTGTAAAGGAAAATTTGTAAGTATACTGCGACGCGCGTTGGCGTATATTATTTACATAATGCCACCCAAAATTCCTATTTCCACTTATGAGATACAAAATAAGCCAAAGGAGAGTCTCTTTTTAAATTTCTCTTAAGAACAGTCTTTACGTGATCTGCCATCGTATTGCTGAAAAATGGTTCCCTTAATGCCTTAATTTCAAAATACATAGGTTTCAAATCACGCTGTATGGAATTCAAATTCAAACTGGAGATTACCGGTCCCATCGATACTCTTTACTTTTGTGCAACCATAATGTCCTCACAAAAAAAACCGACACTTTTTAATGCAGATAACTGAAATGCCTGTCAACCTGCTCTGCCCATCACTGCAAATGTTGTCAGTAATATTAATGATCCGAAAGGAGCAACCTTCTGTTTACTGTCATTTTTATATTCATTGTGCTCCAACGCTCATTAAATATTTTCTCAACCGCCTCTCAAGTCACCGAAAATCCTAGGATTTTGTGTTGAGTAAGGAGAGACGAGGCCCTACAGTTTATTGTGGAATCCGAACCACATCTAGGGCATCGACAGTTCTCTTCCATCTTAATCCGAAACAAATTACAAAAAAAATACTTGCTCCGGGATGGATTAGAACCATCGATATTCGGTACCGAGTAAATAGCTATAAACGCTTTACCCACTCGGCTACCATGCCACTTAAATAATCTCTTACTTTTGTCAAATGTTTATCAACTGTTCCTTAATGACGACAGTATAAGAAGATGTCTTTCTATTCGTTCAACAAGAATTTTGGGATAGCTACAACCCTTGTTTATATCATATTTATGTTCCTTAACAGGTCCAGTTGAAATACGTTGATCCATTCTAATGCCATTTAAATAATGATATACCATCAGCTGTTTGTTAACAATTTCATCTTTGTCAAATTCATTCAAATGTTCAAATCTTTGTGATGCACAAACTCTGGGCATTTTAAAATATTAGCATGTAAACCAGAATATTACGAACACATTTGTAGTTGCTGGTGAGAGGGAGTGATGTAGCACATAATACGGACGATAATTATTTGTGGAAATTAATTTATGTTCAGCCGCTTTCAGTTGTTGATTATGATCACTTGAATTCGTCATCGCTTTCAGATTCATTCTTCAAAATCTTTTCAATATTCTGTTTGATTCTTACCTAGTCTCACCATTTCAATTCTGTAATTCTTCATCTTGCATTATGTAATCTATTTTCGTAATCGGGATTGACAAGGACATCCAAGATTCAGATATTTGGTCTGACTGTATATATCCACATGCCGCTTTCCAAACATTATTTCTTTTCATGCCTGTTTCTAATTTCCAGCTATCCTATGCTTACTCTCTGGTATTTAATTTTAAATCAATCATCACAAATGTCAAATATTACATTACTAAATATAATGAAATACACCATTCCTCATCGCCAAAAAAGGAATTAAAAGACTATCTGATAATATTGAATTTTAAACCACATGAGAAATTTCCTCTTAACATAAAAACATTAAAGGTTATTAATGTTTAAAATTACCGAAGCATTACGAGGAAAATATGTTCTTTTTCTGTACTTACCGACTACAGTAGGCTCTAAGTCGACGAATACTGCACGCGGAACATGTTTTCCTGCCCCAGTCTCGCTGAAAAATGTATTAAAAGAGTCATCACCACCCCCAATAGTTTTGTCAGAGGGCATTTGGCCGTCAGGTTGTATTCCATGCTCCAAACAATAGAGTTCCCAGCATGCGTTGCCGATTTGGACACCGGCTTGACCAATGTGGACAGAAATACATTCCCTCTGGAAACAAAAAAAAAATCGTTGAAAATTAAGATGGATGCAATTGTACTGTGATTGATTATATATATGTAAGGATCATAACTTTATTATGTATTCCCGAGACAAGAGTAAATTAATCCCCGCCTTACTGGCTGGGTACATATTATATGGATATATAAATAAAAATTGCAATCACGTTCACCCTACATATTCTGTTAGATTATAGCACAATAAGAGTGGCATGCAAGTATTATACCTTATAATCAATTTCATGGCCGAGTTTTATTTAAAGCAGCTTAATTTAGCACAATATATTTATATTGTCGACAGTTTCATGTAATCTCGATAATTTTTATTAGACTTGAATTAATTTCATTTTGAACCAGAATTTAGTAGATATGCAAAACAGCACCATAGAATTCTTTCATTTAAAATTTGGTACATATATACAAATCGGCCTCGTAGAATTTTTCTTATTGAAATTGGACCTTATACATTTTGCAAAGTTTTCTTTAGATTTATGCAAATTTTAACGTTTTACATAACTTATGTAAATGTTAAGCACACAAAACCTCGAGAATTTGCAAAATGTTAGCACTAATGAATATAATGGTATTTCCTATGCCATCTGTTGAGACGACATAATATTGAGAATGAGCGATGTAGAACATCTCAAAGGTGGAATAGTCAGGACCGGCATTCAATCATCGACTGGCAACTCGAGAATACACATAATATAATAAATAATTGGTTCATGAGTTGCAATTACTTATATTGCAATAACCTTTAAGATCATTTACTATAATCATCAAAATTGGGACAAATAGTATTTAAATAAACAAGTGACGATAACCATTTGTGACACTGAATAATGGTGACTGTTGGCGTAAAGGTGACTGGGCTAACAATCTGATTACTAGGCCGATAATATTTAAAATCGGAAATGTTGAGAACAGCTGGTCAATCAAGGAATAAGTCACTTGATGCCTTATTCTCGAGTTATACGAATGGAAAAGTGATAACTCTTCTTTCTTTCTGGCGTCATACTTTACACATATTTCCGTCTGTCTTATTCTTTTAACAGTTTTATGCTTTCACCTCGAAAATCAGATTCTTGAGGTCTCTAGATCAAGAAGAGGACACATACTTCAAACCGAGCCGAATCCAATATTTTTATTTATTGGCTTTAGGAAACCAAATTATACAGCCCCCCCGCATATAGTTTATTGCCAACCCTGGATACAGTAATGGAACAAGTGAGTCCGGCTCTAATTTTGGTTCCTTTAATCAAATGTTTTTGAAAGAACTTGATGAAAAATGTAGAAAAACTATTAATGTATGTCACTAATTTTAGAAATGTATTAAATATTTGCAAGTTAGATTTAAATGTAAATTGCTTATATTCTGAAAGTAAAATATCTGCTCGCAATATGGAATGGCATGATACAAATTATGAAAACGTCTAGTTTATTTACTGATACAATATACTCAATAACACATAAGAAACAGATTTTTATCTTGTTTCAACTATTCCTTCTACACGTTACACATTTTGTTAGTTTGTATTACATTTATAATATAAAAACCAACTAAAATTCTAACTTATAAATGTTTCATCAGTGCACAGGCATAATTGAAACAGACAACTCGAAAGTTGTCTATCACAACCTGTTGGGGCAAATATCTCGAGTTTTTCAACTTATATCACCCCGAGATTTCTAAAAATATACAGTGTGTTTGTAAGAGGCAGAAACTCATGCTAGCAATAAAGACACGAAAATAAATTGAGGGGAGAATATATTTTAAAGCATCAGTTATATATAAATATCAATTTTGAACAGAAAATTGTGGAAAATTATTTTTCAAAAATTTGTGGAAAATTATTTTCCACAATTTCCATAACGATAAAGATGGATTTTCAACTTTCACAAGCACACTATATGTTGCTGTAAAACTAGGTATATCAAATGATGTAGTTTTGTTTCCAGTTTAATGTTACATGCTATACGGTGTGTCTGTAAAGTATGGAATAAATTCATTATTTCTTAAACCAAAAACATTTAGAGAAAATCCTCTGACAATTCGATTTTTTAATTTCAATTGTGCACCTTATCCTTTATCTTTTTTGGTTATGACGTCATCACTGTTTCCGTTATGACATAATCGATATTTTTTAAATAGAATAAATGGTATATTTCTCCATTTTTAGATTCTGAATCAACAGCTGATTCCAAAAATGTATCACACTTAGGGTTATATTTGTAATCAGCTGTTGAAGCAGCACCCAAAAATGGAGAAATATACATGGTGTTCTATTTAAAAAAAATTGATGCGCTATAACTGAAACAGAGACGACGTAAAACCAAAAATAAATTAAAGGATAAGGTGCGCACACTGTATATCTTCCAAAGTTAGATTGATTTTAAAATATAGTATTGAAATAAATTCAATGTTCATAAGTCGTGGTCTATAAATGCATTTAGTCAAACAGTTGATGTTCAAATTGGTGAAATAAATCGATGGATATTTCATAAAAATGTTAGTAGGCAACTAAATAATTTATTTGTTTACGGAATTATTAGTTCGAGTATACTGACAATTTTTTATTTTTAAGATTAGGGTACTCGCTCAGCCAAAAATCATATAAATTGAGATATAAATAAATACTTCAAGTGTACATCTTATTATTCTTTTTTTGGTCGGTTGGTTACCTAGCCAGATAAAAAGAATTCTTTTACGTCTTAAATGAATATTATTATTAATTTACGAACCATGTAACCAATGACGAAATGAGTTTTGTATTATTTTGCATTTCATTAAGCATTAAAAAAATATAAAATTAAAAATTGGATTCCGTTACCATCAAATATAATCATCATGCCAAAGATGAATATAAAAATTAACGTTGAAGGTAAAAAGCATAATATAGTAATTATGACCTAAATAACCACACCCTACAAATCTCATTTTCAGTATACTTACCTATTTATCTAGAGAAATAAATAATTAAAATATATCATTTTTATTGCCTTTTTTTGTATACTGGGCATGCTTTGGAGTATTTCCAAATATCAGGAAAGCAAGAGCATTTAACAGAAAGATTAAATTGGATCATAAAGGGAAGGACAAATATAGCTGCACAATCACTCAATGAAAATGCTGGAATACCGTCAGGTCCCATGGTAAGTTTAGGTTTTATTATTTTTTAATGCCATTAATACTTCATTTTCTGAGAAGGAAATGAGATTAATGTTACTTGTTTCTAAACCATATTCATCTACGGAGATGTTTTACGATTCTGCCACAGAATACGATTGTATAGGCATTTACGATATTTCTTGTATCGTCCAAATGCTCACCATTATAATACATATCTTTAGGGATATTAGTCACTCCTTTTTTGCTATTTACATAGGCCCAAAACTTAGCAGGATCGTTAATAATATTATTCCTATTATTGTTTTCTGCTCTAAAATTTAGTGAAATTGCAAGACTGGGATGATGGCTATCTTCTTTTAATAGTACGTCTAAGCCTTTCTCGACTGTACAGTCAGTCGGTGTTACATAAAAGCAAGTCAAGTAATCTGTCTGTTATTACTGTTGTAAACAAAATTAAACTGAGAGAGATTTAAAAAATTTAGAAAATTATTGAGAGTTATGACTTCAACAGTATTGATGCTGTTTAAAGTAAGTAATGAGTAGGTGGGTATATAAATATATCGAATATTTTTTTGGTCTTCAATCATACCGACTTCGCCTCTTCACGAGAGGGAAGATTTGAGTGGGTCCAAGAAAGTGCCCAGCGGGATGACCAGCGGGATGAAAATAGAATCGATAACGTTCAGTGATGAATCTCAATTCTGTTTGTGGGTTCATGATGGACGAAGAAGAGTTCACCATCGACGTGAATAAAGATCATACATCCTTTCTTCACGTCGCAAGTTAATGATAGAATAGTAGAAGAAATTGTCGGTCCCAGTGAAAAAGAGAATAAGTCAAAAATAAGACAAGAACAAGTTTAATCCCTAAGTTCCTTTACACCAGTATATGCAAGAAATATTGTGTCTTATCCCCTTTGTCACATTTGTAAATACATACATTTCATTTAGTTTTGACTTATCCCTCTTTGCACAAACAAAGATTGCATTTTTTAAAATTTAGCGGCATACTTTTGAGATTTTGTGACTTGTCCTCTTTTGCACTGAGACAGGCGAATATCAGGTTTTAAAAAAAATAATAGTATATAAATAATTATAAAATAAATCTATTGTAACTAAAGTAATCAACACTAGTGATACAATCAAGATGGAATGCAATATACAAATTTTAAACTGTATTAATATCACAGTAATAAGTAATATATAACTTCCGTCCAATCTTTTTTATATGTCGTAATTTGCTAATTCATTTCCTTTGTTCTATTAATTTAATCAATATGAGGGTGTGCCTTTTTTTAAACATAAATATTCTTTCGTGTAAAATGTATTCCTTCCTGCACGGGGTCAAAGTCCTTCTCCGTTTCTTTGTTTGTATTTTAGAAAAGAAGGGCCCATTTGCATTCGGTAAAAGAATTTGATTTGAAATACTTTATGATTGATTTATTAGGGCGGTAACTGGGAGACTGGTACAAATAAGGCACAAAATATGGGACAAGGCACCAATAAGAACGATGATGAATGAATGAGACTTTAACAGAGCTATAACCAAATTTAATATAGTCTATTAAAACTTCTTTCATCGGTTATTTACGGTGTTTCCAAGAAATTAAGGTTTCTATGTGATGATTATTCGGCAGGCGAGTTTATCAATATAATAACGTATTTTTGCGAAAAGGTACAATGAATAAAATATATTTTCAAAAGTTATAGAATATTTAGAATACATTCATCGATTTTTTCTCTTATTTGTTACAAAGTTTTCAAAACCTAAGTGGTGCAATTTTCAAATCGATATTTTTCTAGGAAAATATATTCGACCTAAATTAATACATTAGGTTTGTTTCAACAGCAGTCTCGGATCAATTTGAAACCGTCAGAAATATTCACCCAGTTGCCTCTTATACGCTAGTTTCACTGTATTTACATTAATACTTAACTGGGCGAATATTTCTGATGGTTCCAAACTAGTCCGAGACTGCTGTTGAAACAAACCTATTATAAACCAAGTGGAAATGTAATGTAGAAAAACCGCATCTCAGGTAGTCATTCCAGTTACGGACTTACATACAGCTCTCGTACAACTAATAAATTAAGAATAAATATTGTGAAATGCAACCGTACCTATACAATTATTTAGGAATTAATTAATAAGCTTCTCTTATGTTATTTTATTGTATAGTACTAATTCCTTGCAAAATACAACACATTTATGTACTCGCTTAATTAATTGAAACTGTGACGAAATAAAAACTAAATTTTAAATGTAGGTGCTGTCATGTTACAAAAAATATATAAATTATATTGTCATCACTTAATTACTGAAAAAATCTAAAATAGTTTTTCCTTAATTAGACTAATTACCTAAAACTAAATTACAAAGCACTAAATTAAATGTAAATTTGTACGATCGTAAAAAAATGTGTTATATAAATTGAAGATAAGTACCTAATATTCTGTTATCAAATTAAATATGAGCAGAAGCCATTTTAGGATTAGCTACAGTCGGCACTGCGTGTGGGGTGTGGATGACAATAGCACATCAATAACATGTGCATACTTTGTAGTATGTTTGCACAAGCATATAAATTATTGAGGCGTTATGTCTACAATAAATAAACTGAGTATAGAAAAAGAAAGGGTACGATGAGTTGTGCCCTCGTTATTTCGCAAACACAACAAACAAAAAGACAACAGCGATGTATGTTTCTTTCTGTCGCATACATGACTGCTATTTTTATCCTTTATGCCTAAAGCAGGCTTTTTAAATAAATATTTTTCCAATACTGTATGTCGCAGTTTAAATAAATAAACAACGTGTGTGATTCCGCTTCTGATATAGGAAATAACTACCTGAGATGCGAATATATTTTTGTTACTTCTAGAAATATAAAAAAATTATTATTAACTTAAAGAGTTAAAGATGTATTTGCATTAGACTGTTAAAATAGAAAATATTTTTAAAACCGCAAATTATTTATGAAAAACAGAAAAAGTTTTATTATTAATACCACAAAATAATTAGTTAAATTTAAAAAAAAACGATTGACTTATAGACATATACGGAAAACGACTATTGGTGGTTTTCAATAAAAACGACTTATTTGAAGTTTGTTTTATTACTACGAGGCGAGGGGCAGAAAAAACGTATTTGACATTGCGAAAACATACTCATTTCGTCACTTTAGAAATATTGACCAAAGAAGAGTGTCTTTTTTTTATATAACATATTCGAGTATGTCTCCTCTAGGGCAATGGTAAGTTTCTAAATCATATAGTTAATAATAAACTATAACATCTGCATGACGTACACCAATGTGACGTATACTCCATATTCTTTTACTCTCTTTACAATATCAGTGTAGTTTATTTTACACTTATTTGCAACAAAAAACGTCGGCTTCTTTTACGGCAGTAAAGGTATCAAACAAGCCGACGTTTTTTATGTTGCAAGAAGTTTGAAATAAAATATACATAATTTATTTGTACTTCCTTAATATATTTGTAAAAAGTAGGTAGATGACTTATGTAAATAATATTATATTGTAAACATGGAACATTCCCAAACAATATGAAATAATTAAATATTCTTATGTACTATGCAATAAATCTATCGTATATATATGTATATATATATATATATATATATATATATATATATATATATATATATATATATATATATATATATATATATATATATATATATATATATATATATATATATATATATATATATTTATTAAATATGATTTGAAGGAAATAACTACTCAGCGGGCAAATACCCCGACCTGCATTGAATTACACCTTCAAATCATGATAGATGGAAAGCCAATATCATTTGTCAATTCCTAACCAGACATAGATCGATTTCGAACTTATTTATTCTCTTCAGTATGCCATAGGTTATGGAACATATATATATATATATATATATATATATATATATATATATATATATATATATATATATATATATATATATATATATATATATATATATATATATTTTGTATATAATAGAATTTTAAATAGTATGATTTAAAATTTTATTTTTTCAAGTAGTTGGTCGGCCAAATAATGAATGGTATACGGTTGGAAGGTGGCAACTGTTTTAGTGGGTGTATTAATATTAGTAATATACTTTTACTCACTAGTTGAAAATATTTATATGTGTATGTTAGTGGTACTTACGTTCACCAATACTTTCAGCCATCGTCGTACTAACTTTGGATGTTACCGAATTCGCCAAAATAACGAGAAGTAAGATATTTTGTCATATATGCATGAACTTATTTAATGCGGTGACACATCACCTACGAATCTGTTTATGCCCAAATTATAAATTAATGTAGCTATTGTTTAGCTTCCTTGATCAATGTTCTTAAAGCATTGCATGACAAAAATAGATAAAAATGTTCTCGCATCATATGCTTTTGCCATCCATCTTATTTGTTTGTAAGTCAATAACCTGCTATGACAGAAGGTCGTATCTGAAAAATTCAATTTTAGAGAAATTAAGAAATTAACAAATGCAATTGAAACCTCAGATCTATTTTTGCAGAGTTACGACAACCTGTCATAGCAAGATAGAGCACTGTGCATACGTAAAGGAATTTCAAATACATAGCCCCCATACATAAAATATACTAAAATGGGAACATTTTTTGATTTCGATAAGCAACTTTGGTATTCATGAAAGTGTTATCTCAACTTCCGTGCTATATATTTTTCTTTGATCACTGAAATTGTTGAAATAGAACGAACTGCAGTGGTGCAAAAATGTCGATACCCCCAGTCGGAGATCTGTTGACATTAAGAATTTCAAGAAGAACTCTTCAAGCGAATAGTTCATAAAATCGTAGACTTTCATCTTTAGATAGTTTAAATTATCCGGTAACTAAAGGGCCAACACAAAGGGAACAGTTGTAATATTTGCGAGTAATGTTTTAAAGAATTGATTAATGATGTAAATGCATTGAACGATTTTATAATGTTAGATAAAGGATATTTGTACTGAACAGAAAATATTGACATAGCGCACACGACCTGGCAGTTCGAAGATAACTAATTAATTTTGAAATGTGGCCACCAAGAAGAAATTACTTGGCATTATTTGTGTTTTATTTCATTGCATTTCATATCTCTGCTTATAAGGCAGATCACTGAAACAACCTTGTTTAACCAATAACAGCAACAACCTGATTGTAATACAAAACAAAATCCTGTTGTTTCCATTTTGAATATTTTGATTAGCCAAATATCTACAATAGGACATCAGTACTATACTAAAATATAATCTGCTTCAAACAGCGAAGTTTGTAGTAACCGAACAAACGATCATAGAACTGGGTATTGGCAACGGTATCAACAAACTACATATTTTATTAGTTAGAAAATTGATTTGCTCTCTTCGTGATGTAAACTATTTTTATTTTTATTAAAAGCATGGGTTGCACAATTTAATACACGTTGTAGTTTGAGGTTTTATCTGTTCTAAAAAATGTAACGGTTAAAAATTGCTTTAGTGTCTGAATGTAGAAAAAACAAACTGCCGTCGAATTAAATTAAATGAAATTCAGTACCTAGTAATTTGTTTCCGAAACATTGCTTTTATCCTGTATTAACTATTAACTCTACAGAAAATTTTTAAGTCATAATAATGGGAATGTTCCAATACACGAAAGTTTAAATGTATTTTATTTAATTAGATTATCTGCATTATATGTATGTACATTTTGTTTCAGGATTAACTGGACAAACTTAAAGTCTGAATTCAAAATAAGAAAGTTCCTTATGGAGGTATATTCGGAAACCCTTTGTTAAAGAGTTACGCCCCTCTAAAGCTGGAGGCTAAAATTTGATTTTTAATTTTTTTTCTGAAATATAAATGATAAAAAATATAACGATAAATGTTCATTAAAAGCGTCCCAATTTGTAGAAAATCTCTACCAAAATTCACTATTTTATCTTTTTTCCAAATTTGAGAAAAAAATTAAAAACCTACATACCGGGCATACCTCCATACCAAACTTTTTCTTATTTTGGGGTCCTGAATTAATATTTTAAGTTTGTTCAGTTAATCCTAAAACCAATATCTATACTTGGTTATCATTTTCAATTTTTTAGCAAAATTATATAAGTTCAGAATATTTTATGATTACCATAGTGAAGTAATGCCTGCTAAAAAGAATTCGGATAAAATTTAGTTAGTTTAGATTTTCACATCACTGGATAGTTAAATAAAGAAATTGTGTGACATGCCCGTTATACTCACAATTAGTTCCAATTTTAGTTCTGTGGTATTTATATTGAACTGAGACAGAATTACAAGTACCACCTTGTCTCCTGTTCGTGTTATCCATAGTAGAAGATATATGCGAAGGTTTTCGTATTTATTAACATCTGATGCACAAAATTTGTATATTTACAAAATCAGGAGGGTATATTTAACTTACACTGCATCAATTTTCTTAGACTGTATTTATTGTCTTCGTTTTTTCATCTACCATTAGATTAATTAACTGTGACTAAAAATTTGCATTTTTTAAGTCTTGTCCTTTTAATTCTCACCTTTTTTGAGAATCTTACGATACATAATCTGATGTAATGATAAAAATAACACTAAAAAATACATATGTAGTTTTGATTACTAGACTAATAACTAAAGCAGTCTTAATACAGTCTACCAAGCGAAGAAAGATGATAGATGTAGATATGGACTGAAAACTATACATATCAACAGCACAGTAGAATAAAAGAACCAGTCGTTATGTGGTTTTGTTTCTTGCGTTTACTGCGTCCCAGGTTATAGATACTTTTATTAATTTTACTACTCTTTTTAGTGTGTATTTATATACTTTATATAGTTCTTGTTTGTTTTTTAATGTGGTGTGATGGAAGCAGCAAAGAAAAAAAAACAAGTTACGTTTGTTGTTACAAAAGCTGTAAAAATAAAACATACACTGGAACGTTGGAACATTTTTTTCGTCGTGATCCTGAAAGGTACATAACTGTGCAAAATATAAAATACGAATTTGTTATTTATACTAATTTTACTTACTGTCAAATTAAAGGTGTTATTTAATAATAAAAAAATACTTTTTATGTATGCGAATCATATTTTTGCATTCTCCGGGGCACTTTCTGATATTACAAAAAAATTAACAAATTGTTTTAGTAAGAATATTAAGGAAAACGCAAAACGAAATTTGTACTAAATTTAATTTTTACCAAGGACATCGATATTCTATTTTTATAAGTACGAAAAATAGTTAATATTTTTTCAACGATTTTTTTTTTATTTTTAATCTATCTTACATCAACATCACGTCATGTGAGTAGAAGTGCTGTATCGGCAATTTTTTTAATATCAAGAAAGAGTGCTTCAAGAAAAAAATACGAATATTTTATTTATACTCTTAAATTTATTAACAGAAATTTTTTTTTAAGTTTCCCGACGCTGGACAGTCTTTCCGTGGCCTCCGATGTCTCACGGGAGTCGTGCCAGCATATTACCACTCCCCACATCCCGCAGGGTTAGTGATTGTAGATTCCAGAATCGTGTGCCCTAAGCAGCCAGGGAGAACCCAGAATGACCGTCTTCTGCATTTGGCTTGCCAGTCACTTAGCTGATTTTTGGCAGGCTGGTATGGTCTTCTATTCCGAGAGCAGCGTATGCTTTATCCTTTCGAGTATACCGATTATTAGGACGACAATTTTGACTGAGTAGCCTGGGTACAGCACTTGGAGCACGTACTGGAGATCGCGGTATTTGGTCCGTTTCTCCTCCTCCTTATTATTATTATTATTAATACTACATCATTAAAAATAAATACATAGAATAATAAATATCATAGGTGAGTAGTACCTAAACCAGGAATAGCTTATTTTGTGCTAATGACTATTGTTTTACAGCATTAAATATATACTTTACAAATTTAGTACAAAAGGAAGACACATAAATAATTTCTAATACTATATCTATAAATGGGAGAAGTATCAGGAGAGAGAATGATGATTGAATTAAACTAGTAACTAATTAAACAGTTCGGAAGATGTAACCAAATGTTGAACACAAGATCTAAATTCAGTTTTGTTTTTAATATTTTTTATTTGTTTTAGAACTGTGGTCCTTGGTAGTTGATGAAATTCTGTTGAAATGTTTTATTATATTTATTAGTTTTTAAATTAGCACTCGACATGGACTAGTGGTATATAAATGATTGAGGATGTTGTGTTTCTCTAAATTTTTACCCACAAATAGTATACTTTTATGTATGTACATGTTTCTTACATTTAAACAGCTACAATCTTTAAAAATTTGTCACCAGGGCATGTAAGGGTACGTAAGGCATTTCTCCATGATTATTTTTAAAATGTACCTTTGAATTACTTTTTAGTGGATGTAGTGCATTTTCGTATGCACCTCCCCATACTGCAATTCTGTATCTGATTACGGTCTCAACTAAGGCATTGTATACATTAAATAACGTTTATTGGCAACCGTCCGGAAAGTAATCACTTCTCAGACACTTTTTATTTGAAGAAGTAGCTCTTTTACGGCCTAATCCGGGAAGAATGTATTTTCCGGACTAGACCGTGAAAGAGCTACTTTCTCAAAGGAAAAGTGTGCGGGAAGTGGTTGCGATATAGCAAACATGCCAGTTAAAGTTTTTGAAGCTGCGACTCAGGCTATCATGCAGTTATTGCCCAACAAGTCAAAACAGAGGTATGAGCATAAAGTAAGTTTCTTAATCTGTGATATTAGTCTGCAATATAAACTAGTTTATGTTTAACTTTTGTATTTCGAGACGGTTGCCGAAAATATAATAATATTCTCTCATTCGGAAAGTGTTTTTCTGGACTTCCGGCACTGCCCTACGGCTCGCGACGAAATCTTGTCTACTCATCTAGTAAAATATCACTTTCCGGACTTGTTACGTAAATAACTCCCTATTTTGTTTTTGAGAATATCCCGTAACTGATAGAATTTTCTTACTGTTTTTCGTATTTTATCGTTATATATGTTATATGTTCTTGCCGTTTCATATTTTCATCAACCATTAAATCAAAATATTTGATGTTCTTAGTATTACTTATTGAATAATTTGTGTTTTGAATATTTACTTTTGTCATATTATGATTTTTTAAAGTATGAATTGAAATACAGATAAATTTAGTCTGTTATATTTAGGGAGAGTAGATTTTGGTCTCTCCAATGTTTGATTACTTCCATATCCAATGACACTTTTTCATGGACATCTGTCCAGTTTGACCCTCAAAAATAAATGCCTTATCATCAGCATATGAGACTATTTTTGTTGATGGGTTAGAAATATTGTAATAATTATTTATAAAAATTAGAAAAATAATAGGCACGATAACTGTACCTTGAAGAATTCCTGTTTTTATAATTACAGGTTTACTAATTTTATTTTCCAATTTAATGAATAATTGTTTTCTGTTGTCTAAATACGTAACAAAGACATTCATTACAGTGCCTCTGACACCGATATTTTCCAACTTTTGTAATAATTTTATGTGGGACACTGTATCGAATTACTTCGCTAAATCGAGAAAAATCGTAATGCATTTTTTGTTGTTTATACTGTTGTACTATACATAAAATTAATAATTTGGAGACATCAATAAAGAATTTGTTTTTTTTTTGTACCTAGATATTTCATTCTGTAACCTAATAAAGTTGTCAGTATTCTCTATTCAATTAATATCTAATAATAAAATATTTCGCCTACTGTGTATTTTGTTTCATTTATCATTGTTATAAGTACTGTCAAATAGTTAAAAAAAAAAAAATGATAATCGATCGTCCATGTTGTCAGTATTCTTTACACGACAGAGGCATTGCAGAAGAGACTATATATATCATGGATAAGTAATAAATTATTTATAAAAACTCAATAAAGATAAATTCCTTAATTAGAGATTTATTTGTATGTGGTCATTTCCGCATCAAGACACGTTTGCTCCAATCCAGAATTCTGTGTTAACAGACCATAACGAATTCGCTAATGAATTTCTAGATCCCGTATTTATCTCTTCACTGTGTTTAATACAGACACTGATTGTGAGTTTAGCGAAATAATTATTATAAGAACCAGCAAAATTTTAATTCGGTAACTAAATTTCATCTAAATGTAGACTTATCGTGACAATTTTAAATAATAAAAATGATTACTATCTGATTATGACGGTGATTTCACAAGCTGTACGTTAATATAGTTCGTACTATATTTTTTATTTCTAAAGTTAATATATTTTATAAACGTATACATAGCGTGACAATTTTAAATTTATAAGGTAGCAACAAAAAATAATTTACCATTTCTTAGCCAGTCTTGACAGATTTATATCCTTTCATTTCCTTTGATATACATAGCTTTTAAATACTATTTTTTTATTATTAATATTTTGTCATTTCTTTTACAAAAAGATACTTTGCCTAATGAAAGATTCATTATTGCTTAATTACTAGGTTTCATACAATTTCAAAAAATTTAAAATATGTAGTCCAGGAAACTTTTATATAAAGTGGCAATGGCAATGGAAAAGTTTATAAAGTTTTTAAATTTGGCAGGACCATTGTTAAAAGCGTTAGAATTAAATTAAAAAAGTCTCACCAACCACGGTAGGCTTATCCCTTAAAAATGGAAAACCACCCCCAAATATGATCTAGCTCATTTATTTGCTGAATCGTTCAATTTTCGACAAAAATGCTAGTATGAAAAAATGTTCTCAATGAAATTTGAAACAATAAACGCTCTATTGATTTTTTGCATCCATTGAATAGTATTCTCGCAAATGTAAATCGAAGAGCGTAAATCAGAGCCCGCATGTCTATCGCGGTTTTTTTGTACCTGTGATTTACTCGGAAACTATTCATTTTATGCGAGAAATCAAGATAACTTAAATTGTTGTGTGAGAAATTGTATAAGGAATACGTCCATAACTTTTTCATACCTAAACTTTTCACGCCGCCCTTGAAGTAAAGTTACTGGTGTGGGTTTTTACGTGGTAGCTCCTATTAGGCCGTATCCACTGGCATATATTTCGATGTATTCAAATACAAACAAATCATGGTATGTCAGCGTCGACGATATCATCGTCTTTGATAGTGTCTGCACTTTCAGCATTTAAGCAGGCTGGCTCTGGCGATGGAAGCATATACAGATAAAACCACGAAGGTGCGAGAACAACCACTAGTATACGCAATGTACGTTTTACCGTTAGTAGCGAAGAGGGATCCGCAGTCGCGAATCTGTGAGCGCGGTTCAGCACAGCTGATGCGTGACGGTGTTCGTCCGTTTGTGTTTTATCTGTACCTACATTTGAACAAGGCAAACCAGGTTTTGCACATGAATTTTAGTATAGAAGAGCTACGTGCGGCATGTGTGAAGCTAAAGCAAAATAAGGCACTTGGACCTGGAAATATTCCGCCAGAAAAAATTAAGGAGGTCACATTAAATAAACCCAAATACACACTGGCAGTACATAATGAGCAAGTAGAGACAACTTCCCCGCAGACTGGAAGCATGTCAGACTGGTGCTGCTGAGAAAAGGGGACAAGCCCATAGAAAACCAATCATCATATAGGCCGATATGCCTACTAGACGTAGAAGGCAAACTGTATGAGCACCTAATATTAATTAGGTTAAACAGCGAACTAACACGCACTGGCGGTTTGTCGGAGAGACAATATGGATTCAGGGCAGGACGGCAAACGGTAAATGCCATTGAAGAAGTTTTGAGAATCGCTTGTGAAGCGGAGGCACATTACTCTTGCCCACGTCGGAAACTATGCGCGGTTATAACCCTAGACGTCAATAATGCCTTCAATAGTGCTTCTTGGCAGAAGATATTGGAGGAGTTACGAAGGAGGAGAATAGATGAGAGTCTCATAAACGTTGTAGCATCCTATTTATCTGAAAGGGAAATCATCCTGGAGGCAGAGGATGCCTTGAGGACAAGACAAATAAATAGCGGTGTCCAACAGGGGTCAGTACTGGGCCCAACTCTTTGGAACGTTTTGTACGATGGATTTCTAAGGCTGGAGCAACCCGAAGGAGTTACACTAATTGGGTTTGCCGATGACGTTGCTATGATGGTGGTTACCAAAGGAGAGGAGATCTTAATGAACACAGCGACCATTGCACTCCAACGACTTTCTAACTGGATGGAAAGTAAAGGGCTCCAACTCGCACCGAAGAAGACTGAAACTGCCCTTCTAACAACAAAAAGGAAGTTAGCCCCGATACGCTTCAACATACAGAATACAAGAGTGTGTCCATCAAAAGCAATAAAGTATCTAGGAGTCTAGTTGGACACGAAACTTATGTTCAACGAGCAAGTTAACAAATTTACCCAGAAGGTGGAAAAGACAATAACAGACCTAGCCAGCTTTATGCCAAATATCGGAGGGCCTAGGGCATCAGGAAGAAGGCTGATGTCATCCATGGTCCATTTCCAGATGTTATATGCCGCCCCTGCCTGACATACAGTAACAGAGAACCAAAAACTCGTAACAAAACTATCCAGAATATGCTGCGCATACAGGACGATCTCAACAAAGGGTGTGGGGGTTATGGCAGGTATTCCTTCAATAGAGCTCCTGATACAAGAGAGACGAGAAAAATACAAAGGGGTAGATAGTGCGACGGCGAAAACGAATCTTATGGCCAGGTGGCAAGATAAGTGGAGTCACGGAACATATGGGCGGTGGACATACCACCTAATACCTAATATTCAGATGTGGATCGACAGACGGTGAGATGGATTATTTCAGGAAGTATCTATACGACTGGCGAAGGGCGGAAACGGATGCATGCAGGTACTGTGGAGCTCAAGATGACGCAGAACACACTCTGTTCGTATGCTCAAATTGGAATGAGGTTTGACAAACTTATACCCGCGAAACAAGAAGGCCATTTAATGAACTAAATATGACGGTCGACCTAATATCGACGGAGGAAAACTGGAGGTGCGTCTACAGGGCAGTAAGGAAAATAATAGAAAGCAAGGAAAGAGATGAAAGATAAGACACAAACAGGATAAAATTTTTGGACAGCCCTCTCACCGAAGTAAAGCGCAAGCGGTTCCAGTGTGATGAGCGAGAAGAAGGGGAGGGGTTTTAGTCGATAAGAATCAGACACTCTCGGCATCAACGATCAACCGGGGTCTTATGCAAGATTTCCCATCCTCTGCAAAAAAAAATGTTTTGCACACCCGCATCTTCTTCCACATTCTAATATGCAGCTGTATGAAATCATAATTAAAACGGATGTTGGAGATGGTGCTCCGTTGTGGAAATCGGTGATAAGATGTTACCGACTTTTTTCCATTCCCACTCTGTAGTATTTAATGAATTGTCCTGCCATGTCTGAATTTGGTCAAATGCGCGGTAGGAATGCTAATGTTCAGCAGCAGTAGTCGGTGGTAGTTTAGACCACAGCACAGTATTGCCTGCTTTACCAACAAGTTACACTAATTCCTACAACTGAAGCATCAGCCCCAGCATCAACTCTAATTCTGATTTCATGCAACTGCAAATTTGAATGTGAAAAAAAAAATACGAGTATGCACCGTTGTTCAGTAATGTATTCCCATTGTCATAGCCAGGCCTGCCAAATGCTAAAAGCACAGACACAAGAGAAGACGATGATAACGTCGACGTTGACACCACAGGTAATACAACCCCCTGTATCCCTAAAGGTACCTCAAGGACCTTGGGGTACATTCAGAGGGCTACACATTTAGAGACAATGGACACACCCAATGTTCGAGTATATTAGGATTAATTTCTGATTTAGAAAACATCCTGGCTCCTCGACCGAAGTTTGAACCCGGGACTCCAGGGTGAAACGCCACTTACCACTTGTCCACGAAGCCACACATGTCATAATTTGCTTGTTTTTAACACGAACTGGACTCCAATAGATTAGGCCTATAGAGGAAACCACTTTTAAGAACGCCAAAACTTCTCGAGGGTGTTGCGGATGTGTTTGCAATACAAAGTCCACAGTTCTTGTAAAAATATTGAAAACTGAGCGAAAAATGTAAAAAACGAAACAAATTGTGGGCCTATTCGATAGAAAATTTATCTCTGAACAATTAAAATTATTTTGATTTTTCACGTAAAATATATAGTTTTCAAGTAAATCAAATCATATAGAAAAACTGCGATAAATACATATTTAGCTAGAAGATAAAACAGCAAGGAGTACTTAATTCCCATTTAGTAATGTAAGCAAATTAGAAAGAGACAGATAATGCCAAACTGACGTCACCGGTAGACAGTGTGAGTGTAGACACAATGGCCGTTTATTTTCGTGGTATTCATAGTGACAGGTTGTGTGATTTTTAATTACGATTTTACTGATTTTATGTTAATTATATTTATTATTTTATTATTATATTTAATGAAAATACCTAGAAGTTTTAATTGACACAACTATTTAAGCCAAATTTGTTCGGTATATTTTGAGAAGTGCGATTTTTAAAGAGGTTTACGAAGGAAACTAACACGTAATTAGATTTTGTCTAACTTTTCCTAATCATTAAAGGTTTGCACCATTTATTTAGTTTTGTCTATTTTTTTTAACATTATTTAAATGCAATTATTAAAGTTATCTGAAAACTAAAAAAAAAAAATTGTGTATTATTTTGTAACAATTGATATTTAAATGAATAATTTCGTCAATATTTCATGACACTTTAATTTATTTATAGTTGGAGCATTATAAAATATACTGAAAGAAATGCTGTTCCCAGTATTATATTTGAGAATGATAAGGCGAGTGTCAAAGAGAAGATAGAAGCATTATTATCGGCAATATCTTGGAGAAGGTAGAATAAGAAAAAGCAGGAGTTTTGAAATAAATAAAATTTTACAAGAACAAAATGAAAATGAACAAAATATTATTGTTGAGAAAATTTAATAGTTCAGCAGATAAATGAGCTGAATCGTATTTGGGATTGATTTCGCTAATTTTAGGGGATAAACAATGGGCGAAAAAACATTTAATTTCAATTCTAAGGCCTTTAATAATGTTCCTGCTAAGTTTCGAAACTTGATGAATTTTTCCGTTAACTGATCTTAATTTCTGTACTCATAGTAAAAATCAGCTTTAAGTCGAATAGAACTGGACTGCCAAATACGAAATTTTAATTCAAACATTCTTTTCACAATCCTTGGACATACATGCATGATTCCCTTATCAAATGGACAACTTTAAAATTAACCTGCTCAAATATGAAATTAATAACTTATGCTACTATTAAAATTATTGTAATTTGTGATTTTTTTCACAATTACTTTTAAAATTACGTAAGTACCTTAAGTAGTAAAATGAGACGGGTTTTTAAAAATTACCTTGTCTCTCAATCAACTTCCAACTTCATTACCTTAATTTATGTTCGTTTACAGTACTAAGTTTAAACGGCTACCTAAATTAACAACTGTAAAATATTTATAACCGAATGATTAAGTTAATTATTTTTACAGCTAAATTAACAATTGTCATACAGTTAAATGAGACAATAAAATTCATTTAAGGTCGGTTTATCAAACCATTATCTGTAAAATTCAAGTTGATTAACCTATTCGTTGAAGCGTTATAATACCAGAATATCCTGCGTTTATGTCTTAGAAATAATAGCTGCATAATATAATATGTTTAAATAAGGTCAAAAAGATTCATGAATTTACTTCAAATTATTTCCGTAGATATACTTATACGTACTATTTTAAAAGATAATTGGTAATTAAGTAAAAAATTTTGTACAAATAAAAACGTATGAATCAGATTAGATGTAAATTTATCATCGTTCCTAATGTATGAAGACAAATTAATTCATTATTTAATAATAAAATTACTAATAGAATAAATTGAGTAAAACAAGTAAAGTAATTGATAATAGAATAATGGGCAATTATGATTAGTCGTTCTAAATGCTTCACATTTTCGTCGCAGTTATATACTCCGAGACAGTTTTCATAAATACCCAATATCTATAATAAGGGTATAATTAAGTTTAATTTGATAAAATGTCAATTAACCTAAATCTTGGTACACTAAGAAACTCGACCCGTAGGAGAGCGTCTAAAAGTGTTTTTTTTTGGAAGTTTCTCCATTAAGAGTGTTGCAGAAATGGGGTATGTTAAACTAAAGCATATTATATCTGTACTAAAGGGGTGTCGCTTTACTCAAAGATTTTATTTAAAAAAATATATGAATGGTACGGATATTATTTCTTTTAACGATTTACGATCCGATACGGTTATATTCAAAAAGAGTAAATTTAGCAGTCTATTGCACAGGCATGGTAATGATATACAGGGTATCTAATTCTATGAACTAAAATAAGACAAAAGTCACGTATTTGAAAATTTCCAAAAAACCTTCAAATTGCACTAACAAAAAATTTATTTTAAATATGTTGCTCAAAATAACAAAATTACAAATTATCTACCATGAGGCGTTGGGGATTAAATTTTCTGGCAGCATGTAGGTATAGATGAGGAAATTTTTTAAAAAAAATCCGACATTTTATTTGCTTCGTAATTATGTATTTCTAGAAAACACAGAATAAAATAATTATTGAGTATTATACAAGCATTCTTTCAAACCTAACATAATAACAATAGGTACCTATAGTTTCCTACATTTCTTACTGTTATTCTTATCTGAATTTCTTAGTATTAGAAGCAAAAAAAATTTTCATTTAGAAAATGATTCCCTTCAGTTAAAATACAAAAGTAAAAATCCCTCATTATTTCGGAACTCCTCTAGAGAGAGAGAATAATATTACTATATCCAATGTCATCTTGCTCCTGGATGAAGTAGTTGTTTTAATAGTTCCTGCGATAAAATGTATTTGAAGTGTCGTGTTTGATTTATTATCTGCCTAATATTTTTATAGTAGCGCATTCAGATAAGCATGGCAGTATAAAATGTAAGAAATTGTAGGTATTTATTATTGTTTTCATATTAGGTTTCAAAGAATGCTTATGTAATACCCAATAATTATTTTATTGTTTGTCTAAAAATGAAAAACTATTCTTTTAAAATACCTCAAGAAGAAATCAAGCGAGCTGATAGAAAATTTTAGATATTGAATTGGCCCGATAACAACAATCCATTTGCTGATGAATTTTTACGTAATTAGTTACTCAAATATAAATTTACAAAAGTTGCACTTCCCTTAGTTAGGATTTCTAGTACGTTAGTAATTGAGGATCAATTTTAGGTGTCTACCTATTTTCAGCCTAACAGAAATTTGTCAAAATCCTATATAGATTGAACTATTTATGGCTTATTGTTTTTAATTTTGACAAAGTAATGCTTCTAATATGTGAATAACGAAGTCAACTCTAGGTGTATATCAATTTTTAGTATAATGGCAATTTGTCAAAATCAATTCTATCATTCCTGTATAAACTGGACTGTTTATGGTTTATTTTTTAATTTGGACAAAGTAAGTTTGTCAAGGTTAAAAAATGTAATATAATATTATTACCACAACCACATGCCTCGAATGTTCTACGATGAAATATAAAACCCACATTTTACCAACTACTTTAGTTACTGAGCCCATTAATTAGATTTATTAATTAAGTAATTGTTTAATTCATTTAAGAGCTTTAAAATTTACAATAAATTGAAAACTATGAGGTCTGTTATTAATCTAAATATATTCTGATGGTAGCGGCTGTTTCCAAAATTATAAATTAATAAAGTACATAGAATTTTTATTTCTCCTGTAATAAAAACGCTAATTATTAAAAATTGTCACGTTTTAATGTATCATGAATACATCGCATTAAAAAAAAGCCCAACCCCACCAAAATAAAATTACTTCTTTCCCTTCCTTTCTTTTTGTTCTCTTTTTCCCTTCAAAATTTGTTAATTTTCCCTCCAGAAGCAATCAAAATATATCAGTGCTTAGCGCCGATTCTTTAACTCTAATTTTAAGTACTAAAACCATTAATTATTTTTAAATGTTGTTCTTGTTCATTCTGTTTTAGTTTTAAAGCCAAATAAATTGCCGAATAGACAATGGGAGTTGGCACCCCACCTATTTGTTTTGTTTAATTGTTTTCAATCCCCCGAACTCCGTCCTCATCCAGCTTCTCAATTGCCACGATGCTACTTGCACGTGGATGTTTGGTTGGCTCTGGGCGCGGAATATCGAGAGGAATTTTTGTATATGAAAATAAAAAATAAAATTGTTTGGAATTGGAATTGGCATTAAAAAAAGTGTTACTACTCCTAGCGTCGCCTAACGACTGAATTACCAAAATGTAATTTAAATAATATTATAATTAAGTACTTTCCTTTTCATGGGCGTGATGTATCCATAAAAAATAAGTTGAATTTTGTATATTAACATATGCCTTAAATCAGTTCATAAGAGAGTTACAACCCCTTAAAAGTGATGAGTACAACATAGTTATTTGCCAATAAATTTGAAAGCTCTTAAGTTGAAAAACTTCAATTTGGACCATTTATTAATTTCATAATGTTACATATTTTGTCAAATTTTTATTTAAATATTATGATTTGCTGAGGTAGTTACAGGGGGGTGAGGGTGAATTTTCGCTATAATTTTGTGTCATATTTTCTTAGACGTTAAAAACTGCATAAAAAAGTGATCTTATTAAATTTGGATAGAAGCCATCGTTTTGGAGTTATTTGTATTTTAATACTCCGATACAGAAAAGGTATGCAATAATGGAAGTAACAACATACTTTTACAAAAATAATTCCACAATATTTTAAACTATTGTTTTGTAGATCAATTTAAAATATCGCTTTACGCAATGAGGCCTGTAATTTAAAGATAAAATTTTATTTATGTGCAATAATTTTATAATTACCATTATTTTAAGTTCAGTCTTAAGTTCAGAAGGTGATCAAGAATAAAAAAAATCAGTTGGTTATTTATACACATTTGCCAAGGGATTTGGTGTTATTTGCTGATAAATTCGAAACGTCATAAGTTTCAGTTTTATCAATTAATTAGTCTAGCATACCATATTTTCAGAAATTATTATTAACATCTGTTAATTTGTAAAGGTATGTAATTCGGAGGCGGAAGACAAGATTTTTTTGATATAATTTTATAAACTAATTTCAAAATTTATGTTTAAAATTACATAAAAAGGCGGATTTATTTTCCATATTATTTACTTATATTCATATAATATAATCTACGTTAATAATACCAAAATAAAGGAAAAAATAGTGTTACGACTTGTCTTATTCTCCTAAAAGTAACAGTCTCAGATGACTCTTAATATAAATAATAAAAAAGGACCAAATACCTTTAACCTTTTTTTTTGGTGATATAAGAAATACATTTATTCAAATAGAAACTATTTTAAAAATACTTAAAACTAATACAAAAAATTTGTCTTGTTGTTTTAAAAAACTTTCAAAATGAAATCCACGTGTTTAATCGTCGAAATTAAAATGTGTCCTCTCCAATATTTCCCGAATTTCTCTTGCATTTGTCCAATATTAAATGTCACTAGATAAATATGACATTTCAACAATATAACAATTTCAACAACATTTCACTATAAAACTGTTCCAATAATGCTATAAAAAGAACTGAGAAATTTGACAAACTGAGAGCTAAAGTTGTTTTCTATCATGGCATTACAATTAGAGAAAAGGCTATATTGCAATATTTAAATAAAAGTAACTCCAAAATGATAGCTCTTATTGACATGTAGTAAGAAGACCTTTTTTTATGCATTGGCACATAGCATAATTTATAAGAATAAAATGATTCGGTCTTATATTTTCATAAGTTTGTTACGTATCAGTTAGTGGCGAGTCATCAGGTTTGTATATAATTGCAACGTATTTCTTTTAACAAGGGCGCCTTCGCCAAAATAAAACATTTAAATTTAATTGAAAATCCGAATAGAAAGATTTCTCCGTGTAATAACTAATTAATCAGGGTCACAAAAAAACTGATAATGCACAATGCTGTTATTTGACATGTACTGATTTTTTTCTGAACTATATTTTTATCTGTTTTCAAATCTTTAAGAAAGCCCGATGGAAAAAATCTAAAGCGGATAAATCTGGCAATATGGCTGGCCATTGTATAGCACCTGCCTGTCCTTCTCTTTGAAAAAAATCTGATTTAGATGATATGTCCTTAGACCACAGTGAGAATCTGCTCCTCGTGATGTTGCTGAAGCCAAATACTATCAACATAGTTATCGACTTGACCTGGAATCTGTAAGTGAGTGAACAATACGTCGTTGTTAAAGGCTAACTTAGATTTTAGCATTTTATATTTCTATCTGCAAAAAAAAGCGATCGGTAAAACGTGGCGGTTAATTATTTCTACGTAAACGTTTATTTTTGTGGAAGCTAGGTATGATCTTTCAATCAGTGGTGATTATATTTAAATTAACAGTTGCAATCATTCTATTTACAGATCCATTTCAAAAAAAGGTGGTCTCATATGAAAATAACACTAGTGATTTTTTTTTCAATGGAATATCTTAAAATTACATGCTATCAAAGTCTTCTATAACATTTTGACCTAATAACATTATATTTTGGAGGTTAAGTGGTAGAACAGTACTGAAAGTAGCCTCTTTTATATGGTGCATAATATACTCAAATCTACATTATAACTTTTGTAAAAATTAGACTGCATTATTGAAAATAAAGGCCATTAACTATTATTATTATTATATCCAGGCACACGTTAAAATTATAAACAAGCCGTCGTCATATCGATTCTTTCGCTTTTTGTGCATCTTTCACACTACAAATATTACTCGCAGAGGAATGAGGTTTATCGCAATAATAAAGATTACATAATGGACTCCTGTTGGCTTCGTTTTCAGTTTCTCAAACCATTATTTTACTATAATTTCACACTAGGAGATTAAATACTTGGAATCTGATAAAAATTAACAAATCAAACAGGTTCTTTACCAATTTCCGTTTTTGTATATTTTTTTGTTAAAAAAATTAAAACATCAAAAAATGCTGCTGAAGGATCAAGTAGCTTTAATGTCTTTAGTTGACACAAGATTATCTCATAATTTAAATATTCTCTGCAGATAGCCGCCTAAAAGAATGTTACATCACAGTCAGATCTGGGCGTTACTCGAATGCAAGTATTCGTAAATGGTACTCGAGTACCTACTTGATGTACTCGAATATCTATACTCATGAGTACATATTTTGAAACATACTCGAGTACAAGTACTCGTTGAATTTTGAAATGTAATCGAAGTACTCGAAAATGCACTCTAATATCAGTGACATTTATTATAACAAGCCAAATAATCTCTTTGTTCTATCTGAAGCCAGCAAATGTCAAAAATACGTATGGACAGTGCCAGAGGGCGACACTGCTTTCTTGCTTTTTCTTCATTAATACTACTCATCCAAATTATTTGTCACATTTATTGAAACAAGTATAACGGATTTTTACCTAATAAAGTTTTTCGCTACTTTTTTTCATCGTCTGCGACTAAAATTTGTATTAAAACGATTGTCGACTAAACGCGCGATCTTGGCGGCTGTACAATGTTCTCCTCTGATTAGAAATTAGAAATACAATTTGTACGTATGAGAAAGCATTAGAAAATATGGGATTTTGTAATTATTCCATATGTGGTTGGTTGCCCATGTGGTTTATTATGCGTGGTGGATGTATTATGCAGACTCAAAATTGAACACCAAAGTTGAGCAAACGTCCTTTAACTTTTTGAAATTTTGTGTTTGCCATTTATCATCCGAAAGTAATAGTAGTAATAGATAAATGGGAAGAAACAATTAGAACAGAAAATATAAAGAGATTTGAGAAAAGTACCTATATTATTTTATATTTTTAACCTTTTATTATTTCACGACTGTATACTCCAGAACTCATATTATACAAGTACAAAAGGACTCGAAAAAATTCGAGTACTTTGGAGCAATTTACTCTTCCTAAATGTATTCGAACTGCTTTTCAAATGTACTCGTACTCGAAAATGTATGAGAACATTTATTCCAGTGCTGATCGCAGTCTAAATCCCAATTCTAGAAATATTATTGTTAAGTGTAGACAGTGGATATTTAATTCCTCGCGTATTATCGTCTTTTTTTACGTAGGTACGTTGTTCCTCTTGTGCATTTTTAAAGGAAGTTGTATTCTATTTGAGGAAAAAAATGTCTTCTATGACCTCAATTTCAGGCGAGAATGGTCAGGTTGAAATAATTTTGATTCGAGTACCTATTAGGTTAAAAGTACACTAAAATTCATGAAATCTCTGTCTTGTTAGATTGTCGAAGTTGAAATCAAACAGAGCTAAAGGCTATGACTATAAAATTTATTGGAAAAGTCAGACACGAATATACCTGAAATAATAACGATATTTACGTTGTAATCAATAATCACAATTGAACAAAATAGAAATTCTGCGCTGTTTTCAAGTATCAATTTCGCATGTATTTCATATATGAATCAGGGCATATTAAATTCGTTAAATAAATAAATTTTTATATAGTCCTCAGATTATCTTCGTGTCTGCATCAAACTTCATGTTGAAACAGATGAAATATAAATAATCAAAATGAGAAGACAGTGTTGGACTGGCACCCGATGTTACATAGCTAGAAGCGTTGGGGCCCTGCCATAAAACATTTTTATATCACAAATGTTATAAAAAAATGCGAAACATGGGTAAGTACAATTTTCATTAAATCGCTTACGGTAAGCGCATGCAAATGTTTTCTTAAAATGTTATCTTAACCGTTTCTCAAGTCATAAAATTCTAGGATTTTGTGTTGGGTAAGATAGACGAATCCCTACAGTTTATTGTGGAATCCAAACCACATCTAAGGCATCGAAAATTCCCTCTTCCATCTTGGTCCGAAACAAATTACAAATAAAATTTCTAACTTGCTCCAGGATGGAATCGAACCATCGACCTTAGGTACCGAGTAAACAGCTATAAGCACTTTACCCATTCGGCTACCATGCCCCCAATGTTTGTTAACTTTATCTTGTATGCAATTCAGCTGTGAACTAGTATTTTCAAAACTGAAAATGATTAAAGAATATTTAGAAGCCAAAGATCGTATATGTTATAAATTCGCCACTACTAGTCATAACTTTTGTGTAACTTGTATTATTTTTCTATTTAGATTTTTATATTTTTTCTACTTTTTGGTTTTCTTATAACAGAGTTTTTTTGACGTGTATTTCGACTTCCTCGAGTGCGATATTTTGTTACCGATTTTATTATAATTGTTATAACATGGCGCTTAATTTAGGCGATGTGTCTGAGCACGTTGTTTTTATTTTTTTTTAAATCGTGTTAGGTTTTTTTTACATATTAAAATATTTTATCTATATTTCTTCAAAATGAAAATTGCTAGAAACATTAGTCGATACTTCTGAAGTCTTTAGATATTTCACCCAGCGGCCAGTCTGACTGCGAAAATAAAATACCGGGTCAATCCATTTCCGAACTTCGAACAGATATATTGCATGACAACTATAACGAATCTGACCACTTGTAACAAATAGGCAAATTCCAGTTACTTTTATACACTTAACTCATTATTTACATCCTTTACAGTTACACCCAGTATAACTTTTTTATTAATTGTGATAGCATGATGTTGCTAAATGTTGCATGTAATATAAAACGTCCAAACTAATCACAGTAATCATAGCGTTAAACAGAAATTGAGTGCGATGTACTGGCTCATTAAAAACATAAAAACTGGTTCTGAAACTATTAGTACTTCCGAAGTCGACGATTCGTAAAAACATTTAAAACCATAATAAAAATGTTGTAAGTACTGTCAAACGTTATTCCACCCATTAAATAAGCAATTTGCTTAAGCATACGTACTAAGTAAGGGGTTTGTATAGCTTCATTTATTATGTTTTTCGCAATGTGCATATATGGGGTACAATTTATATTCTGAAAATAGCGACTTAGAGATAATATAAATGAGGATACCAAAAAAAGGAATATTATATTCAAATATGTAGCTAAATAAATTTCAAAAATGTAGGTTAATAATAACAGAAATAATCTTTATTTCCATTTGCGGGTTTAGTAAAAATATTCTTGCAGTCAACCAAGAAACACAACATAAAATACATTGTTCAAACAGCAAATAAAGTAAAACGATTAATAATTGTATGCATATTTAAATTATGAGGTTTTCCAAATTGGTTGATATGTGGAAGAGGCCCGATGGAGTAGCATAATTGGTCTCCAGATTTGATCCTATTTAAATATTATTAGCGAGATAGATACTTAAAAATCTGAAAATCGGTTGACCCTGCAGGCCATCACTGAAACTTCCCGCTATTTTCGAGCTTAAAGCACTCAAAAATATACATATTAGCTCTCCGAGCTCAAAATATTATACACATACATTTTTGAGCTCTACGATTAGGTGAAAAATCTCGAAAATTACAAAAAAAAGTGTTTTTTAACACTTTTTTTTGTAATTTTTGAACTGCGATATCTTTTGAACAAGTTAACCAATCGAGATGCAGTTCGCAGCATTCAACGCAGTTTTTCATGTACAAAAAGTTATGTTTGTACCAAAAATCGACCCGACAAAAATTTTGAATGTTATTTCAAAAAAACACTTTTTTGCGAATTTTTCGTAATCGATATCTCTTGAACGAATCAACTGATTTTGATGCGGTTTACGACATTCGACGCAGTTTTTTAAGTACAAAGAGTTATCTTCGTACCAAAAATCGATGCGATAGGAATTTTGAATGTTATTTCAAAAAAAAAACACTTTTTTGCGAATTTCTCGTAATCGATATCTCTCGGTTCAGTAGTCTAAAATATATTCCAAAAAACAAACTTTTAAAATTTTATTTTTGAGATCTATCAAAATCTACTGGGCCGAATCGGTTCTAATTCTCAGGAAATCTAAGTTGAGTCAACCCCTTTAGAATGTCGAAAACCGCGTTTCGATCGGTCAAGCCGTTCAAAAGTTATGAGAGGTTTACATACACCGTACACACATACACACACACACACATACATACAGTCATACAGACACCATCGTGGGAATAGTCAGAATAGCTTCTTAGGACCTCAAAACATCGAGATCTGACAAAAACTAGATTTTCGAAAATCGGGATGAAACCAATAACTTCGCGATTTCTGAAAATTTTCAATTTTCTTAGCGGGAAGTTAAAAAGTAATGTAAATGTGGATAGGCAGAAAACGATTAATATTTCAAAAATGGTATTCTACTGAAAATGAGGCCAGTTACGTGGGATGTTATAAAAAATATGAAGGAAGAATTTGTTTACTTCTAGGATATTTTTCAATATGTCAATTGAGAACAATTTGAACATTTATTGTGAATTGTTATTATTGACATTAAGATAAAACCAATCTGAACTTATTTTATTATGTTATTTTCTCACCATTTACATTCATTGTTTAAGATGAACCAAACCTTATATGGGTGTATTGCGAGAAAAATGCTTGCCTAAATCTGAAAAAAATTACAGGACCTACTGTTTAAAAATTGTAGCTGATGCAAAAGTTTTTCAAATATACCAAAAAAAAATGTTAACGTGTACTTTTACCTGCATCGTGTTTGAGTGTGTTTGAGTAATTAAAAATAAAAAAGATCAAGAAACTGTATACGTATACAATAAATTTAAAAAACAAAACAATATTTTTTTTTAAATCAACTTGTATGACAACGGCTCGGTAATTAAATCGACTTTGCTCAAAAACGGAGCATTTTATCGAGATAAAACAAGAATATGTTAAAAAAAAAAACGTTGATATTTTAAATCAATTTTTTTTTAAATTGATACACAAAAAAGTGGGGGCATATCGTACCTCTGATCCCCCTGTGATTAAATGCTTTAACATAATTAGATACTAAATTTAATAGATATCCAATGTATCAAAGTTTATAATTCTACTTCCACTCATATTGAAGGTATTTAGTAAAAAACAGGTCTCCCCGCTTTAGGGGGCTATAGCTCTCTTACGAAGCATTTTTCGTCTCATGTTTATGTGAACTTTTTTATTATTTTTGTAGGTAGAATTTGCTGGCAAATTCGATAATTTCGGGACATCCTGTATTTGAATAATGAAGTGTACCTACGCACTTGTATCTTAAATATAACAAAATCTTGCACTCCTATAAATAAATCAATTGTATACTTATCGGTAGCGTCTAAATATAAACAAAGTATAATAGTTAAAAAACCCACCGGACACAGATGCAAATTTCTGAACATCAGGAAATTCATTTATGGAATGTCATTAGAAAAAGAACAAAGTGTAAACCTCCAGATCCTAGAACCTTGTTCCACATTTAGACATGTATGTGTAACTCTTTAAATTTGTCAAAGCATAACACAAGTATTTTATTTGCTTTATTTTTGTTTAAATTTGGCATACGTATTTAGAGAGATTCTAGAAAGGTTCTTTAATATTTTATTTAAAGAACTAGTTCATTCACCGGCTGCAGAACATCTACTTAAGACAGTTTCAAGATAAATCTAATGCATATTCAGCTTCTTGTGTATAAGTTATAATAGCTAGACAAGTATGAAATCAAATGTTAAAAAAACTATTAAGTTCTTAATTTTATATCTACATATGTGTACATATTGGTAGAGAACCGGAAACGATTCGTTAAAGTTAAACAATTAGGTACTACAAAATAGATTTATACTATACTATACTAGAACCTCTGCTAAGTTGCCTTCAGTAATTCAATATTGCCCAGCCAGTTTTTCTACCTCAATTTAACTATAATTCAGAGATTAAACTCAGGAACGCTGATGATAACTGACTGGGTTATATTCAGTTTGAACTACGAATTCCGAGTTAAACTGCATAACTTCGAATTGTACAGAGCATGGATGTGTATCAAATTGGGGTATATATTGGAGGGAACAGCCGACTGGAAACATGGTTGAAATATTATCGATTACAAATATTAAAACTTGGTCTTTGGAACTTCAAATTTGTTTAATGTGTCCGTTACTAGCTGTTGGATTATTTGGTTGTAACTCAAAGTGCCTACCAAAACGTTACCCACTCTGTGTTTCTTAAAATCAATAGTCTCGTCGATAGTTACCGATAATTTTTTATCGCGTATTTCTTGCTGAATACTGTTATCAGTTTTTGTTCTCACTGATGGTAAGTAAGTAATATTGAAACTGGCAGTTCGACGACAATTTCGATATTTTGCCAAAATTGGTCAAATAGGGTTGTTTTCGAAGTAGACAAAATCCGTGTTACATAGACTCAAGACAACAATTCAAGCAAATACAAAAATGGCATAAGATACTTCATTTTTCTTATTTTCTGTATCAGTATCAATAGTAGTAGTAGTAGTAGTAGTAGTAGTAGTAGCACTGGCTCTCTTACAATCTGATAGGTGGTGAAAGATAAACTTATTATGACAAACCAAACACAACACTTCCATAGTAGCGGGGAAATCGCGAAGCATGTTTGATTACGATTAACATACATGTAACGTATGTTAATCGTAATCAAACGTATATTTCGCGATATGTACGCGGCATATTCTAAATAAAATACAGAAATCGTACGTCTACCCACGGCCGACTTCAAAGCAGGCCATGAAATAGGAGATCGGGCAACACCACATGGTTGTCTACTCCCGTACCATTTTGTTTATTTGGTTATATTAATGTACAGCCCAACAAATTGTAGTGATTTTTACTGATATTAGTTACAGTTATTCATTAACAAGTTAATATATTGTATTCTGTGATTGTGTAGAGGATATTTAAAGGGTTTGTGATACGTAACTTCTAATATTTCGCCCATAAATTAGTGATCAAGCACGGCCAACTGGACCCTGTAAAGCGCCAAGTCACGGCCAACTCCATTAAGTTTTAGTCCCAAATAATTAATTATTTTACGTTACAATCTTGTGTTTTTTCTTAGTTGTTTAATTTGCTGTCGTTTACATTATAATTTATACGAGAAATTATTTAAAAAAAAAATTAAAAACTTTTCTTAGACGTACTAAAAAGTAAAAAATAATTACGTTCCCAAAAAAAAGTAAAAAAAAAGCAAGGCGTGCGCACTTTGTATGATTGTACGCAGAGTGTAAAAAGTGCGCACGCCTTGATTTTTTTTGGCTTTTTTTTTTGACAAAGAAATTATTTTTTACTTTTTTAGTACGACTAAGAAAAGCAAGTTTTTAATTTTTTTTTTATTTTTTTTATTTTTTACTTTTTAGTCATACTTTAATTAAATTATTATAATATTATAAATTATTATCATATATTATTAACTACATTTTGAGTTAAAGAAAAGCAAGTAAAATAGTGTGTGCTTTAATATTTAAGTAGGTTAGGTATCTATGCATAATGTTTAAAATTGTTGTCTTTTTGGCCTTATAAAAAGATGTTTTTTAACTTATTACATAATGCTAAAATCCTGTTGTGTCCCTGGATGTAAATCCAATTAAATATCACTTTAAAAGTTGGGGACCTGTGGTATCGAACTTTGGATTCCCAAAAGATGCTATTTTAAAAGGTAAATGGTTGGTTGAAAGCTATTCCCCGAGATAACTGGTCTCCTCAATATTCTGTTGTTTGTAGTATTTATTTGCCAGAAAATGATAATATTAGGGAGGAGATTTTTGTATGGAACTGTGAAAAAAATTCAAGCAAAAACTTAAACCTGATACAGTTCTTTATATTTTTCCAAATTTACCTGAATATTTATCTCAAAAAATACCTGTTCCAAGGGAAAGTCCAGAAGAGGTACATAATGAAAACCCAGCTCGTCATAATGGATTGAATGATTCATTTGAAAATTCAGATTTAATTAACAGTTTTGAGAACTTAATTTTAAATTATCCAAAAAAAAAATCACTATTTCTGACTTGGACAATAAAAGTAGAAAGAGATAGAATATTTATTTTTATATTCTAACTTTAACAGATGACCTAATTTGCATTGTTAATCAAATTTCAGTATATAAATATGGTTGTTAAGGTATTTGTAAACAGTACAGAATTAACTTTTAAAGATTTGACTGGATGTTACCTTTTGATCTAAAACTAACTAGATGGTCCCAACTAGAAAATGTATTAGATACAAAGATCAAATAAATATCGATCAATCATTTACCTCTTTAATAGAAAAAAATATTTTTTTTGAGCGATGTTTTTAAAAATTGGTTTCAAACTCAGATATTTTGGAGGCGGAGAATGGTTCAGAAGGCAGTAATAAATTAAACAATATATTAACAATTTTGATTAATCAAGTAAAACTACTTATTTAAGAAAAGCTATCCATCTGAAACCATAATTATGGCTTTTATATTGTACGCACTTTCTTTATGTGCACATGATTTAATGCGGGATTATTTAAACTTACTTCAAAACTTAAACGACTAAAAGATATCTCCAATATCTCTCATCTAGCCTTGATGTTGTCCCAAATACTTAATCAAATACCAGTGGTAATGACAGAAGCACCAATAATTGCACAGATTATGTATCTGATTCCTTAAAAACCCCATGAAAAAATTATTGTTCTTGATTGATTAAGTGTATGCTAATAAAAGATTAGACTTATAGATGAAAGAAATTTAATTGGTGTAGCTTCTAATGACAATTCACGAGCTACAACGATTTTATTTTTATATTTTTAAAACATTTTTATTCTGCGTGTCTGTGGTAAAGAACATAAAAATATTCTTATTATGCCATGTTAAATTTTTTCAAATGTTTTACTTAACGATTATATTAAAAAGAAAAACAATCAATCCATTGCCGAAAATATCGAATCGAAAAACAAGAAAAAGAAATTCAATACTTTTAATAAATAATAGGAGCAAAACACTTCATTTTCTATAATAAAAAACCGATATGCGACAAATTACTCGATTGTGACATTAAAAACGTTAACTTTAATAGTTCAGCAAGTTTCTCTTTAAGTCCCCTCCAAACAAAAACTACAAACAAATCTTAAAAATCAACTTGCAAGCCAGTAAAAATATCAGCATCAAATTAAACATAGTTGTCTATGTTTACTTTGATGCTTAGTTGTCTAACTAACATTTGGCAACAGCGCACCACGGTCTCTTCATGGCCTGCATGGAGTCGGCCGTTGCCTATTTTATACAGTGTATATATTTACAGTGACCGGAAAGGCAGCGCAGTTTGGTAACTTTAATTCCAATATCGCATTATTGCTCACACATTTCGTCCCCTAACCGTAATTTCCGGAAAATAAATAATGGTTGCTCCTAACACTACAATTCAACCCCTTTCGGACGTCCTTGAACTCGAGGCATTGTCAATGATGTTTAGAAGACAAACAATGTGATTACAACTCAAATAATGTAACTCGGATTCAACAATAAAAAAATGTATACACATTTTCTAGTAAACATTAAAGAAATAGTTATGAACAAATCGATCGAATCAAAATATTATCACATTTGTCACAACTATTTATAACTCAATTTGTACATTTTAACCATAAAATGAGGAGATACGCGTCTTCATCCAGTCTCTGAACACACATGATACGATAAGAAATAAAGTACCCTATATATTTCGTATATTTGAGGCATTAAACGCGCTAACAATGCTTTAACTTCTGCACTTTTCAAATATAAATTCTCAGTTGTTGTTAGTGTCAGAGTTAAAAAAAAATTAAACACATTTCAAACTACGTGAATTATTCGTTTATGTGATTTTTCTTCATCACCCTGTAACAGTGGCGGCTGGTGGATTTAGGTTACACCCTATCTCAGTATTAGAGCAAGGAACCCAAGCAATATTTTAGGGAACCACTATCAGTATTGAATGAATAAGTTTTGCAGAAAAAAAAATTGAAAAAGTTTGAGGAACAAAGTTACAAAAAATGCGCTGCCACCCCAGCTTATTTCTAGACATTAGTAAAATATATGCAAACTATTTTTTTTTCATAATCAGAAGGAACATTTATCACCCCGATTTTTTTGGTTTTCGAAAATTTTGATTTTTTGTAAAGTTATGACAATTTAAAATTTACACAATGAAGAACTTAAATTTCAAAATGTTCATAACTTTAAGAAAAATGAAAATTTTTGAAAACCAAAAAAAAAAACGGGGTGATAAATTTTCCTTCTGACTGCGAAAAAAAATAGTTCCCAAATATTTTACTAATGGTCTAGAAATAATCTGGGGTGGCGCACATTTTTGTAACTTTTTCCCCTCAATTTTTTTTTCTGCAAAACTTCTTCATTCAGTACGATAATCGTGCATTAAAATATTGCTTGGGTTCCATGATCCAATACTGAGATATGGTATAACCAAAATCCACCAGCCAGCCGCCACTGCTCTGTAATTTTTATGAACAAGATATTTAAAGCAGAATTACGCAATTTAATTTCGCCCGAGAAGCAAGCCATTGGTATAACGGTAGAAAGTCTAGACTAGCTGACGCGACTAATCACGAAAAGCCGTGGTTGGAGACAATACAAACGAAAAGTTCTGTAGTACGAAAAAAAAATTAATTTAGAAAGGTCGACAAAATTATGTTTTTGTCAATAATCCTGTGGCAAAAAAACGAAGTACTAAAATTTTTAGCAATTTTTGATCTAGTTAGTTTTCCAATAAAATATAAAATGTGTTTGTGAGAGGCGAACATCCAACTCTGTGTTATGAAAACTGCGGAAAACAAATTTTTGCAATACACTTTCTTCATATTATTTTATACATACATATGAGGGTCAATCATAAAGCGTTATTTCCGAACCCACATAGTTTCACAGCGATAAAACGTGAGAAATTAGCTTTTGTTAGTAATGGCCTATGGTTGCAATGCTATAAAATAAATGTATTTAAAATATTTTAAAATGTAACTGCATAAAATAAAAAGAATAAAACAATAAATAAAATAAAATTTTTAAGCAGGCTGACAATCTCACCAAAATGATTTGGTAATATATTCACAGTATTATTTTTCTCCCTTAGCTTAAAAACACTTCGTTAATTGTTCGATAAAAGTACTTGAAATTACTATTAAGCCGGGTAAAGACTACAGCTACAGCGTGAATGCAACGTGTAATGCAATATGTAATGCAACATGGACGATTTCTTAAGTTCACGTGCGCACCTCCATTTGCAGTCATTTCTCATCGTATCCGCAATGATCGCAATTGTGAAAGCAATGTCGCACAATGAAGTCAGCTTATCATCTAGCGGTGGCATGTGGTGCTTTCATGTTAATACACGAAATAATAACGACGCATAGGAAACAACGAAGTTGGTGGAGAACCAAGTAACCTTTTCCAGTACCCTTACTTTTCATAAGTTTTGCCTTTTTTACGTTTAAAGAACGACAAGTACACTTATAATTTTTCTCTTGCAACCATCTTCTGTTGATTCCATAACTTCACCTATCTTATTCCACTTATCTGCTTTAATATTTGTTTTTTTTTTTAATTTATTCCACAACACATCATTCTGTTGATAGAATTGAATTAACAATAATGGTTTTTAGCCATCCCATTCACTTTCCATTTTATTTTATTTTAAGTACAGTTCGCTGTTCGAGACCTATACACTACTAACATTCGCGTCCACACTGCAATTGAATATTCCTTTGTGTTCGCGACAAAAATCGACAATCGAAGCCGGATACAGACTACAACTGCAACGTGTAATGCAACATGTAATGAAACCTGTGTGGACACGAGTTGCATGTTGCAGGTCACGTTGTATTGCATGCGCGATGGCGATCCATTAAGCCGGGTACAGACTACAGCTGCAACATGTAATGCAACGTGTAATACAACATGCAATGCAACAAGTGTGTACGGGCGTTGCACGTTACAGTTAATGTTGCACTGAAGGCGCGCTGGTGATTCACAACTTGTCGGTTTTTAGCGCGCAATCAAAGAGATGTTCAGTAGCAGTGTGGACGGATTATGAGGTGCACGTCCAGTGTATACCAGAAGATGCGCGTTGGTGTAAAATATATTGAATAGAAATGGAAGAGTGGGACGAAGAAAGAACACTCTTATTGATACAAATGTATCGAGAAAAAGAAAATGTATGGAATTCAAAAAATATAAACTACAAAAAAACTAACTTAAAATTAGACAGTTGGAATGAAATTGCTACGGCTACGGGCAGGTTATATGATGATTGCACTCGCGCATCCATGTTCGACAAAGATTTTAAAACAACTACGGAAACAACTTGAATAGAAATGCGCGTCGATTTGTTGCACGGTGTTTTAAACCCGTCCACGTTGCATTGCATGTTGCATTGCGTGTTGCAGCTGTAGTCTGTACCCAGCTTAAGTTGTCGGTTTTTGTCACGACGCAAAGGAATATTCAGTTGCAGCGTGGACATGAATGTTTAAAGTTGAAGTAGTGTATACGTCTCGAACAGCAAACTGTGCTCAAAATAAAATAAAATGGAAATTGAATGGGATCACTAAAAAAAGTTATTGTTAATTCAAATCTATCAACAGAACGATGTGTTATAGAACCCAGCGAATATAAATTAAAAAAAAAAACAAATATTAAAGCAGATAAGTGGAATTATATAGGTGAAGCTGACTCCATAGTGCAACATTCGTTTCACTACTACGATCACTGCGGATACGATGCGAAATGATTGAAAATGGAGGTGCGCACGTTAACGAGAAAAAATCGTCCATGTTGCATTACACGTTTCGTTGCACGTTGCAGCTGTAGTCTGTACCTGGCTTGATGGATTACCATCGCGTATATAATGCAACGTGAACTGCAACATGCAACTCGTGTCCACACAGGTTGCATTACATGCTGCATTACACGTTGCATTGCACGTTGCAGCTGCAGTCTGTACCCGGCTTTACAGTCTTCATCTTCTGTAGTACCTATTCCTAAAAAAGCCTTGTCCAGGAAATTGTTCAACAATTACACCTCGAGTCGCCAGTACTTTGATTTCGAATCAAGAGCTTGATTTCCAAACAAAAGTTCTATTCGACGAAATTTTCATTTAAAATCAAATGTAAGATCGGATTGCAAATGAAACTTTTCTCTAGTAGAATTTTTTTTGGAAATTGCTTTTTCTTGCGATTCGGCGGTATTTCGACAAGACGCCTCCTGTCTCCTGTTCCTGTATGTGACGGTCTAAAACATATTACACAGTGACGGCTGGTGATATTTAGGCTGTCATATCTTAGTACTGGAACATGGGAACCAAGCGATACTTTAAGGCATAACTGCCAAGAGTAAATGAGGAAATTTTACAAAAAAAAAATTGCCATTAAAGTTTGCGAAAAAAAGTTGAAAAAATTGTGAGCCTCATCTATTGTCTTTTAAACAATTTGTAAAATTGTTGCATAACATTTTTTTTTCAGGGGCAGGTGGAAAATATGTCGACAGATTTAAAATTTCATAAAAAAATACTTCTTTTTTTATAGTTACACAGTTTTGAAATTTTATTTTAGATTCATATTTTACTGCAAATTTCAAAAAGGTTCAAAAAAGTTTTTTTTTTACAAAACTACTTTACTATTGGTAGTTATGCCTTAAAGTATTGCTTGGGTCCCATGCACCAGCACTAAGATATGACAACCTAAATGTCACCAGCAAATATTGTTTATAATTTTTACCTAATACTTAATATACTTTGTTAGAGTGTAAAATTACAAAAACCACCGTACATAAGTCCTTCGATGTTCAATGAGATGGGAACAATGATGTTATTATAAATTCATGGGAGATTGAAGTACCTACTCTTATAATCACATCTATTGTTGTCAATAAGAATGAGGTATCTGCACCCAACCATAGAAAACTAAATAATGCACCTATTTTTACCTTCATATTCACAAATATGTATAATGATTATTAATACTTTATTTCTAGTACAGCGTAAGACACAAATTATTATCTGGAAAGTATATTCTGTAAACTGATCCAATGTGAAAAGTGCAGGGATTTGCTTTTGTTAGTCTTATTAATCTTTCTAGAATTCATTTGAAATTAGTTAAATTCCTAATTTCTCATCGGATTTTCTTTTTATATTACTAAGAAATAATACTTTATTTTTTAAAGGCGAAACTTGTCCTTTATCATCAATCTCATTTGTAAAAATTATGTATAACAGTTTAAGAAAACTACACATGGTTTTACCTTGTCAAAGAAATAATCTATTGTGTTAGATGATAAAATGCCTACATACGAAAACGAAATTTTCGCACAATTCGCGTATATATTTGCAACAAAAATATTGAAAATGTACGTACGTAATCTTGAAACTTCGTAACAACATGTAACATCAGAGCGTAACATAGATGTTGCGCCTAAAGGCTTGTATAAATTTTCAACAAAATATTGTATCGTAACTCCACCAAGCAACAATGAATCGTTATCATGTACAGTACGCGTAACATCAGAGAGCAACATAGATATTGCACGTGTTAGTTCATTGCGATCCAGAGATTGTTGATATTTCACTGAAGCATCAAAGGAAGTTTCATCATGTCATATGATACGTTAAGCTTCAGTGTATATTATATACATCTAATATTGGCTTGTAATATTTTGTTGGCGAAGTTCTTCATTGAGTATAGATTGTGATCATGAAGTAGATAGAATCGTAGTCTACTAAAAAGCACAATGTAACTTCAAATATTTCCTGTATGTTTATTGCTTTTCTAATACATGTATCATATTTAAACACTTACTAATTATATTTATAAACAACTCAAAATCTGTTATTTAATTTCTTAGAATTTTAAATCAGCACGAACATTTATGTCATCATATCCGGTTTTTTTTAATATAGGTCGGTTTACCATAATCTATAACAATTTATTTGCAATTTTTTATTATTATCCATCATTTTAAATATGTATTTAACAACCTCTACTTTAGGCCTGATGAAACATATGGAACGCCACAAGGTGCATGACGAGACAAGGTTCGCAATTCGATCAAAATTTTTCCACACTTTGGTATGCATAACATCACCTCGTTCTTGATCATATTGGTGACGAGGTTGTGAGACAAAGTTTTTTTGCAAGCGTGTACGAAGCTCTGCGATTCATTAACTGTTAGTATTTTCCTGAAACAACAGCTTCACGATGAACATGATGGACTCATGAGTCATAAGTCGAGATTACCCGCTAGTGTATGCACCCATGGGCGTCGCTTCCAACATTTCCAGGGAGGATAGAGCAAAATTTTTAGAATAATTTAGAATCTGTATATAGACGTTTGAAATATTTATTTGTGAATGTTAATTTAGCTATTTTTTAAAATTATTTAGCATTGTATTTGATTGGTTTTCATTATTTATTTATTTACTTATTTATTTAGTATTGCAATACCCAACAGGCATGCCCAATTACAGAGTAACGTACAAACATACAGAGTAAACCATAAAATTTAAGGTTACAATAAAGAATTATATTCAATTTATCTATATTTTTCTTCTTAAATTAATATTATTTAGTTTTAACAATAACTGACTATGTACAAACCATTAAAAATATCTTACCCCCTATTTATTTTATTACCAAAAAAACCCAGTTGACTTACCGGAGACCGGAGATAAAACATGTTGGATCTGGATTGAGGTAAGTAAGACATATCCTGATTACGACTAAAGAGACTTGGTATTCAGAATTGCAATAAGGACACTGTGTACATACAATCAATTTAATAAGATAAGATTATGTAAAAGTTTATATAAACATACTACTGATCTAGATCTCTTTGACTTTAAAGTTGTATAAAAATAATATTCTATTAATACTCCAATGTGTACATATAAATTGTAAAGTGTAAATCACGTAAAAGGTCCACCCCATATATTTTGTTTTGAGGATATTTTTGATTTTCGGGATTTTCGCCTATATGAATTTTAACGTAGATTACGATTCTGATGACAGATTTTTAATTCAACCAAACATAAACGGGGTGTTCAAAAATACGTTTAGATCGTCAAACTTGCCTTATTAATATTTCTTCACAAAAGATAAGTCTATCATTTTGGTTAAGCAGCTGAGCAGCTTGAATGTGGTGTGGTGGTTTATTACGTTTCAAAATACGTTTGACGCTGCTTTGTATTATATTTAAGTAATCAGCTGTGTCATATGTAGAACATCTAGGATTTTCTTGGAAATAAAAAGTAGAATATTGAATTGTACTCCTTCGTTTGTAATCGGTTTTCGGATATTTTTTTCTTGTTTTTTAAATCTCCATGATTACCAAATTGTTCACAAAGGTTTTTAAAATATTTATGACTAGGAGTGACACCGTCATGGTGTTTTCTTGCATAATCTCGATTAGCATAGCATTTTTGCATAGTAAGAAATTTTCTAAAATGTGTCGTTGTTGCCAAGTATATACTACAAAACTTTTTTAACATTATTCTTATCATCATAACATCGTTATTTATGAATTTTATGACACAAACTTATATATTTTTGAAACCTCTCGATGAGTCCTTTCGAAATACGTATACAGTATGTCCCAAATTCGAGGTTCACTATTGCTATCTCTGTTATTATAAGAGATACAGGGTCGGTTAAATGGAGAAAGTTTTGAGAAATTTTATTATAAAATTAGAGCCACTTACAAAGATTTTCCATCTACTACAGATTTTGAAAAAAATTTAAAAATGTGAAATTTGTTGTTTTCCATTTTTCCCCATAACTCTTTATTTTTGATTTTTTTCAAATCTGCAAAAACTTTTCTAAAACAATTTTTTAAACAAAATAATCTTTTTTAGTCATGTTTGCTCTCCAACGTTTCGGTTCTTCAGAACCCTCATGAACCTCATTTTTTTTATATAATAATAATAATAATAATAATAATAATAATGGGTGCAAAGGACCGGCAACCTCCACGCTGGTGCACCCTGGACAGGCAGAGGCAACTCTGCCTGACAAATGCCGGCCGGGGGGTACCAAGGCTAACCACCTAGTACCCCTTTCCCTTCTGGTTCCATATAACCTAAGGAGAAGGGCCCCTCACGACCGACCCCAATCGGATGGGGGTCAGAGACGAGTGGGAGGGGCCTCACCGGAACGTCTCAATGGTAACGACCGCAATGGACAAGGACGCTTTAAGTGGACGAGGGAACTTCGGGATGACTTGCTGACCTGCCGCGAGAGTAGCGAACCTGAGCGAAGGGGATACATGGCGCGATTGCATGCACTTTGGTGCGAAATGCATCCAGAGCATCGCGCCTTCTCTCAACAACATCTGAGAGATCAAGTATCCTTTCTGCTCAGGACAGGTTATGTAAGGGCACCCCGTCAGCCGGAAGAACTGCCAGCCGCAGTCCCACCGCGGCAATTACCAGCTGATGGGGAACATCCTTTAGAGTTCACCGACGTAGACTTAAGGACGAGGGTTAGCCTTAACACCAGGGCTAACCTAAAGCCACAAGACCTGGCTAGAATGGACGTGGTCATCGATGAGGAAATTCCGGAAGATGTAGACATCTGGCAAATAAACTGTGCCGTGTACAACGCCGCGAAGCAACTCGTCCCCCGTGAGAGGTCAACCAATCACGGGGTCGAGAAAGCCAAGCGGCGTGTACAGAAAATCGAAGGCAAGATACAGTCGGCCAGACAACATGCTTCTCGGATCCAGAGTGTGGTGGAATATAAGACGACTGGTAGAGTTTTTACTCCCAGAATCCGGCGCATAACAGCCGGATTAAGACGTCAACACCACACTCTCAATCTGACAGTGATGCTTACCATCAAGCAGCACTGTCTAGATAGGATCCGAGCGCTCATGGCGATAAAGAAAACACTGAAGAGGCGGGTGAGGAGTATGGAACAAAACAATTTGTTCCGTACGAATCCTTCTCGCCTCTTTCAAGAGCCACAGCGTGTTGTCGAGAATCCGCCGACTGTAGAAGATGTCGAAACCTTCTGGAAGGGAACCTACGAAACGACGCGTCCATTCAATAGCAACACTCCAGCAATTGCACACTTCGAGGCTCTATGCCACAGACATCTTGAAGAGCCAGAAGAAGTGTGCCCGGCAATCAGTACGGAGGAAGTCCAACAAGCACTTGTTGGTACCAAGAACTTCACTGCCCCGGGCCCAGACGGCATTAACAACTGGTGGTGGAAGAAATTTCCTTCCACTCACCGCCGTCTGGCGCGAGTTTTCAACTCATGGTTGAACGAGGGGCAGCAGATTCCGGACTGGTTCGTCGAGGGACGTACTGTGCTTATCCCCAAAAAGGGGGATCTTTCCGACCCGAGGAATTATAGGCCGATCACTTGCCTTAACTCCTGCTACAAGATATTTACACGTATCTTGTATGCTAGGACACTGAGGTCTGTTGATCCGGTCTTCCAGCAGATACACGAACAGCGTGGTGCCAAGAAGGGCATGGCAGGTTGCAAGGACAGCCTGCTGATAGACCGCTGTATTACACAGGATTCTGTGCAATACAAGCGGAATCTATCGATGGCCTGGATTGATTATCGCAAGGCATTTGATACAACATCGCACGAGCTATTGTTGTACTTGCTCGAATGTCTTGCGGTACCAGCACCACTAGTGAGATGCATAGAACAGCTGCTGCCGCTCTGGAAGACCCGCTTCACCATAACATCAGGTGCGCAGCGGGTCACGACAGAGCAGGTGGCATTTAGGAGAGGAGTTTTCCAGGGTGACTCCCTGAGTCCTCTCCTCTTCTGCATCTCACTGCTGCCGTTGTCTGTTGGGCTCCGCCAAACCCGCGGATATCAATGTGGGCCACCCAGCGACCGGAGGCATAAGGTCACCCATCTATTTTATATGGATGACCTTAAACTTTATGCCTCCGGAGAGCGTGAACTACAAAACGCTCTTAGGGTGGTCGAAGAATATACGCGGGCAATTGGTATGGAGTTCGGGTTGGACAAATGTGCAGTCGTCCACCTCAAGAGAGGACGATGCGGGGAATTCCCTGAAGATGCGCAGCTCGCAGACGGAAGCATCCTAAGACATCTGGATGCCGGAGAGACCTATACATACCTGGGTGTGCAACAAAGGCACATCCAGGATGTAACACAAATAAAGGATTCTCTCCGCGGCAAGTACAGACACCGCCTCCGAAAGATTTGGTCTTCCGAGCTTTCGGGGAAGAACAAGGTGTCTGCAACTAATATGCTTGCCGTTCCGATTCTGCTCTACTCCTTCGGAGTAGTAAAGTGGAGGGTAGATGAGCTGCGCCAATTAGACAGAGATACCCGCAAGATGATGAATATTCACAGAAGTATTCATCCTAGATCGTCCGTTCCTCGTGTGTACCTACCACGTCAACGGGGGGGCCGAGGACTCTTGAGCCTGGAGTGTACACATGGCAGAGTAGTACTGAGTATGGCATGTAACATACTTAGGAGCTCAGATCCCCTCCTGCGGTTCGTAAAACACCACGAAACTGTAGGAGTGGGAGCAGGATTATTCAAGGCAGCAAAAAGAGCCGCAGATGAACTCGGTCTCGCATTTGATATCAGGCGAGGAGGCCGGCGAGGTGCTGATGTTGAGTCAGTCACCGAACTTCAGCCAAATCGTCTGAAAGCCCGAATCAGAGCTGCCGAACAGGAAAATCTGTTTCGGCAGCACGTCGATAAACCCCAGCATGGTGTCTTCTATAAGAACATAGAAACACTGGGTTTATCGACCAAGCTGACCTTCGCCTTTCTAAGGTCAGCAGGGCTTAAGTCGGAGACCGAGGGATTCATTATGGCCTGTCAAGATGGTGTTATCAACACCTTGGTCTACCGTAGCCGCGTGTGGCGTGTAGAGGTTCCTGATATCAACTGCAGGACCTGCCATCAGGCGCCGGAATCGCTCATGCACTTATTATCTGCATGTCCTATATATGCGATTTCGGCCTACATCCACCGGCATAATGCGGCGTTACGAGTGCTATACTACCATCTAAGGCACTCGTACGGGGTAGACCAGACACCAGTGCTGCCTTACGTCCCCGGAGATATTGAGTCCGTTGTCGAGAACGAGAAATGCCGGATTTACTGGAATTACTCGTTCCCGACTGTCAGGCTAATCCAAGCCAACAAGCCTGACATAGTCCTCCTCGACCATCAACTCAAGGTGATGTATGTCATCGAGTTCTCGGCACCTGCGGAGAAAACATCACCTTGAAGGAGGAGGAGAAACGGACCAAATATCGCGATCTCCGGTACGAGCTCCAAGTGCTGTACCCAGGCTACTCGGTCAAAATGGTCGTCCTTATTATCGGTGTACTCGGAGGGATAAAGCCTACGCTGCTCTCGGAACTGAAGATCATACCGGCCTGCCAAAAACCAGCCGAGTGGCTTGCAGGTCAAATGCAAAAGGCGGTCATTCTGGGTTCTCTCCGTCTACTTAGGACACACGATTCTGGTATCTACAGTCACTAACCCTGCGGGATGTGGGGAGTGGCTGTAGTTGATGCGCCGGCGCGACTCCCGTGAGGCGTCGGAGGCCACGGGAGGACTGACCGGCATCGGGAAACCGAAAAAAAAAAAAAAAAAAAAAAAAAAAAAAAAAATAATGGTTTATTTTCAAAATTACATACTATAAGATACTATAATTTAATTTTAGCATGCAGAATAAGTTGTTATAGCATATACTAATAAGTAATAAACCTTAGGTAAGCCTCACATAGTTATAAAAACTGGGCGTGAGTGCTACATCTTGCAGCTATATACACAAACATAATCTAAACCTAAGACGAACATAATACGTAACTGTCTACACACATTTATCTATATGGTATCAGTAGATGAATTAATATGTACACAGTTACACACATACAATAATTATAATTGTTATTATGTTCATTATAAGCATTAATATATATCAGGACCAATGATTGGTTATGCGACATTTTAGTGTTTAAAATTATTATAAAAGACAAACTGGAAGTTATAAGAATACATGATACAATTTACAATATTTATAATGTTTACATTTATTATTTAAGTAAGTATAATTCAATCAGTGAGAAAATGTTTAATTGGGTATAATTTTTAGATAAATAAAGCAAAATTAATTAACCGAGAAAGCACCGGTATCAACAAAATTGTGTAATATCTGAAATGGGTACTTTTGGAGCCATTTATTTATTTCGTATTTAAATTTATTATAGTTAAGATGTTTATAGAGTGGTGGTATATTATTATACAATCGGGGGGCTAGGTAGGTAAAACTTTTTTTGTCCTATCGTTTTATGGGCCCGCGGTACTGTTATTGTTCCTTTTTCTTTATTTCTAGTATGGTGGTCATGCGGGGGGGATAAATTGCTGTGTGTAGTTGTTTTTTGTAAATAATTGTATTGGTTTATTATTAAAGCTTTGCAGTACAATTTCCTTATAGTTAATATATCTGTTTCATTATATAATGAATAAGTTGGGTAATAATAATCTTTCTTTAAAATAATTTTTAAAAATCGTTTTTGTAGTTTCTCAAGGGGATTTAGGTTTGTTTTATTTATTCCACCCCATGCTAGCACACCGTAGCATAATTGCGACTGAATAAGTCCGTAATATACTGTTTTTAGCTGTTTAGAGGTTAATATGTTTTTTAATTGTTTAAATGTATAGATAAAGCATCTCAATTTTTTGCATACACTTTCTATATGAAAATCCCATTTTAAATGGCTGTCAAGAATCACTCCAAGGTATTTTATGTACGTTGCTTTTTGAATTGTCTGATCTGTCTCTTCAATGATAATATCTGAAAACTGTGGCAGGTTACTTTTATAGGAGCAGAATGGTAAGAATTTTGTTTTGTCTATATTAATAGTAAGAAGATGTGTATCTAGCCAATCCTTTACTGTTTTTAAATTTTTACTTGCGAGTTTCCTTACCATTTCCCAAGTTGAGGCAGTGAAAAATACTACAGTGTCATCTGCAAATGAATAAATTGAGCCATCTAATTGTAGAGTAAGCAGACCATTTAGATATATACCAAATAGGATTGGTCCCAGAACCGTTCCCTGTGGTAAACCGTAAAGAACGATTCTGGGGTCACTTAGTGTATCTCCTATTTTGACTACTTGGGAACGATTGTGTAAATAACTTGTAAATAAGTTGTGAATTTTACCCCTAAATCCCATATCCCACAGTTTTCTTAATATTTTTTCATGGCTTATTGTATCAAATGCCTTAGCAAGGTCAATGAAAACACAAATGGAAGGAAAACCTCGATCAACCGCGTCATATAATTTCCCAACTAACTTTGCTATAGCGTCTTGAGTAGATGTTTTCTCACGGAAACCAAATTGTTTTTTAGAAAGTAACTGAAATTTATTTAAAAATGATTCCATTCGAAATTTTATCGCCCTTTCAAAGATTTTTGAAATATGTGTGGTGAGAGATATTGGTCTGTAGTTAATTACCTCCAGTTTATCGCCGCTTTTATGGATTGGATTTATAACTGCAGTTTTAAAATGTGAAGGACATATACCAGTATCAAAGATTTTATTAATTAGATGAGTTAACAATGGTGTTATTATATCAACAATATCTTTAAGTGTTTCCGTTTTTAAACCATCATATCCGGGAGATTTTTTATTTTTTTAAATTTAGTACGTAATTTCGTATTTCTAACTCTGATACTGGCTCTAAAAGAAAGGTATTTCCATAAATCTGATTCTGAAATATCCGAGAGGGTTTTTTAATTTTGCTTGCTAGATTCGATCCAATTTCAGAGTAGTGGTCATTAAACTGATTCGCTATTTCTTTTTTGTTTGTAGATATTTTATTGTTATGTAATTTAATCTTATTTATTTCTGTTCTTTTTTGTGTCATTATTCGTAATATTTTTAACTGTTTTCCAAATCGTTTTTGAGTTGTTGTTTAGTGTAATGTGTTTTTGGAAAAAATCTTGCTTAGCTTTTTTTAATTAAATTGTTTAGTTTGTTTTTGTATACACGGTACCTTTCTTTTAGGACATTATTTTCTGGGTTCTTAATGACTTGTTGATAGAGACTGTCCCTTGCTTTTATTGATTTCATCAAACCAGCCGTAATCCATTCTTTACGTTTAATTTGTTTTTGTTTTATTTTTATAGTTGATTTTGCTGTAGCATTCTTTATTGTAGCTTCTAATATACTACATGCATTTTCCACGTCGACGCATTTATAAAAAGGGTCCCAATTTTCTGTCTGTAATATATTTAATAATTGTTTCTTATTATTTCGGTATAAATATTATTGCTTTTATTGCATGTTATATTTCCCCTGTGTATATTTGGGAATGAAATGAGCGTGCTATAATGATCTGTAATATTCGACTGCAATACAATAGGTACTACTGTAGTATTTTTCATTGTTTTTAAAAATATATGATCTATGCAACTTGAGAGATGTCCTTGACGCCATGTAGGTTTGTTAATAAGCGATTCATAGCCATTTTCATATAATGTATCTAAGTACTCATATGCAAAGTTTTGACGCGATAGAATGTTTATATTAAGATCACCAATTACAATGTTATAATCTGTGTTACACATATTTCCAATATAGTTTTTTAAATTTATTATAAATTCATCAACATTTGTGGATGGGCGCCATATTGGATTTTCACATTTAAAAAGACCCTCTTATTTCCTTTTCAGTAATGTATCATAAGTTGGTAATCGTATCATCCGTTGTGATAAAACTGGCAAAAATAAAATATTAATTTTTAATTACTGTTAATACTGTTAAATACTGTTGACAAATAAAAAGTGGAGGGCATTAATACCTGATAAAATAATTACATCTTTGTAAATAGCTAATGTCTTCTAAAAATGTTCTCCTTTGTGCCTTTATGATTCATTTATTTTAGAAAATTGAAAATTGGGTATGTACTGACATTTTACCCCATTTTCGTGAATAAGAGATCTGAATATCAAACTATTTGTAATAATAAAGGACAATGGCATGATACTTATTATTAACAATGAAAAGAAAAAATTGCTCTATACAATATCCCAAAAGACACAAGCAGCTACGGACACGAATTTCGGAATGTTTACAGTGGTCTATCTAATTTAAAAACAAACGTCTGAACCTAACAAGTAGGCTATGATGGAATTAATAGATCATAAACAATCGAGACTTAATATTCCTGTCAAAACTGCTTGTTTACGTTTGTATGTCATAATTGTATTGAGTTGTTCAAGTATAAAAAAAAAAGAAATGGCACGACGATATTCAAAAGAAATATGATATGCTGGTAGTTGTTTATATTAAGTGTCGTAGAAATGCAGAAAATGCAAGTAACAGTTATTTTCAGAATGATCCTGATAGACCCCAGCCATATAAAACATAAAATTAATCAGTGATTTATTAAACTTTGGCAGTTTCGAACAACCTCGAGGAAAATATGGAATCGATAATCAGTTACGTGATACCGACATAATTCAATCAATCAGCGGTAAGCTCCTTCATCTTCTATTAGAGAAATTAGACAACGAACTAATAATTCAAAAAGTACCGTGCAAAAAGTATTAAGAAGGAATCAATTTCATCCCTTTAAGCTAACAATTGTGCAAGAGGAAATAATTTTAATAGAAGAACTACATTTTGTCAATGGTATATCGAAAAATGTACAGAGAATCAAACCTTTCGCAACAGTGTGTTATGGACTGGTGAAACCCGATTTACAAATTGTGGAATATTCAGTAGGCACAATCACCATTACTGGAGTGTCGAGAACCCTCACTTAACAAGCCAGAGAAGGTTGCAAACAAGAACAACAAATTTTGTTTCTTAACGTTCTTCCATATTTTAGGTATACTTATTAACAAAAGACATGTTTAGTTTTTTTGTTCGATTTTTAATGTACTCATTTTGTTCCAGTTTCATTGTGTTGTTATTGTTATTCGTTCACTAAAAATTGTCTCCAAATGTATATAAATTTTGTTATATTTTTTATTTCGCAGCTTACAATTTACAGTATTTACAGAGATTACAAGTTACTATTTTATTTTTGCCAATTTTATCACAACGGATGATATGATTACCAACCTAATTATGATACATCACTGAAAAGGAAATACAAAGGCCTTTATAAAAATGTGAAAATCCAATATGGCGTCCATATAAAAAAATTAAGTTGATGAGGGTTCTGAAGAACCAAAACGTTGCAAATTCGACTAAAGAGGATTATTTTGCTAAAAACTTACTTTAGAAAAGTTTTAACAGATTTGAAAAAAAAAATCAAAAATAGAAATGTTATGGGGAAAAAATGGAAAACAATAAATTTCATATTTTTATAATTTTTTTCAAAATCTCCAGCAGATGGAAAATTTTTGTGGCGCTGATTTTATAATGAAATTTCTCAAAACTTTCACCGTGTATATATTTGGTTAAATTAAAAATCTGTGATTAGAATCATAATTTACGTTAAAATTCTTATATAGAGTCCAGAAAATGAAAAATATCTTCAAAATTACCAAAATAAATGGGGTGGGCGTTTTACGTGACTTACTCTGTACCTGTTTTTTTGAAGTTTATACTTTAAAAATTTCTTTTGTACTTTTTCTAAATATTTATATGTGCAACATAGAATGGTGACCATACTATACGACAGTATTCAAGATTTTATATTATTAGACAGTTATAGAGTTTCTTTATACCTGTTATGTCAACGAAATCAGGAGCATTGCCAATAATGAAACAAATTTCTTTAAACCATTATTTACAATTTCGTTTATATGATACAAGAACGATAACTCAGACTCAATATAAATACCTAGGTCTTTAATTTTATATACAAGTGACAGATCTTCGCCGTTCACTTAATAATCAAAACCTATTGTATTCTTTTTTCGCAGAAATTGTTGACAATGCCCATTTAGAGCAGATAAAGAATAACTTCTCCACACCACACCAGTTTGTTATAAGACAAAGATTTTCTTTCAGTTGTAGGTAGTCCAAAAACTTGTTAATATTCATTAAAAATTTTGCATCATCAGCAAAATGGAGAATTTTAGAATACTTTAAATCATTAATAAATGACAAAAATGATGGACCCAGGTTAGAGCCCTGCGGCACCTCTCATGTTTGTTTAAATTCATAGGAACTAAATCCCTATAACTTTACAAACACTTTCATGTTTGTTAACTACGAGGTTAGTAAATGAATTATAATCTAGTCAATGTTAAATAATTTTAATTTGTTAATCAAAATTTAATGATCTAATGTATTGAAGGCTTTTAATATATCCATGTATACTATCTAATTGTGAATGAATTCAATAACTATTTGTTTTGTTAAAAGAAAATAATAAACTAATTTACCACTATGGTCGCAAAAGTCAAATAAATTTAAAACCGTGATGAATTACAAGTATAAATTATTTCTGCAAATTCATATTCATTTAAAAAATTACATATTTCTCTAAATAACTTTATAATATAAAATATGGAAGATACCAAATTAAAATGATAATTATTGTAATATGAGAATACAAATTTCTTTGGCGTACTATTAAATAAAATATAATTGTTGTGGCACACCGTTCATTTTCTGTGTAAAAACATATAAATAAAAATAGTTACAAATTTGAAATACAAAAAATTTAAAAAAACCCACGTCACAAAAATATTAGAATATTTAAAAACTGTTAATAATAAAGTATTAGAATTTTTCCAAATGTCTTATGTTGCAACTTATAAAGTACTTTTAGTCGATATTATGTTATCTTCACGGAAAATTGACAGGGTTTTACATATTCATATACGTTATTAAATAGCTAAATAGTAACATGCGATTTGCTTAGGATTGGGGGTAGATATTTATCAAGCGACGTTGGCTAGAATCAATGTTGTCCATGGGCATCAATAGTCCTGTGTTCCGGAATAGGTACTAAAAACAGAATAAATGTTCGGTAGCTGAGGTCGCTCGGAAGTTTGACCACACAAAACTGTTCATACTAAATACAATATAGGTCAGGATAGTAAAGTTTTATGTCCTCAAAAAGTTACTTTCATTTGCATTAGATTTGCGAACATATTAATTGACATGTAAATATTTATTTTGTACCATTCTGATTAACATGTACTCGCTTGGATAACGTTTATGTGGAATGAAGTAGACAACTATGTCTTGATTTAATGAAAAACGATGAACGATGAATGTAAATAAGAAAAAAATAACATATACGTTCACGTGCTTGGTCATGTGTGAATGATCAATCAAGTTAGTAAAAAAAAAATCTTTAAAACTATGACGGAGGCATTAGAATGGTTACTTGCTGTATATGTGAATGGTTTTTTATTATTATAGTTGAACATTTATTCTACTTTTCGATGTAGCATCTAGAAAGTCCAATTGTAATTAAATGTGCTTTTAAAGCAAAAAACAAGTTTAATTGAAAATTAATTGTAAAAATGCATTATTTTTACTTTCCAATAACAGTAATAAAAGGTAACAAAAAATGTGTACCTGGAAACAATGTTATAGTTATTTTTTTTAGTCACCTATATTTTCATTCTCAAGCAGATAGAGTGACTACATATAAAAAATTGAACAAAGCAGACCATTTGGTACAGGTGTTCATTCGGTTTGAAACGATTTAAGAGGGAGTGGCAAACGATTCTCCCCTTTAGGGGCGTGTTCTTTTTTGAATACTATTTTATGCAATATTATAATGAGCAGATCATTGCTGTATTTTGCAGTTATTGTTCAATAAATCGAAAATGGTTACAAATAGCCCAAGGGATGTACATACAAAAATATTCGTTCTTCAATCCTACATCACATCGTTCAAAAATATACAGGGTGTTCCATTTGGAAAAATGAGAAAATTCAGTTCAAATAGTTGTAAATTTAAAAATTATATTTGGCCACCCTGTATACACTTAGGAAGCGAAAATGGCTGAATGTCATCACACGGATGTCTCATAACTGGTACTGATATATTTTTTTCTTAAAATCGATAATTGTGACTGTAGTGATTTTTTTAATATACACGTGTAAATGGTATAATTTCAACAAACAGAATCATTACATCCAAGTAGTTGGGAAAGAGTCAATAATAATACTGGAGTGGAAGGAGGCCACAAAGAGGTTTCAAAAAAATGTTCTGATATACATGGCATTCCATTTAAAAAAATTTTAGTTGACCCTGTGTACAATCGTCTTGGCTCACTCTGTATATTCGAGTTATAGACTTTTTTGTCTAGTTTATTTATGTTTTTAAATCAAGTTTCTAGCTATCATAGAACTCAAGATATCGAAGTCGGACGCACTATTACCCCACCCTGTATACCTATGTTGGAATTTTTTTAATTTTTTATGATATTATCAATTTCATAATCGTCAGTTGGTGCTAGATAAAAAAATTAGGATGGAGAACTAAATTGTTATAAAAATGAGTAAAATGAACTTCTGAATCGGGTATAGATTCCAAAATAATATCCGATATATTTACAAAAATATTGTTAAAACTTTCTGCTGGGATTTCAGAATAAATTTTGGTTTCATTTTTTGTTCGTAAATTTATTAACCGCCATGTTGCTTTACTTTTATTATTTGAATTTTGAATGAAATTTTTATTAGCAGTTTGTTTTGCATTAAGAATCACCTTTCTATAGTCATGCTCAATTAATTTATATAAATTTGTAATCTCGCTCGTTTCAATACATTTTTTTAATACATATATAGCATCGCGTTTCAGGTCATCGCTGAATTTAATCTAGTATTATTATTATTTATATCTTTAAGATATTTTTCTTGAAAATGAAAATAAAATTTTTGCAGTGTCAAAAAAACAAGTTAAATGATTGATTATCATCATCTACATTATATAAGAATATCCAGTCAAAATGAAATACCTATCTAAATCATTTTCAAATTTCATTAATTTTTTATCTGAAATAATTCTTATTTTATTCCACTTCCTAATTGTACTTTTGGTAGTTCTTATGCACGTTTCTATTCCTAAGTGATCAGACAAATTTTGATCGATCACACTTATTTTTATATTAGACTCGTCTATATCTGTAATTACGTTATCTATGCAATTTTGGCATATTCTACCACAAATTTTACAAATTCTAGTTGGAATATTAATCCCAAATCTAAGACTAATAGATTGTGTTACATCCGTAAATTGTTTTGTATCTTTACGCAATAATAATTTATTAAAGCAAGTATTAAAATCTCCATTTAATACTAAATGTAAATTAATTTTCTGCGTTATCTGCAACATAGTATACAATTTATCAAAGATACCTCTAAGGGAATTTTAAACTTGAAAAAGCTTAGAAATGCCGCATATAAGAAAAAACAATTAACAAACTCTTCTTCTTATTAACACTTTGGTCTCTTATTATTGTATTTCAAAAATGATTTACATTATGTGAATAACCAATACTTATCGTGGAATTTTAAGCGAGTCCATCCCTGTACGAACCATTAATTTTTCAATAAATGTGTATTTCTTGTTAAAAAAAGATGAAGTTTAATTTGTGTAGGGTATTTAAATAAAATTAATAAAATAGTGACGTTAACTATCTGATTACATTCTTTGTCGAATTTAAAATTTGGTCAAAAAATGATTCACAACAGGGTGATGTTATCGGCACTGAGAGCAACATTATAAAAATTGAATCAGCCTGGAATTTTTCCAAAGTAAAAAGCTTTTGATTGGACTAAATGAGTAACGTGCTTTTGTATAGTTCTTGTTTTAAAAATGACGAACTCGAAGAAATTTTTTCTTTAGTAAAATCATGAGTATAAAATTAGTGCTTTCAATATTGGAACTTTTCGATTTGCGAATATGAGATTTTCCGTATAAATTCGATTTTATTAAAGTTACAAAGTTTTTTGTTCATTGAAATAAAAATAATAAAGAGCAATATAACTAATATAACTTGATCAGGTAAATTTTAAATAAATAAAATTCAAACTTACCATTTTGAAAGAGCGCGGATTTATGAATTTGAAGCACAGACAAGTCAGTCACTCGATGTCAGCAATGCGGCACCCGTGAGTCAGAATAATGTCCTCAGGAGTTCGAAAGCTTTTTTAAAGAACATCATCTTGGCAACGCGCATGGCATTTAACTACACCTAAAATATATTTGTAATTATAGTTCCATTTTATAAATTATACAGAGGACACGAATTATTTAATTAAAAATCTAGATTATCTCATACTTACTACTTGAAGGGTGCGTCAAAATGTTAAGGATGGGTCAAATAATTCTTATTATTTAATTTATTATAGGTACGTCCATATATGACATTATTTATACATAGTATATACATGGGCATCCTACAATTTTAAATTGACTTGGATTGAAATTGCATTATCGTCCCCGTACTCTATCACAATTCCAATTCAATTGATCTTCATGACAAGATTCCGAAAAAAAATTTTCATTATTGTAAAATTTGCAGTCTTCAGCAAAAAATTGTTCATGTATATCGATGCAACTTTCACATTTTTTGATTCCTGATATGAGTGCACTTGTGATTTTATTTTTATTTTATTTTATTTGGTACACTATCCAACAGGTCCTCAGACCCAATTACAGAATAGGAATACTAGGTTACAATAAAAAAAGAAATACAATATGGACTTAGCTAAGGTACTTAAACATCATACAGAATACAAAAGAGAATACAAAGATAATATGGATAAAAGAAAACAAAACAACAAGAAAAAAAGAATCTACAAAAGTAGTAAGTATAAGTATAGTATAAATAGTTAATTACACATAATATACGAATAAATAATACAAAACATTGTATGTCTTGAAATTTTTCCGGAAGAAGTTCCGAATCAGGGGTTATACATGCATGATTTTATTGAGGCAACGTTGCAGTTGAATATGTCGACGCGATCATGTATGTTATTGTATATGTTACACATGACTTGTAATGGAGAGAATTTTTTTGAGTTTGTTCTTGGATTTGCTAAAATAAATAATTGTGTTTGACGCGAAGTTACTCGGTGGGCATGAAACGGGAGCATGTTAAGAATATGGGAGCTGTTTATCACATTGTGTATCAATTTGTAAAGAAAAACCAAGTAAGAGACTTTGCGTCGATCTTCTAATGATCTCAGTGAGAACCTTGACAGAAGTTACGACTGGGGATAACCAATAGGCGGATATGACCCTTCAATTTTATAAGTGGAGTATTTCAGAAATCTTCGCTGTATGTTCTCTAAGTTGTCTATATGTACTTTATAGTGCGGCGACCATACTATTGAGGCATACTCTAAGGTTGATCTAACGATAGAATTATAGAGTAGCTTGAGGCTAGTAGCATTGTTGAAATGAAGAGTGTTTCTGATGAGAAAACCCAAAGATTTGTACGATCTATTAATTACATGATTAATATGAATCGTAAATGTTAGTTTTTTATCAAATATTACTCCTAAGTCAGTGAAAGTCTCCGGTCTAGAAAGTATATTGTGTTCTAGCGTATATTGGTATGGTATAATATTTGTTTTTGTTGTTATAGATAAAACGTTACATTTTGAAGGATTAAGGGGTAATTTGTTTCCTATAGACCAATTATAAATTACGTTCAAGTTTTCCTGCAACATCTCGCACTCCTCAGAGCTCGAAACTCTACAGAACAGTTTTAGGTCATCAGCATACAGTAGACAATTTACGGTAATATCAGATACAATGTCATTAATGAAAATATTAAATAAAAGTGGTCCTAAATTCGACCCCTGCGGGACACCTGACGTTGGTAGTACCTCGACGGATTTGTGTCCACAGTATTGTACATATTGTGATCTGTTCTCGAGGTAGGATGAGAAGTACTCAACAAGCTGATTTGAAAATCCAAAAATGTGTAATTTTTGCAGGAGTAAATTATGATCTAGCTTATCGAAGGCTTTAGAGAAGTCTGTATAGATTATGTTGACTTGACTACCATCATCAATTGCTTCACATAAATATTCCGTCAAACAGAAAAGATTAGTTGTTGTAGATCGACCTTTATAAAAGCCATGTTGTGAATCTGAGAGTTGGTGTTTTACATGTGGAAATATATTATCATATAATAACATTTCAAGAACTTTAGCAAAGTTATTTAAAATAACAATAGGGCGATAATTAGTTATAAGAGTTCGATCTCCTTTTTTAAAGACAGGTATGATTTTGGACTGCTTCCAGTATTGAGGGAATGTTGATGTTCGGAGAGATAGATTGAAAAGTATTGAAAGAGGTTTGGCGAATACTGAAGCACAATCACGTACGACAAATGACGGAATGTTGTCTGGGCCACTAGTTAGTTTTGGCTTTAATTTTTTAAGTGACAATAATACTTCCTCTTCAGTGACCTGACGAATATTTAGACAAGTGTTATGTAATGAATTATGATTGTCAGCAGGATTACACTGATCTGGAGTAGAGTATGACTGTTGAAAAAAATCAGCAAATGAATTGCTAATCAGTTGAGGATCGGATAAGATTTCATCATTATATTTAATATTTTTAGGCAGATTAGAACCCTTTCTTTTGAAGTTGACATAGCGCCAGAAGTCAGAGGGATTCCGTGCATTTAATTGCAAGCCTATACTGTAGTTTGTGTGAGCGTTCTCTATATCAGATTTTATTCTACGTCGCAATACGCAAAAGTTTTGACGATTTTCTTTACTGGGAACAGATTTGTATTGCCTCCATGCTTTGTGGTTTTGTTTTATATTCATTATGATCTCGTTATTGTACCAAGGAGGATAACTACGTTTGGGGACACAGGTGGCTAATATGGGTTCTATTATACCATAAAATTGCTCACATGCCGAGTGAACATCAGAAATATTATTTAATATGTTCCAATCAGCCTCGGATAGCATCTCATAGAGCATCTGAAAGTTAGCTTTCCTAAAATTGTACGTATAGGATAGAAATTTCTTTTCATGATTTTCGCAACTATTGCCAATCCTATAAAAAATGCTTAGTGCAGGGTGATGCAAATCCTCTCCAAGAAGAATATCAGGGGGTTTTACTACTGTACAATCCCTGTGATAGGTACCTGTACTTATTTTTTGATCTTATGATTTGCGAAGTTTGGCACACCAATTGTAAGTCACCCTGTATAGGTATTCTTCATTTTTCACCGAGTATTTATTTGAAGTAATGGTTGAAATTTATTTTACACAGGGTGTTTCAAAAAACATGTGCCCTTGCTTACGGTTATATTCCTCAACCAAAAATAAAGCAACATGGGTCCAATCGATCTTGCCTCGTTTCTCAGATATACGATGCAAGTTTTCTTACTTTTTCAGTTTTTTCAAGATATCTTCTAAATGAAGCCGAAATCGAAAAAATATCAAGAGGTAGATAACTCTTTTAAGCATTTACCTGTTTACAAAACTGTGCAATCAAAAATAAAAGTCAGTGGCGTACATATTTTTTTAACAAAATTATTAAATTACAAACCCGTACCGCACGCTTCTGTTGAAGCTATCCATATTTTAATACTAAAATATGTATTATTTTAAGTATTTTTCACATCTAAATATCATTCAAATTGTTAAAAGTCGTTTAGGAGATATTTTGAAAAAAACTGAACAAATAAGAAAACTTTAACACCGTATATCTCAGAAACGAAGCTAGAGTGGACCCATGTTAAGAACTGTTTCTTATTTTTGGGTGTGGAATCTCCGCTTAAGCGATGGCACGTTTTTAAAACACCAGGTATACAATGTGCACAACTTAGTTTGTAAATCATATATGAGCATTCTCCTCTGTGACTTTTAATATTTGCTAAAGAAATATATAAAAAAAACTGTAATTAAAAATAGAACGTTGATATTTTCTATCAGAAACCAAAAACTGGGTAAATTATTTAAATTAATCTAAGAATTTTCACATTACTGTCAAAGTTTTGAGTAATTTGCAGGAGCGGTTCTACGGGGAGTACCGAGGGGTCCCAGGCCAACAACTTTTTTTAGTTTCATTTTTAGTTTCATTTATAAATTAAATAAATAAAACAAGAAATTGCCATGATACGGACCAGACTTTATGTACTCGTATGTAATCGTCTTTTTACCCAACACAAAATCCTAGTATTTTTCAGGGGTTGGAAATTTTCCATATATATAAAAATTTATTTGGGATATTTAAAAAATAAACCAACTCAACTATTCTTTTTTAAAGAATTTGTTACATTTAACATTGTTTTAAAATTTTACAAAAAATGATTTTACATTAACATTGCATTAGAAAATATTCAAAACGGTCAAAATGAAATAAGGAACACATGTAATATTAATGGATAATACCTGTATTAAATTATATACAATTATATTACAAGAGTATATACATTGAATAGTTTTATTAACGATACACGTTTGATCATGGCATCTTTAACGAAACGAGTTTGATTGCCAGAATGGGGCGATCAATCAAACGAAATCGTTAAGCCATAATCAAACATGTATTGTTCAATATTTTATCTTCGTCGGTGAAAATAATAAGTTTTCATTTTATTATTATGTGCAAGATAAATTAAAATTACAAATGTCAGAAAAGTACCCCGCATGGATTATAGGTGTATTTTAGGGACCATGAGATTTTTATAGCTTTTTAATATGTTGGGGCTACTTATAATTATGACTGGGTCTAGTATCCCAGCTGACTTTAGGAGGGCCAAAAAAAAAAACAACGCGAAAACTTCCTGCTTTAATATCTTTAAATCTATGATTGATATTATAACAGGACAAACGCTGTTGTTGTTACATATGGAAATCTCGTGATAGGAAATTCGAGCAATTCTGCATCCATTTTGAGATAGCAAAAAAAAATTTAAAGTAGGCTATAACACAGAAAAGTCATTTAGTTTGTTTATTGTGTCACAAGTAAAAGTGAAAAATTAATAGGCGAAATATGGATATTGACAATGAAAATGATGAAGATTATTTTACATTTAATGTGGCAATACAAAGACAACAAAAATGTTTTATTTACCTATCGAGATATCACAAACTTTCCAGAATTCCCTTTTTTTATCAAGATTGCAAGTTTATATTAATATGAATATATTTATCACCAAAGATACGACTTGCTGTCGAAGACATGTTGTTGTTGATGGACTATTACATAATGAAGCTATTCACGGTATAAACAGCGTTGAGCGTGCTGTAAGGATGAGTTGTAGAGAAATTATGAAATGGTTTGGAGCACTCAGAACAGAAGTTATTAGAGAACACAATACGAATCGCTATGATTGAGAAAATAATTTTAATGACTGAGTTGAAGATTTTTATGAATTTGACAGTGCCACAGTTTACAGATTTTTATAGTTATTGTGGTGCTGTACCATACTGCGGCTCAAGTAGGAGAATAGCTAAAAAGATGATACTGAATTTTTATTGAAGCTGAAGGGATACCCGACGATTTGATAAAAATGATGCTGTCATATAATAGCCGATAAGCAGTAACAACTGTAAGAATAAACCTTTGTGTAAGATTTGTGCAAGAGCATTTAGGAGTTGGTGCAATAACACGCGAACAGTACATAGCACAGCATGGTACTGATTTTGCTAATGAGCTTTATAATTCTGCACCAGATCAAAAAAAAGTTATGCCTATGTTGATGGGACTTATATAAAAGTTCCTATAAGTGCTTAATTTTTAGAAGTCTGTGACAAACTTATTGTGTTCATAAAGGGTATCATCTGGTAAAACCCGATATGATTGTAGCGCCAGATGGTTATATTCTCGATGCCCATGGTCCATATTTCTCGGACTCGCTAAATAATGACGCATCTATGCTACAACATTATATGCAAAATAATGACCAGAACCATCAATATCCAATATTGAATGAACATAATAATGTCGAAATTGACTTTCAAGATCAAGAAATTGAACAAGATGATGAATATGAAGTATTTCAAGGCAATAATAATGTAGATGACTTTCTCAGCGCTATAAATGAAAACGTAAATCAAGAAATTGTAGATGATAGAAATGAAATATTTGAACATTCTGAAAATAATAGTGAAAATGACGAGGATTTACAAAATGAAGTGATTGACGAAGAGAATGAATTACATACTCAAAGAAACCAAGACATAACAACATTGCGAACGTGGTTGGTAGAGAGTGATATTTTGATTATGGATCGAAAATGCGTGCTGCTATTGGATTTCTCAATGAAATGGGCATAGATCATAAATTCCACCAACACTTGCAAGAGGACAACGACAACTGACTATGCAACAAGCTAATTCTGTTAGACTTATTACAAAGAAAAGATGGATAGTAGAGGTAAGGAATGGACATATTAAAAGCTGCTTTACATTTTTCGGCGGTACAGTTCATATACAACATGTAATCCGTTTACGGGACTTTCTTAGAATTGCTTGTTGTATAATTAACAGATACATGCCACTCATTCAGATGTGCGATATTAATATACAATTAGCTCGAACCACGAAATATCTTACTAACCAAGAAAATGTTGTTAAAGCCAGAGTTGAAGAAGAAAGACTTCACCTTCAACGTATCAAGATGATAGGTGCGTTCAAGTAAACGATTTAAACTTGGTTGATTTTCCCATAACCACCTTTATATATCTAAAAGAGCTAACATTTGGAGTTTATCAAATAAACCTTTCTTCCGCCTACGTTCAGGACAGGCTTCAAAGAGAAAACATTGAGCATTTTGCATGTGAGGCTACGTTAATTGATTATGGATATTTACGTGCCAGGATTTACTCGAGATTCTCTCGAGCCACTAAACATCAGTTATGGATGGCTTACGATCCAACATCAAATAAATCAAGAGCATCATTCATTACCACCAGATGGACCAATACTGGGATACTACTGTACGTGTAAATCTGGTTCAAGAACTGTAGGAATTTGCTCACATGTAGCAAGTGCTATATAGTATATATATATATATATATATATATATATATATATATATATATATATATATATATATATATATATATATATATATATATATATATATATATATATATATATATATATATATATATATATATATATATATATATATATATATATATATATATACTCACTTTAAAAAACTTTAAAATATCTACCTAAATGGCAGAAGAATGCACATATATATATATATATATATATATATATATATATATATATATATATATATATATATATATATATATATATATATATATATATATATATATATATATATATATATATATATATATATATATATATATATATGTGCATTCTTCTGCTATTTAGGTAGATATTTTAAAGTTTTTTAAAGTGAGTGTTAACTAGTAAGTACCTTGTGTTTTATTTATTTTTGGTTTTACTGGACAGAATAGTTGAAATTAAAAATAACATTATTGAGTCAATTGTATTGAACATAATGTGCATTTTATCTTTTTTTGTAATCCAAGTTTCAGCGTTTTGGCAAATAGCCGGGAAAATAATTGTTTAAAAGGATATATGTTATACTTATCTGTGATAAGATTTGTAAAAGTTAGTAAATAATAATTAACAAAAAATTTTTTTCAGTTAATATTTTTCATTCCACTCTATTAAAATGTATTTTCTCGTGAACAAGCTTTTCAATGGCATATCGCAAAAAATATAATACTATTTAGGATTTTAGTGTTGGGGTTGCTTACTGTTAGCAGCCACTTTTGTTGCCCTTTTATCCAATAAACAACAGCGTTTGTCCTGTTATAATATTATTCATATTTTTAAAGATATTAAAGCAAGAAGTTGTCGCGTTATTTTTTTTCTGACCATCTAGAAGTATGATGGGATACTACCCTCAGTAATAATTATAGATAGCCCCTAGTAGTACAACATATCGAAATACCATAACAGTCGCCTGGTCCCTAAAATACATCTATAATCCCTGCGGGGTTCTTTGACATAAAATTCAAAATAAGTCAAATTTTTTTCAGCTTTAATTAAGTGATCGATGTACGTATTTCAATAGTAATTTATGTAAAAAATAAATGTTATTATTGCTCAAATAAATTCTGCTTCAATTTATGTCATTCCTTATATTAAAAAAGAACAGTACGGTGAGGATTCATAAAAACACTAGTACGGTAAAAATGATCTTAACGAAACTCAAATTAATTTGTTTTAAACTATAACACCGACGTAGATAATTAAATTAATAATACAGAAGTTAGAGGATCTTTTTAAAAATCATAAAATCGATCAAATGACTAATTCATACATTTTCTGGGGGCCGAGGACATCATGGTGGCTATATTATATTATAACCACAATGAATTTAATTTAATTCAAGCCCGCATTACATATGCCACATTACATAACTAGACACCGAAAAATTTCCGTGCGTGCATGGCCGGCTCATGGGGGTAATAGACAATAATAATCATTTGTATGGAACAGTTAAAATGCATACCTCCAGTGCCTTAATAACATTTTATGAAACCTTCTGTACTATGATCAAGGTGATGATTAGGCGATGCTAGTCATGCCAGACAAGTTACATGAATCATATTGGGATATGGCTAAATCTGGCAAGGAGGAAAAATTTTCATCTTTCATAAGTTGTTACTTAGCTCAAACCCTCCTTACTTAAAGGATATCCTTGTCACGACCGAAATCTCAGGAATATCAATAATTTACACATTCCTCAACATAAGATGACATTCTTTACAAAATCCTTTACATATTGCCGGCATGTACCTTTCATAATTCCATTCTTTTCAACTTTAAAATCTTTCAATAAATTCATTTGTTTCATTTAAAAACATATTTACTGTCAGTGAACAAAGAAGAAACATTAAAATATATGCATATTGGATATTGTACTAAATTTATAAATACTAGTATGTATGAAATATTTTTTGTGTATTTGTGTTTACGTATGTATGTATGATGTGTGTGTCCGTCATAAATTTATGAATTAATGTATTTTTACTTTCATATTATTTGTTCTGTAATTAATACAATTTAGTATCGTTTTTCTGTTTATAACAATTATATTATGTAAGTACTATATAATGTAATGAAATGTAATTATTTTATTGATTGAGTGTAAGAGCAGTCTTATGGACTGAACTCCGCCTAATAAAGACACTATTATTTTTTTTCCGAAATAACCGATGTCGGTCAGTCTTCCCCCAGCCTTTGACGCCACATGAGAGTCGCACCGGCGCATTAACTATAGCCACTCCCCACATTCCGCAGAGTTAGTGACTGTACCAGAATCGTGTGCCCTAAGCAGACGGAGAGAACCCAGAATGACCGTCCTCTGCATTTGGCCTGCCAGCCACTCAGCTGATTTTTGACAGGCTGGTATGGTCTTCAGTTCCGAGAGTAACGTAGGCTTTATCCCTCTAAGTACACCAATTATTAGGACGGCCATTTTGACCGAGTAGCCTGGATACAGCACTTGGAGCTCGTACTGGAGATCGCGATATTTAGTCCATTTCTCATCCTTCTTCAAGATGATATTTTCTCTGCAGGTGCCGAGAACTCAATGACATACATCACCTTACATTACACTATTATTATTATTATTATTTTCGGAATATCCGATGCCGGACGATCCTATCGTGGCCTCCGACACCTCACGGGAGTCGTGCCGGCGCATTAACTACACCCACTTCCCACATCCCGCAGGGATGTGGGGAGTGGGGGGATCTGTAAATACCAGAATCATGTGCCCTAAGCAGACGGAGAGAACCGAAAATGATCGCATTCTGCATTTGGCCTGCCAGCCATTCGGCTGATTTTTGGCAGACCAGTATGGTCTTCAGTTCCGAAAGCAGCGTAGGCTTTATCCCTCCGAGTATACCGATTATTAGGATCATTCTGACCGAGTAGCCTTGGTACAGCACTTGAAGCTCGTATCGGAGATCGCGTCCGTTCCACCTTCAAGGTGATATTTTTCTCCGAAGGTGACGAGAACTCAATGACATACATCACCTTGAGGTCGAGAAGGACTATGTCAGGCTTGTTGGCTTGGATTAGACTGACAATTGGGAACGAGTAATTCCAATAAATCTGGCATTTCTCGTTCTCGACAACGGACTCAATATCTCCGGGGATGTAAGGCAGCACTGGTGTCTGGTCTACCCCGCACGAGTGCCTTAGATGGTAGTATAGCACTCGTAACTCCGTGTTATGTCGGTGGATGTAGGCCGAAATCTCCTATACTGGGCATGCAGATAGTAAGTGCATGAGCGATTCTGGTGAATGACGGCAGGTCCAACAGTTGATATCAAGAATTTCCACACACCATCTTGGCAGGCCATAATGAATCCCTCGGTCTCCGACTTAAGCTCGGCTGACCTTAGAAAAGCGAATGTCAGCCTGGTCGATAAACAGTGTTTCTATGTTCTTATAGAAAACATCATGTTGGGGTTTATCGACGTGCTGCCGGAACAGATTTTTCTGTTTGGCAGCTTTAATTCAGGCTTTCAGGTGATTTGGCTGAAGTTCGGTGACTGACTCAACATCAGCACCTCGCCAGCCACTTCGCCTGGTGTCGAATGCGAGACCGAGTTCATCTGTTGCTCTTTTTGCTGCCTTGAACAACTCGTGATGTTTTATAAAACGCAAGAGGGGATCTGAGTTTCTGAGGATGTTACATGCCATACTCAGTACTACTCTGCCATGCGTACACTCCTTGCTCCCCCCTCGTTGACGTGGGAGGTACACATGAGGAACGGACGATCTAGGATGAATAATTCTGTGAAGATTCATCATCTTGCGGGTATCTCTGTCAAATTGACGCAGCTTGTCTACTGTCCACTTCATTACTTCAAAGATGTACAGCAGAACCGGAATTGCAAGCATGTTAGTCGCAGACACCTTGTTCTTCACCAAAAGTTCGGAACACCAAACCTTTCGGAGAAGGTGTTTGTACTTGCTGCGGAGAATCCTTTATTTGTTTTACATTCTGGATGTGCCTTTGTTGCAAACCCAGATATGTATAGGTTTCTCCGGCATCCAGATATCTTAAGATGCTTCCGTCTATGAGATTCGCATCTTCAGAGAAATCCCCGCATCGTCTCTCTTGAGGTGGACGACTGCACATTTGTCCAATCCGAACACCATAGCAATCGTCTGCGTGTATTCCTCGACCACCCTAACAGCGTTTTGTAGTTCGCGCATAAAGTTTAAGGGCATCCATATAAAATAGATGGGTGTCCTTATGCCTCCGGTCGCTGGGTGGTCCACATTGATATCCGTGTGCTTGGCGGAGTGCAACAGACAGCGGTAGCAGCGAGATGCAGAAGAGGAGAGGACTCAGGGACTCACTCTGGAAAACCCCTCCTAAATACCACCTGCTCTGTCGTGACTTGCTGTGCACCTGATGTTATGGTGAGTCTTCTAGAGCGGCAGCAGCTGTTCTAGGCATCTCACTGGTGGTGCTGGTACCGCAAGACATTCGAGCAAGTACAACAATAGCTCCTGCGATGTTGTATCAAATGCCTTGTGGTAATCAATCCGGGTTATCGATAGATTCCGCTTGTATTGCATAGAATTCTGTGTAATACAGCAGTCTATCAGCAGGCTGTCTTTGCAACCTGTCATGCCCTTCTTGGCACCACATTGTTAGTGTATCTGCTGGAAGACCGAATCAACAGACCTCAGCATCCTAGCATACAAGATACGCGTAATATTCTTGCAGCAGGAGTTGAGACAAGTGATCAACTTATAATTCTTTGGCTCGGAAATATCCCCCTGTTTGGGGATAAGCACAGTACGTCCATCGACGACCAGTCAGGAATCTGCTGCCCCTTGTTCAAACATGAGTTGAAAACTCGCACCAGACGGCGGTGGGTGGAAAGAAATTTCATCCTCAACCAGTTGTTAATGCAAAATTCTTGGTACCAATAAGTGCTTATTGTACTTCCTTCATACTGATTGCCGGGCACACTTCTTCCGGCTCTTCCATTTGCCTGTGGCACAGAGCCTCGAAATGTGCAATTGCTGGAATGTCGCTATTGAATGGACGCGTCGTTTCGTAGATTCCCTTCCAGCAGGTTTTGACATCTTCTATAGGCGGGTTATCGACAACACGCTGTGGTTCTTGAAAGAGCGGGAAAGATTTGTACGGAATAACATGTTTTGCTTCATACTCCTCACCCGCCTCTTCAACAATTTCTTAATAGCCATGTGAGTCGGATCCTATCTAGAGAGTGCTGCTTGATAGTAAAGCATCACTGTTAGATTTAGAGTGTGGTGTTGACGTCTAAATCCGGCTGCTATGCGCCGGATTTTGGGAGCAAAATCTCTACCATTTGTTGTGTATTCCACCACACTCTGGGTCCGAGAAGCGTGTCGTCTAGCCGATTGTATCTTGACTTGGATTTTTTGTACACGCCGCTTGGCTTTGTCGACCCCGTTTGAAGTGTTAGTTGACCTCTCACGGGGGACGAGTTGCTTTGCGGCGTTGTACACGGCACAGTTGATTTTCCAGATATCTGCATCTTCTGGAAGTTCCACATCGATGGCCGAGTCCATTCTAACCAGGTCTTGTGGCTTTAGGTTAACCCTGGTGTTAAGGCTAACCCTCGTCCTTAAGTCTACATCGGTGAACTCTACAGGATGTTTCCCATCAGCTGCTAATTGTCGTAGTGGGATTGCAGCTGGCAGTTTTTCCAGCTGATGGGGTGCCCTTTCATAACCTGTTTTGAGCAAAAAGGATACTTGATCTCTCAGATGTTGCTGAGAGAAGGCGCGGTGTTCTAGGTGCATGATACACCAGATATCATGTAACCGCGCCATGTATCTCTTGCGCTCAGGTTCAGTGCTCTAGTAGCAGGTCAGCAAGTCATCCCTTACAGTTCCCTCGTCCACTTAAAGCGTCAATGTCCATTGCCATTGTTGTCAACATTGAGACCTTCCGGTTGGGATCATCCAACCTGTCTCTGACCCCCCATCCGGTTATTATTTTTTATTTCCGAATAACCGATGCCGGGCAGTCTTCCCGTGCGGCCTCCAACGCCTCACAGGAGGCGCGCCGGCGCATTAACTACAGCCACTCCCCACATCCCGCAGGGTTAGTGACTGCAGATACCAGAATCGTGTGTCCTAAACAGACGGAGAGAACCCAGAATGACCGCCTTCTGCATTTGGCCTGCCAGCTACTTGGCAGATTTTTGACAGGCCGGTATGTTTCGTACTTTATTAATGATTACGATTAATTTTTGAGATGCCGTAAGGAGTTTATAGTATAGTGACACATTAATTTTCTGTTACACATATTACAATGCACTGCAGATCCATCGACCTGAAGGTCGTCAAACCGAGAAACAATTTTCTGCAGTTCAACTATCGACAAACATGAAGGAAAATGCGACATAGTTTTTACTATTTATTTTTTTCCTCGTGCCATTTACACACTGCGACGTTTTCAGGTAAACTAGATAGTAAATAAACACGCTCTAGATCTCACTGTATGTACCTACACTCCGCTTTCCTATGGGAACTCATAGACAGGTCGGTTGGCAGGCTCGTTCACGACTTACGGAAATTGTCCGATGTCTAGTGATTACTGTTACCACTAAAACTGCAGTGTAAATTGACCATTCTGGTCTTGCAGGAAATTATATTTAGTATTATTTAGCACAGTTTTTAAATGACGCTGCCTGTCAATAACTTACAGGGTGCTTAATACAAAAACATTTTTTTTTAATCTTAACGACCAGTACCTAATATTTGGTACACTTAAATATTTACAAAACTATAAGCATTAACATGCAGCAAAAACAATGTTATTGTAACACTAACAGACTATGTGGTTTATTTCCACAATCTTTATAAACAAGGTTTTACCTTTATTACGTAGTATTCTTTCAAGTAACTTTATAACAATGGAAATTATAACAGTGTTGATAGAAAATCAAAACGTTATAGTAATTTTTTTAGAGAACAAAGATTTGTCAAAAATGGTAATAATAGCAGAACAATGTGATTTTGAATTATACGACATAAAAAAATATTGGATGGATTTTACAACAGGAAAACTTTCTTATTTTTGATTTTTATGACAAAACGTTATTCTTTATGAAAACGCCTTCTTTATTAAAAAAACGATTGCAATTAAAAAATACGAAAACGAAATTTTGGGTACAGGGAGCCTCAAAGATAAACGATGTAGATTAAAGTACCCTTAGTATTAATGTTACAGTAAAATGCCAAATAAGAAAGTTTCTTAGAATCGCCCAGTAAATACAAATTTAAATTTTGTTACCAAATTTTATAGGGTGAAATTTTAATTTTTTAATTTCCATCACGAATGACTTTTTGTCATTCATCAACAAATAAAAAAAGTTTCTCCATGTCAATCCGTATCGAATAATAATAAAAAAAAAATATCCTGTATAATTTTGTAATAAAATTTTAAATTCATATTTACTCGGCGATTTTAAGAAATGTGTTTATTTAGAATTTTACTGTACTGTTAAAACCGAGGGTACCCAAGTAGCATTTTTAGACACAATTTCGAAACAAATTTGATAGTGGGGGAAACAGTTTTTAACTGTTTCGATTCTTATAGAAGATACAAAGGTTTACATTAATTTCCAACATTTTTCTGAAATTATTACACATTTTTTAACTTTACACATAGCATATTAATGTTATGGAATAGTTTAGTAACTGTTTCCACCTTTGGGTACAATTTTTCTTCGGAACAAGTATTTGAAGACATTTTCGAAACATACTGCAACATCTGTTACCTCATTTCCAACTGTAAACTTGTGCCGATACATTTTTATGTATCCAAATGTTTCCAAATTAACACATTTCGCAACTGATACACTTACACGCTGTCAGATAATACGGTGAAAGTAGAAGAATTTCCTATTTCGGTAGAAAATATTGAGAAGGTAAAATGTTGTCATGAAAAATATTTGAGGTACATAGTCATGACAGAGATACTTTTTTTCAGATACTTCGGAACCTTTCTGAAGCATAGAAGATATTGTTTCTCTTCGAAAATGGTTATCATTTCTTAAAATAGTTTCGAAACAAAGGCAATATGCTGCAGTAATCGGAACTGAATATTTACCTCAAAAACAAATTAGGTATCCTCATTTTGGTAAACGTTTAAAATATAGAGTGAAATGAAAAATAATAATGCTGAAAATTATTTTGCTAATTATCATTTTCTAATTTTTTACAAAACTTATCACAGATAAGTATAATGTATATCTTTTTAAACAATTATTTTCCCCGCTATTTGCCAAAATTGCTGCAACTTGGATTACAAAAAAATAATATGCACATTATGTTCAGTGTGATTGACTCAATAATGTTATTACTTCCTCACCACTCAGTGAGGAAGGTATGTATTCGTGAATAAATTTTTAAAATTTTTTATTGCATCTCTGGACGAATCTCGACGAATTATGACGACACACAAAATTTCAGATTAAAAAAATTTTCTGCCTGTGTCTGTCTGTCTGTGTGGTTCGCGATAGCAGCTACAGTTTTTGAGATAAAGTTTTCAAATTTGGTATACACATCTAGAGGTCAAGGAAGAGATTTAGTTCGTTGATGAGCAAAATTGGTTCTTAAAATTTGAAATATCAAAAAAAAATATTAATGACATCTTTGAACACGTCAATTTGATATATCAACATTTTTTTTGACATTTCAAATTTTAAAATATTAGTGACATTCCACCAATGTGACTTTTTTGAAACGTGAAAAATTACTTCTTCAAAAAAAAAAAAATATTAGTGACATTCCACCAATGTGACTTTTTTGAAACGCCAAAAATTACTTTTATTACAAACTCCACCACACATTGAGTTTTTTTGGAACGTCAAAATATGACCTTTGAAACGTCAGAAAATGTGACATTTTTGAAACGTCAAAAATTACTTTTGTTATAAACTCCACCACACGTCGAGTTTTACTGCGGTGAGGAAGTTCTGATCCCCAAATAATTGGCAGGGGTTTTTTTAATTCCAACTATTCTGTTCAGTAAAACCAAAAATAAATAAAACAAAAGTACACACCAGTTGTAAAATCCCTTTAAAATTTTAAAACATCCACAGACACGTGTTTCTGGTTTTAGCATTAACAAAATGGCTCATTGAAAGAATCCAAAGTAACTATGAAACTTAGTAAACCCTAATGTAATAAACATTAATGGCTTCAGAGAACAGAATAATTGAAATTCTATAGTGGAAATCGCCGTATGATAGAATAATTTAAAAACAAATTAGGTATCTTCTTGGTAAAAGTTTAAAATATAGAGTGAAATGAAAAATAATAACGCCGAAAATTTTTTTGCGAATTATTTGTAAAAGTTAGAAAATAAAGGTAATAAAAATACTCATAATATTGAAATATTCTTATTAGACATCAAAAATAATAAAACTTTCCGAAACTGACTACACACATTTCGCTCCCAACAACGTTAGTTGTAAAAACATTAATTAATACAAAACATAATAAAGTATCGATACATTTGCAAAACTGTGTGCAAAGTAGCAAGCTACAAATTTAAAACATGTTTTTTATTTTCGAACCCAGCAAAGAAGCACGTAGTGCCACCACAATAGAAACATGTACTGTATAACCATATGAAATTATGTATGTATCGAAAATTTATCGCAACATGTCGCAACATTTTAGACATGGTAACAAGCACACTTTGTTAGAAACGTTTGTGAAAATGTTTCCTAAAATTCTATTTGGGTACTTTACTCTTGAGACTTTTTCACATTATTCAACTTATGGAACTTCTTGTAGAGAAACTTTCATATTTTTAACTGGAATTGTGTGTTTTAAGAAAGCGGCATTTTCATAAAGAATAACTTTTTGTCACAAAATCAAAAATAAAAGCTATCCTCTTCTAAAACAATCCAGGGACATACTGTATATTTTCATCTTATACTTATAGCACTTTTAGCAAAAAAAAAAAGATTATGATTAAATATAAAATATGGTCTATTTCCATTCACTTTTAGAGTTTATTTTATAAGAATGCTCATTTTAAATAAATACAGTTTACTGGTCATGTGTCGGTCATGGAAAATATACAGTGTCATCTAAAAAGTTCGTATTGTATGGGAAAATGTTTTGATTCGATTTAGGAAAAAACCAAACTTTGTAATAATGTTTACATGTCATAAGGCTAAAAATATTTCAAATTAAAATTGGCATGTGACATCCTGTATATCCGAAATAGCATCGGAATAACATTACTTTTATGAAATGGGCGAAAACGGATTATCAAATTTTACCAAATTTTATTTTTTATTGTGTTAATATCAGAAACATTAATTATTACACTTTTTTCTTATTCCTAACAAAGGATGTGGATAGGTACAGAATTTAATCTTTTTTTCAAAAATTCTTCTAATGAAATATCTATTGTTCAGAATCTGCATTGAAATATTCTAATTGTTTAAACTTTGAAAATATAAGGCAAAATTGTTGACATCACAATCTGGATCAAATGCAAAATTTAAAAAAAAAATAGCATTTTTAGAAATTTTCTCAAATATTCCATGCGTTTCAGTGCCCATAACTTTTTAAATAGGTCTGTTAGAAAATGTTCGTTTACCAGATTTTTAAATCAAAAGCTAACAAAATAACCTTTGAAACTAAGAAATACATACCTGTGTAAATAAATGCAATTTTTATGGACAAAAATTAGTAAAATTTATATAAAAAATAATAAAAATATATCTGCAACATTTTCAATTTTCTCACCAAGCTCTAGGCAGTGATAACTGGTCAGGTAGTAAATCCAACCTCATTATTTGCCTGTTTCAATTAGCCAATTAGCCACAAGCCATCATTGTCCTCTAGAGTGTCCCATATGAATTAATTTTAAATTTATAATTTAATGTATCTAATATATTATATTTTATTATAACAGAAAAATAATTATAAAAATTATAACAATTAATTATGCATGTATATAAATTTAAAATTGTGAAAATTAAATAAATACTAATAACTATCCACTTGAAAAATAAGCAGTTATAAATACAATTATAAAATTAATATTTAAAACAATAAATTTTTTTATCGATTAATAAAAAAAATACTAATTAAACATCCGGATCCCATTTTACCATATAACACCTAAAATCTTGTAAGCTGTTATTAGCTATAGTGTCTTTCACCCATTCAACTGCAAGATGTTTTGCACTATAGGGGCATTCTATAGTGGGCTCTCGAATAATATTGTAATAATGAAGAACATGGGTAGCTTCTTCCCAATGGTCAGCTTTCAGAACTACCCCTCCATAAGCAATGAAATACCTTAAAAAAGTATACAAATTTAACTTGGACAGTTACACAAACTCAAGGGGTTTAATGTCAGTAAGAGCTCTTAAATTTTCTATTTCTTAATTAACCTGACAAATTAATCTTGTTCTAATTATGACTTTCTGATGGATCATAACTGACCTTTAAAAAATTATAATTTGAAAAAAATAATTAGGCTGTTCGGTTCTCTCAGATATAAATAATGCCTCTAATCACTGCCCAAGCTTAGCTGCAGAGATAAGAGCCAATTTAAAAATTAAAAAAAAAAAAATGTGAAAAAAAACACATGTAAAGCAGTTAATTTTTCATATAGGAGTGTGCCAACTTAAGAGGTAGTTGAGCCACAAGGGATATTAAAATAATTAGATTGTCTTTCTAAGTTACATAATTCCTATAACTCCAATAAACCAATTTAAGTTTTACTCTCTCATCTAATCATCTATCCGCACTAATAAAGAAAGAATTGACGTCGTGAGAAATCAAATTCTAGATTGTGACGAAAATTGATATTTTGAGAACCGAAAATAGAAATTTTAGCCAAATCAGCATGCCGTCTGTATCTGTGTGTTTCTGGTCATCGTTGTGCTATCATTTTCTCAAACACGTCTCAACATATGTAGAAATCTGAAACTTTACATATGTTATCTTAACCTTATTGAATAACAGTGCAATTGTTGCCCCCTTGAGACATGCCCTTCACGTCTCAAGGGGGCTTAAAAAAATTTTCTAAAACTAAAAAATTTTTCAAATAAAAATTTTTCAGAATGAGAAAATGTGCCGAAAAGAACTCTTGAAAATTTCTCGTCAGATGAACCGTTATCGAGAAAAAAGGTCTAAAATTTATTCAATTAAAAATAGTAGTCTGTCTCGACAGTACTTTCTCATCATATCCAATCTGAAATTAGAGAAAAATAAATTATTTTATTTATTTTACCTCGTTTGTTTCATATGTCTCGTTTATCTCTATTGTTTATATCATTTTTCTCGTTTGTCTCATTTATTTGGTTATCTTACTTCTTATTTTCCTACTTATCCCATTTCTCTTTCATCCCATGTATTTCGTTTGTGTCATGTATCTCGTCTCGTTTATCTTGTTTGTCTCATTTATATTATTTATCTTATCTTATTTGTTTCATTTGTCTCATTTGTTGAATTTTTATCATTTACCTCATTTGCCTCATTGGTTTCATTTGCCTCATTTATCTCATTTAATTTTTCCTATTCATCTCATTTGTCTTGTTTATCTCGTTTATTTTGTTTATCTTATTTGCCTGTTTGACTTATTTGTGTTACTTATTTTATTTATCGTTTTTATCTTATTTACCTTATTTGTGTTATTTGACTTATTTTCTTCATTTTATTTATTTTATATAAATAAGTATAATAAATGAAAATGATATTTTCAATTAAAATAATTTATTTCAATATCGAATATTAGTATGAGAAAGTACTATCGACGTACACACAGCCGAAACAGATTTTTTTTATGTGAACTGCTATTAACAATTAGTTTATGATGGTGTCGTGTTTTGTTAATTTTCAAGAACAAGTGGAACTTGACATTGATTTTTGATTTCTTATAAATATATAAACGCCAAACTCTTTTAGAATAATTTTCATGGTTTTTGAAATTTGCTATTGCCCCAACGAAGAATAATATAAATTTTTTGTTAATAATTTTTAGGTATTGAATTAAAATTTGCGACCTGGCATTCTGACAATGAGAATACCACCTACTTTTATTGTTAGACCATAAATATTAATTCCAACAAAAATTACCAATTAAAATTTTATATTATATAGTCGTTAATTAAATATCGTACCATGTTTGGTTTTCTAAATATGTATACTAAGCCAAATGTGCATGCCTATTTCTGTGAATGCCCAACCTCAACTAAACTTACCTTATCAATTTCGCATGTTCTTCTTCATTTAATTCATCTTCAAGTAAAGCTTTTACCCCCTTAAAATAATCCGGAATAGGCTCCTTTAATTCAACACTTTTAATTTCTTTGCTTATATTTTCTTTATATTCTGAAGATTTTGAGGTTGATGGGCTGCTAGAATCACTCATCTTTTCTTGTTTTTCTCCTTCATCTAAATCCTCTTCCATATAAACAGTTTTGATTTCCTTTATTATCGAATTTTGTTCTGAACTCGTACAGTCCTGCTCATCTTTTGGTGACATTTCTTTATTTTTCTTTGCATCCTTATTCATATAACTAGTTATGTCCTTTTTTCTTTTCTTTGGTAAAGGCTCATCATTACTCTTATTCGTATCTTCATCATTATCAATTTCTTTCATTAGAAGACTTATATCTGTATTTTCTTTGGAGGTCTTATATAGTTTTTGTAGTTCTTGAAGATTTGTAGCAGATTCCCAATTTTTATCATCCCTAATTCTGGTGACTCTTGGAAACCTAATAGAAATACCATCGGCTGTGTGTACGTCATGTTGAGTGAACTCCGCTCCAGTTATTTCCCAGACAGGTTGATTCTTTGGACTCTTAGCAACAAAATCTGGTACCATGGTTTTAGTACAATTTAGCCAGTTTGGTACTTTTGACATATCTTGGCTAATTTTAACCATTTTTAGCTCGGTTTGTAATTTTTCAAGAGTTTTATCATCATGGCCAGTATGAACTTTTGTTACAGTGCAAAATTTTTTATTTTTTTGGGTTATAACACCCCATCAAAAATACCGACATCATTCCACCTTTTTTACCTGTACCATACCAAGCCCCCAATACGATCAAATCTGCACTATCCGCCATAGCTCCACCGAAAAGGTAGTCTTTCTTCACTTTTAACCAATGACGCTTGCCAGGTTCATAAATACTTCCCATATCTTTTAAAACCAAGCCCTCCAAACCCAGTTTCAAGACCTTTGCGATCATCTTTGCTAATTCTTGATGCTTATGTATTTCTTCCATTTCAGAGAAAACTACATGATTCGGAATTTCTATCATATTTTCTTGCAAAATATTTTTCCTATAGCTAATCGGTTTATTTATCAAACTTTCTCCGTTATAATAAATACAGTCAAAAACAAATAAACATACATTGGCATCCTTAAATTCTTCTTTTTTATGTTTACCTAAAGTCCCAAACGGCAGTGGCTTACTAGTGTTTGTGTCAATCATCAAAATTTCACTATCTAAAATTAAATCTTTTGCATGGGGGAAAGCCTTCGGTATATAATCTTTAAAATGGTTAATTTTATGTGGTAATACGGGCCTCAAGTTACGTGAAAAGTACTTGAAATCAGAACCATGTTTATGCACCTGTACCCTCTCTCCATCATATTTAATTTCAGAGTACATTCCATTTGGACATTTTTTTAATGCTTGTTCTACAGACTTACACGCCTCTGCTAACATAGGTAAAACAGGTGTCATTAAAGAAATCTCAGCTTTAACTGAGTTGTTCTTGGTTTTTCCTTTGTTTTTTCTATCCAAACATTTGTTTACTACAGCTTCTATATCTCTAGATGCTTGATAAACTTCATAAGCATCAGGATGAATTCCATCCAATATATGCTTGGCTCCTGCACCCATCCGTAAATCACCTTTAATTAATCTAATGACAATTTTCAAATCATTTGAAGTACATCTAGGGACAAATTTTTTAAAATGGTCCATTTGATCATCCTCTTTAGTTAATTTTGACAAATGTATTAGAAAGTTATCTACATCTTTAACTGTTAGTGTGCTCTTTCTAGCAGCTTTTGTTTTTACGCTTTCCTCAAAAAATTTCTGAATAGTCTCTCCAATATCACCCTGTTCCAGATGTTCTAACATTTCATCCTGGTCAGTGACAAATATTTTACTAAACAATTTAATTAACTGTTTGCTTTGCAGATTATAAACTCTCTTAACAACACCAGGTAGTAATAAACGACACCAAAGAACTACATCGTCCTTAAAACCAGAACCATCACTACCTTCATTAAATACTCTTTTAACACAATTCGTTTTATCCAAGTAACTAGGAACATTTGTTATGTCGGCAACTAATCTTCTAAATTCTTTGAAGAAATGATCTTTGGGTATTTTACCTGTGCCAGAACTACTCGCGGAATTTAAACTTGATGTGTCCTCATTATTTTTTGCTAATCTTTTTTTCTGCTTTCTCCACCTTAGGATTTTTTGTTTTTGGCGGACTCTTTTTCTTTGGTGAATTACTTGCTTTAGTACCATTCTTAGTATGAAAAGCACTTTCACAGTCTTTTACTCTTTCTAAAATATCATTTTTTTCATCTTCGCTTAAGTTTTCCCACCCATCTATATCTTCAGGTCCACTAATTCGTTTGGTAGTTGCACGTTGTTTTAAAAACTGCTCAAACAGACAATTTATATGATGCCAAGCTTTCATTTTCCCTTCACCAAATGGGTTGGCCATTAATTTTGCTATCCTTAGTTCTCCCTGAAGACATTTCTGTTTACACTTTTTACATACAGCTCGTCCTTGTTTGGCTACTTCTATTGCAAATGGTTTTTCTTCGACATACTCTTCTTCATCAGACATCTACAAAATAAGTTTATCTAAGGAAAAAGTATTTTTTAAAACAGGACTGTTTATTTTTTGATACGAGTGTCATATTAAGTAGATAACTATATTATTTACTTCTAAATACTAACTACCACTAAGTAATAAATTAATAATGTTTATAACTTATAAATATCACATACTATAAAAACAGCTGGCTAGGTTTATTACTTCAGAATAGATTAAACAAATTTATTAGACTTAAAATTTTAAGGTTATATTTTTGACAAGAGCAAAACATGGACGCGTTCAGTACCATCTATTATTTAACAAATGCGTTCGACATTGAAGGTACATTTTTGAAAAACACATTACTGTAAAAAAAAAAAAAAAAAAAAAAAACCGGGGAAAAAGAAATAAATTTTTGGGGAAAATTTGCAACGTATGTAGTAAGCATCAATTCCTTCAGATGTCGCAAAGAGTTTTATTTCGAATTTGACAGACGGTGTAGCTACTGCGTCTGCGTATTTGATATTCTGGAAAGATAAAATGAAAAAGGTAAAAATTTCGCGCAGTCGTGTCGTATCGGTAATTGACTATTGTGTGGTTTGTTGTGGGAGTAGACAGGATCAGCTGTCATCGAGCTCCGGGATCTAAAAATGTTCGCTCTTGTTCCCCGGTCCTTAATGTGAGTACGGGTTTGATGTTTTCTTAAATATAATTAGTATTTATTTTGACTTTGTAGTCCACCGATTCAGTTTTTCATAAAGCTACATGTTAAATTTTATTTTTGTTGCATGTTACATGTGGATCAATATAAAAGCGCGCTTTTAGTTATTCACTCAAAGTGTGCAGAATTTAGTTTGTTTAAAAACTTAACATTTTTATGCAAGTACCTACCTATGTATCTCTTGGTATTTCACAGGGCAGGACATGATGTTAAATATTTTATGATAATCATTGGTTTGCTGTTTTTGAATTTCTTACCACGTTCATGTTAAATTTAGAATAAAGGTAGTAAATACGGCACAACTTGTCAGCATTATTAGTTGCTTAAGATATGATGAAACAAAATAAGAGAAATTTTCTCTGCCATAAAAGTGGTATGTGCAATACGGTTTCCCTAGTTTTTTCATAAAAATTCAGTACAGAATCATTTAATTTTACTTACTTTTTCCCATTTCCAGCTATTACTAAATGATGCGACTTGTGACTGACTGTAATAATATGATGGTGATTCTTTATTCTTTACTGTAATCTAATCTTGATAGGTGATGAGGGGTTTTCTAACCTTGAATTTGACGATTCATAAACCAATGTCGTGCTGTGAGGTGCGTTAAAAGGATCCGCAAAGTTCCTATTGATTCTCGTCATCTGATAATAGGTGTACTTACCTACTGTGATTTCTCAGCGGATAATAAAAAATCAATAAAAATTAAACCACAGTATTTATTATCAGAGACATTATCAAAAATCTATCGTGTACTGCATATAGTTGCTATCTGAAAATTCAAAAGATTCTATTTGAAAGGTCTTGGAACTTCAAAGGAAGTTTTGTGTACCTACTTTTATTAACGGGTGTTCTTTGAACGGTCGAGGTACATTGTGGTGTTGCCGACTCCGAATGCCAGACAAGTTCAACGACCTCTAAAAAATTAGACTAAACTTTTCACTTTTTTCTTATCGCCTTACAATTAGTCCGTAATTGGAAAAATGTGTATTACTTATTAGGAAAAAATGTGTGCAATAAAATCCATTTCAAGAGAATTTTAAATGTGCGGAGTATCCCATAATTCGTGTACCAATCGAAAGGGGTGATAGAAAATGCATTTTTAAGCACGTGAAGTTTCGACGTACCTACCACATGTCTGTGATCGTACGCAAGTATAAAGAATTTTAAGCATGAGCTGAGGACCTCAGCAGTAGGTGGCATGTGTGTTCAAGATATGAATATACCCTTACTTGGTTGAGTTTATTACTTTCCTAGCATTCCTAGAGTAATTTTTGAAAAATGTCCTTTACAAGATATGATTTTTCTTCACAGCTTACGACATGGTACGTTTACACAAGAATGCTTTAAATTTAAGTGTTTAGAATATTTCGTGATTTGTGCTTTTCGATGAGGACCCTCGAACATTGGTAAACAATAATTACAGCGAGGCATATTTAATTTAGAAAATGAACTGCATCAAGACCTCCAACTAAAAGTAATGTTGCTGCTGTGACGAAATTGTTGGATGAAAACCGACGAATCACTTATGGCAAATAAATCAAGAAGGTTCTAAAACTCAATGAACCATCCATTCATTCAAAGTTGCACGATTATCTGAACTTACGAAAAGTTTGTACGCATTGAGTACCCAATTTATTAGGCGTAAAAAAAGAATATACCTCTGAATATACTGATTGAAGCGGTGGAAGATGCTTAAAATGTGTGAATTTGAACGATCTAAGCACGTAAAAGCGAATTTCACAGGATACAAGACTTGACTTTATTACGATGTCTCATCCAAAGCCCAGAACAAAGTGTGACTCATTGAAGATGGCGAACAACACTGGGCCAAATTCAATAGCAATTCAATGGCGTCAGACGCGAGCCAGCGTATACGTAAATAACCGACAATGCATTTATTTTTCGATTACAGAGCATTTATTTGGTCGCAGTGGTTAATATGACAATTTTAAATGTTACATAGGTTTATAAAAGTGCTTATAGATGACAAAGGCTCAGGGAGAACATTTGCATGAGCAACACAGTTTCTTCCGCGAAACGCCTTCCTCGTTGTGTAAACACATTTGTGTACAGCGAAAATGATCGTTCAACATCGACGAAGGTGATATTTGCAAATTTTAAAAAAGTTGTAAATTATCAACTGAAATAATGTTTATCACTCAAACGCCAATTACTTAATATCACATAGTTTTGCATACTGGAATTTTGTAAAATATTACTAAATCTCTGACTGACCCGCAAACTCGAGATATTTGTCAAAGTTTGTACTACAGTTTGTATATTATCAAGTAGTTCAAGAAAGTATGCTAGGGACAAGGAAAAACATTCTAATTTGTGGACAGATATAGATACTGTCCAATACTACATTATAGTTATAATATATAACGTGTATATATTCCTCAGTATCTGGATTGTTAAATAATCTTAGAGTCTTAGAGATGGCTTATAAGTCACCAGGATTTAACTGAGGCACAACATGAGGCCAAAGATTATATACATTTTAATCTTTGATGAGGCGAACATAAGGACAGTGAGTCTGTATCCCACCAGCCACCTACGACACACTCACACTGTTACGTCCATCTCGCTTGTTCAATCGATCTTTGTTGACATTCGGCGTTTTACACACTGTATGGTTTACATATTCTATAACAAATCGCTTTTAAAAATATCTGCATTTTTACTAATTTTGAGGACGGATGCTATTCTACAACTATGCTTTTATAGGGATTACAGTATCGCAACTGCAAAACGCAATCCTTTATTTGTTTTTCAATTTGCCGCCCTCCTAGAGGTGCAGGGCACTCCTTGGGTCATAGGATGGCGCAGCCCTGCTTATTATTTTAAATCAATCTGCCTACAGGCTTTGCCTAGCACCTTTTGACCTCGATTATTTTTCTATATTAATAGCTGAAACGATATCGTTTTTCAACGGAAGAAGAGTTACAGCATAGAATGAGGTCTGCGATTTAATTCCAAAAGGGAAATTCGGTGTGTCGTGGGTGGGTTGTACGTAGATATATGAGGTTTTAAATGTGATGGAAAATATTTGAAAATGAATCTTTATATGACAAAACTTTCCTTGCGCCCTTCACTCGGCTCTTCATGTATCAAATCAGGTTCTAACTTATTTTCTGACTAACTCACTAGACCAGGATTGCCACCAACCCATCAGATCTCAAATGCGTTTGCCTGTCGAAATATAATAATTTACAACCTAACGTTACGTTTGTATAGTAATTATGATTCTGGGTATGATTCCAACTATTTCAAATAACCACAAATGAATTCCTATCTGCTATCAACTGACTTTAAATTAGCAAAAAAGCAAATTATGTGTATTCCGAATCATGAGTGAATGGACGAAAAGTAAAGAACCTTTAGAATGGTACACATTTTGCTTAGGCGAAAAAATCAAATAATTACAATTTAAAAAAGAAACATTAAATAAACATTAACAACAAAATTGAATGATTGAGGAAGTTTAATAAAACTCGTGTTAATAATAATTGTGACTGTAAAATAAAAGTTTTATTAGACTTTTTCACATTGCTCACATTGGCATTCGTTAATAAATTACATTAACGGATTTTTAAGTGAGTAGTTATGAAAAATCAAAACATTTATGTATTTATTTTTTACAACCAAACAATGCTGTCCGTTTGCCCAATAATTCTAGGTTAACATTTTCAATTGTTTTCTTAAAAAATGCAAATAGTGACGTGATTGATAAATAAATGATAATGCCAACGGATCGCGTATAGCACCGACGCACATGAGTCCACCACATCACATTATTAATCTACACGGATATCATTTGTTTTCCCGTTCACAGCCGTTCGAATTAAATCAATTCAGTCTGTATACAAAAAAAAAATGCATATCTAATTGTAAGATTATTTGAAAGAAAAATGATTTAAAGTTAAAACAACTATGCCTGCTTATTTCTCGATTTTTTTCGCAGAATATATCGTTTTTCCTGCAGCGATAATCCGGTTTCATATAGTTACAATAGGCTCAATTAGCATTACTTTTTTATTGCACATTTTGAACGTTTGCACTGTGTTTAGCAAGTGGGCAAAAAAATTTTATTTATCAGACATGCCATTATATATAAAAAAAACTGTTAAAATTCGCGAACTAAATAACGTTCCATTGTCGATTGTGACGTCATCAAATCCCATGTACCCTGCAGTTGCTATTCAATGCCGATTGAGAGACGAAAGATGGGCACACAATTGAGCCGTTTATCAAAGTTTAATATAGTGTTTAATAAATATGTCCGCCTTATACTAATCTCATGTATTTCTTGCGGGCGAATTTAACTAATAGGATTTGCTGATGTCACTTTGGCTTGCTCGGCCGTCACAATTAATATTAACATTGAATAAAAATTGTACTAAAAATTGTTGTTTATAGTATGTGAGACTTTTGTCTTTTAGAATAAATTTTACTTAAATAAACGTATGTTCAATTTTGTTTTTAAAATTGACGCATACAAATGTGGCAACATTTCAAACAGCGGTCAACATTCCAAACATCAGCAAAGACATGGGGATATAAAAATGTATATCTCATCTAATAAGAGTGACAAGAATGTGATTCAAAATTGAAAAAGTTAACAAAAGATAAAACTAAGGTGTGATTTTTTGTTCAGGTCGCTATTGCACTCCACAGGATGTTTTCATTTTCCTGGGAGAAAAAACAGTATCAGTATAACATCCGGTATATCAGGAAAACAGTATCACGAATGAAAATCAGTAACATAGTAAGATACCTGAGGAATTACCACAATACAAAAATAAGAACATCCAAATCAAGAAATAGGTAAAAAAATTTTGCGTTAACTTTGACGAAGGTGTATAATATTTATTTTGTTATTTAATGAAAATGAAATAAACATTTTTTTGTATCTCTCTTTTTAATACTGAAATGCCTAAAATGTGAGGCTCTAATTTAAATATCCCCGGTGGGCTCCTAATTGTATCGGTCCGGCTCTGGTTACAAACTGTAGAATGTTGCAATTTTGGATTATTATTTTAAAAAAAACGTACGCCAGAATTTTATGCTTTATTAAATACGGATATATTTGGTGTATTTATAAGATCCCCCGTTGCACTGTGCCTAGAGGTGGCCGCCTCAACTACTTAATTGTATAAACCAGCAGTATGCATATGTACATATATCTATTATTTCTGTAACAATATACCTACTTATGTTGAATTATTCTAATTTAAATTTAATTACATTGTCGTGGACCATCCTGTGTTATGTATTTAGATCGCAATGCACTAATGCACTGTATTATTTATAGCATAAGAGGAGCGTGTTATTTTACTTGTATCCTGTGACTCTCCGTTAGATATTTTGCTAAATTACACCACGTGTCCTTTTTGCGGGATAATGATCTATTGTAACTTGTAGTTGTTTACGGCGAGAATCTATAGGTAGTGTAACATGGAATAGTTATTTGATATTTCCTACTTTGTTCAGTTGCGTGCCTTATAGCTAGTTTTGTCCCACTCGATTCCATCATGTTATAAAAGAAATTAAGTTATTTGTTGGATACATAACTGAAAGTGTTAAGTAATAAATAACTAATATCCCTGCTAGTCATCACATCACTCCTCTTATCAATGATTATATAATAAAATAATAATACTGTGGTCGGGGAAAGAAGACCCCGGAAAGAATGTGATTTCTGCATTCCATTCATAATTAAGCGTAAATGACATAATGAATTAGTGCATGACAAGTTTTGTTGCATCCGCATATACTCATTGGGAGATATATTATATTCCTAATAATATATGAGGAAGGTCATTCCAAAATGTGCCTTGTCCACTTGGGAAACATTTCTAGAAGTCGAAAATAATCGTTTCTTGATATTAGTACAACATTTTGGATTTAGTTAAATTTCATTATAAAAGAGTATTATTTGTAGGTTACTATAAATCATTTATGCTCTAAATATAGAAAAAATTTAAATTAAATTTGGGTAAGGAACGTTTTGGAACAACACACTGGATAAGGCACACTTAGGAATTACATGATATGTGATTAAAGAAATACTTGTCACGAAGTTTAGCAAAATAAAGTTGAATGTTGGAAGTATCTTCCCCATGAGAGCCAATATAAATTAAAATAAAACTAAATAAATTTATTAGAAACTGTTATGCAACAAAAATGCAGCATAAAAATAGAAGAAAAGCAGTCACCTTGGCATCCACATAGAATTGCCGAGAGGTAGGGTTTTTGAAACCACGTATTAACGCCACATGATTAAAAAAATAATTTACTACGTGATTCAAATGTATTGAGCCCTCACTTTAAACGCCTACAAAAAAAAACTAGACGACCGAATTAGACAATTTTTTCACATGTCAGTACATATACTGTTTACCATAGTGTGCCAAAATTTTATGAAAATAAGTTTTACAGTTTTTGAAATATTAAAAAAATGTACCGAATTTCGGTATCATTTTCGATATAACGGTATTTGCAAACTAATTTCTCAAAAACTAACCGATAAAACTACTTTAAAATTTTCTTGAGTTATAAAATGGACCTTTCTGTAGACTTGTCGTCTTTTACAAAAAGAAACGACTTTTAGTTGTTCAGTTATTTAAAAAAATGTTGCTAATTGATATTTTCATTTTTATTAATAATATAATTAAAATATTTTCACATAAGATAACAGGTGCACAACAAATAGCTATTCTATGAATAAGTTATATATAGCTTTATCAAAAATTAACGAAATACCACAAGAAAAACATAATCGGAGTAGGAGAAACTCGACCGTTTTCGGTTATTTATTTATTTTTTCAAATATCTTGGACTATCCATTGAGATTTTTTATACACTACTTAATTCTCTGGACATTGAAACTTATTTGTTGTAAAAAAAATTTACTTAGAAATTGATTCGCTTAAGATATACAGCGATGCTACAAAATATTTTTTAAAATTTTTCTGTTTTTAATTTTTTTAAAGTTTTTCACAGTGTGAAAATAAACATGTTTTTATCTACACTCCAAAATTTCGTTCAAATATCCTAATATTTCATAAAGTTACATGTAATTAAAAATTAATGTGTCCAGAGATCGCATAAAAAGGGTACATTTTTGGATATAATACTGCGAAACTTGGTAAGTTTAAAAAATTAAATGTTAAAGCTATTATAGAATATTAACATATGTCCAATCAGTAAAACCTAATTATCCAAAATTTTTAGACTGTTAATTTTTTGTAATTCGCACTCAAAGTGAGGGCTCAATACATTTGAATCGCATATTAAGCGTATTTTGTGACATTAAAATTATGAAAAGAAATTTGTATTCTAAACGTAAATACTAAAGAACTAATAAATTAAAATCAGGGAATACAGAACAACATATTTTATGGAAACTTCATATTTCAGCGTATTTAGAAAAAACAAAAAATCCAGTCAGTGGAAAAAAAAATTGAAAAAGATATCGAATAAGTCGAGCTCGATCCGGCCCCTACTACTTTTATTTTACGTTCTTTTTCAGTAACCACAATTTATCGTTGAAATTCGTGTTTGAATTTACTGTTCACCGAAACTTTGGAATATTAAGTCTTGAAAAATATCTACTTATAAAATTGCTAAAACATGCCGAAAGATTTTTTTTAATAGTTCATGTTTTGATATAGATGACAATAGTCGCTTCATCAATATTTTTTTAAATAGAATAACCTATTCCTCTCAGTAGAAATTAAAAATGAATAGAGGTTTCCATTATAAGTTTAGTGATATAGGGTGTAATATAATATAGGGTCAAATCCTGTTAGGTCGTCATCATAAGATATAATTGAAATGAATACTATTATTCTACGAGTGATCGTAATCATTTAACCAAAAAGTTAAAGAGTGCTGAATGTAACTAACCCTCATTTTTCTGATTTTTATGCTTAATTAGTATGCCTGGTCAAGCGATGGTAGATTCAGGGTCGGGCGCAATACCAAAACCATCGCGCACTTGTTTATGATGACGATGACACGACACACGTCAGTTGTTATCTGTCGGTCGATGCATAGAGTACTAATAAATAATAAATAATGTTGAGCGTAAAGAGTAGAAAACGACCGTACGCTGAGAAAGTGAATAAATTTATCGGTGAATGCCCGGATTTATTCTATGATGGATGTAAAATAATTTGTAAAGTTTGTGATCAAGACAATGTGCTGGAATAAATACGGCTGCAAAATTCATGTCAATAGTAACCGGCATAAAAATAAAAAAATGGCGTGTCTTCTTTGGAACCTCAGTTTATGTTTGATTTACTGTTAATGCTGATTGTCTGTGATGTTCCCCTGCGCATATTGGATAAACCAGCATTTCGGGAGTTCTGGAATAAATACAACCCCCAGGTGAATTTACCAAGTCGTTCATCGTTACGTAGATATGTACCAAGTGTTCGTGAAGACATTGTAAATAGGATTAAATGTGCATTAAAAAATACACGGCTGTGGTTATGTGTTGACGAGACGACAGATTGTAAAAAAAATTCTATTGTAAATGGTATAGTACGTGTACTCGACCCTGTTAAACCAACATTTTACTAGCTAGCAAAAGACTAACTGCGTGTACTGGCGAAACAATTACGATTGTAGGTTTTTACATGTTACGTGTAAAGTGCATGCGTTCCATCTTGTAGCAGAAACGACTCGAAAGTGTTTTCCAGAGGTAGATGCATTAATAGCAAATACAAAAAAAGTATTTCTCAAATCTCCTAAACGGCTTCGATCATTTCACACACTGTGTCCTGGTATTCCGGAACCGCCAGAGCCGATTCTTACACGTTGGGGAACGTGGTTGAAGGCAGCTTTTTATTATGCTGAATATTTTCAACAAATAAAAGCTGTGATACTACAGTTCAACCCTAACGAGGCTGCAGCTATTAAGGAAAGCCAGACAAGCTTTCAAGACGTTTCCCTTGAAACAGATTTAAAAACTATTTATAACAATTATAGAGGACTACACGACGTAATAGAAAAATTGCAAAATACACACTGTCATTAGTGGAATCGCTGCAAATAGTGGACGATGTAAATACACAGCTACAGACTATAAATGACGCAAAAAAACGGCCCGTTATTGAAAAATTCGAGTGTGTATTACGGAAAGATCCTGATTTTACCAAATTAAGACAAATTTGTGATGGTGCATCTACAGCTGCGTTAAGTGAGTTCACAGAGTGTTTTACTTATGCCTGTATTACTTCCGTAGATGTCGAACGGTCTTTTTCAAAATACAAACATATTTTTTTCACCACAGCGAACATCGCTTACTGAGACAACTGTAGAAACATATCTGATGATACACAGTTATTATAGAAGTGCTCCAGTTTGTGATAACGACAACCAAGCTACTTCGTAAATCTGCTTAAGAAGGTGCGTTTTGTACATATTTTTATAAAGTGTACCAGTATTAATAAAATTTATTTCCATTTATTTTATTTATTTATTATTAGTTATCACTTAGATATACAATGTACATGTGTGAACGTCATTTAACAGTTTAATAATAATGTGCAGCACTAAGCTTACAAAATATAAGGAAATATATAAAAAAGAATTTAAAGCGAACGAAATAGTACAAAAACATACATCACAATATATAAAATATGTTTGTTTTTATTATTGTACATATTCAAGTATTATTATATGATGCATACCCAGTACATCTCTGTAGGATTAATGACCTTGGCCAGGCTTATTAATTAGGAAATAGCATGTTATGAATCAATGATTTATTATGAAAATGTTCAAATTATGTCCCATCGTGATCTAGGCAATGGATCAAACGATCTCTAAAGTTTCTTCATGAGTTCTGAAAATCCAATGGTGGTATTTTCGATAGTTTTCATTTTACCATTAACCATCAGAAATATACCCCACAAACCCTGTGTCACCAAACTCGTAATGAACGCCTCACTCCATTCTCTTATTTAACCAAAAAAAAAAAAAAAATTAATATGTAAATTACGTGCATTTAAAAATATTTCGAAATGTTTTAGCAATTTTGGAAGAAGTGGATTAAAAAGAGGCAGTAACAGATCAGAATTGTCAGATATGTTTCAGAAACCCAAGATGTCCTAGACCAGTTACGTTTCAAGTGAATCATTTAATTTTTTTTTTCAGAATCATGTTTCATGATTTGACACGTTTCACAAACAGTTCAGTAACTTGTCATTGAGACTTTTTCAGAGATATGTTGTTACACTTGACTTCAAACATTATGTTAAGTTTAATTTTACAGCTACATACATAGATAATCAGTTTTTGGCAATTTCTTATTCGTATATCGTAGGTGGGTCTGGCGGAACCTGTCAGAAATTAATTGTTGCAAAACTTTTAACACATACCTTAAATATTAATTCAAACTGCATCTAAAACATAAGCATATTATGTTAATTACAATTTATAATAGGTACATTAGATAAAGTAGAATATCGGGGTACTTCACCATCAATAAAGATATACTTCTATTTTGCTACTGATCTGAAAGGTTGAAGAAATGTTTCAAAAAGTAATAAAACGTTGGTAATCTTTCGGAAGTAAAGTAATGTTTCGATAAACGTTTCGGATATTCATTGTTACAGTTTTTTTTTTTTAAGATGCACCATTTACATTATTTTTTTACTGTGAAAACTTCGGGCCTTACAGTAAACAATAAAAACAAAAACATTAACTTTATTTTAAAAAATATTATAATATACAAAAGGCTCTTCTTGATTTATAAATGGCCTATCATTGGTATATTAATAGCATAACATATTATAATCATAATCAAGGTTCTCATACGGTCCATGATTCATGATTTTCTTGGACATACTGTATATACAACATCGTACATTTATTTAAATATCAATACACAATATTTCAGGTATTTATATATGTTTATTTTAAAATTAGGAAATAATAATTAGCACTTAACAGCAAAATTCTGCACAGCGGAAGAGTATAATATTGTATGTGTTAATAGACTGATGTCAATTTAAAAATTTTTCCTAGAAAATGTTATTTCAACTCTACCATTTTGACCTCGACATTGACCTTCAGTATTAAAGTAATTAGTGGATAGTAGAATTTTTCGAATTTCAGTTTTGATCCTTTGATTTATGTATTTTCATATCCCACACATTCTGTAATTTTTGGTATATTGTTGAATACATTATTGGTTTCAATTCCCTGCAAAACCTGCGTTGAGGGCCGGTATATCCACCCTTCTGGTAAAGTTACCGAACAGATAAATTTAAGAATAAAATTGTTAAACTAGTAAAATAATAGTTATTATTTAGGTATCTATTTTTGCAGAACAGTTATTCCATATGAGAATAAACTTCGCTGTGATCAGTTCTTTGCAAAAGTAGAGACGTAATAATTAATATATCTGTTTGGTAACTAACAGCCACTCTACCAGAAATGAATATACTGCTTCTTAATGCGATAAAAAGTAAGAGAATTAGAGTTTAACTATGCGATAGAGAATTGACTGTATGCTGCATCGTTGCCACTAAGGCTGCCCGACGGTATATACAGCACCCGCACTAGGAACCATGTTCGCCTTCGGCAAGTCATAAAGGCACCTGTGCTGCGTGGACATGCTCGAAAATAGTACGCGTGCCAGATTAGTTCAGAGACAAGAAATAATAGAATTATTAGACCGAAATTGTGCAACAAATTTGATGTTGAGGTTAGGCTGAGAATACTCTTTTCAATACGAATCAATAAGTAATTAAAATGAGGATAACATATTAGTAACTTAATTATCATGTCAACTTAATTCAATTCAGTTCTGTCTGTTTTAACAAGTGTCTAGTAGTCTAATAGTTGGTTACTTCAACAATATAATATGATATTTAGGTTGGACATTTTAAAGTTTTTCTTTTAAACAACTATACAGAGATTTTTTATTATTAATATTTATTATTATTAATAAATAAGTATTTATCGAGGTATTTATTATGCGCGTTAAATAATTTTGTAATATACGTTAGGTTTCTGCTTTTTCTAAATCTTAAATTGCATAATGTTAAAAAAAAAACTGAATCGCCTAACTTATATTATATAAGGTGTTATTGAATTTATGTTACAAACTTCGTGTCCTAATTTCTGACAAAAAATTTTAAGATATAGGATGTTTCAGTGCCGTCAGTGGATTTCTGCCATCGAAATATTACAGAAAATATACAGAGATGTGTAACATGGTAAATACTGACAAAAAAAATTATCATAACCGTGTATATTATTTACCGTACAATATTATTTTATCATATCCTGTTTCTAACAATATTTATATGCTAATTAATATTTTCTAACTTTTACAAAAAATATCGTAGATAACTATAGCATATATTTTTATAAACAACTACTTTCCCGGCCATTTTTCAAACGCTGGAAATTTCATTATAAAAAGATAATATTGTTACGCCACTGGACTGTGTAGACTGGTCAGATGAGACTGGAATTGTATGGCAACGGCCGGGAATATTCTGGAGTGCTCTAGACCGGGTGAATTGATGTATAAATAAGACACACGGTGTGCCGAGTCTTAATCTTAAGTTGAACGTGAACGAGTAAAGAAGCAATAAGAAAGAGACTTATAAGTGTTCTAGTGTGATTATAGTTAAGACAGTAATTAATTTATTGTTATTAATTGTTAATTAGTAAATAAAGTAGTGAATAAGTGTTACCTGGACTTTCAATCAACGAATCTACGAGTATAGGTGTTTGTGTGGATAGCAAACACGTAACAATATACACATTATGTTCGCTACGACTGACTGCCGCAATAATTTTATTTTTAATCATTCTGTTCAGTGAAACCGAAAATAAAAAAAAAGTACTCACCAATACAACAATCACCTCACAACATTAAAACATTCACAGATACGTATTTCTGCATGTTTGCGTCGTTAGTGTGACTTTTTCAAAGCCCCGCAAATAACTGGGAATCTTAGTAATCCTAATGTAATAAATATATTTTTTCCGAGCTCGGTAGCGCAGGGGGCTAGAGCGTTAAGTGACAAAAGTAGTTAGTTTACTGCCTATCGACTTCTGGGTTCAAATTCCGGTTTCGATTCTGGCAAAATCGATGGGTTTGGTTGTGTGTGTCAGCGTTTTTTTTTCAACTGGGTAACCTCTGTCCGAGCAGCTTGGGCTTTGGTATGGGGGTTGTCTAATTTATGTGGTGTATTTTTTTTATAATCCAATATTTAGCGTTTGGAAAATAGTCGGGAAAGTAGTTGTTTAAAAAGATATATGTTATACTTATCTTTGATACATTTTTTTTGTTATACAGGGTTTTCAGTTTTACGGCGACAAATTTCGGCAGTGTTCAGGTTTTAAAATATTAGGAAAAAAGCTCGGGAAAAAGTTTTTCCTCAGACATTGTACATCTGATCTTATTAAAATTGAAATATATTTAGATAATGTTAATTGGTTTATTAATGTAAGATATAAATTCAATTGCCTGTAGGTTGCGCAATATCTTGTTTTTTTTTTATTTTTTTTGAATTTTTTTTGTGAGTATTCTTGAAGTTCGTTTTACAAATCGTTATAGAGCGTTTAGTTTTACATAGAAACCGTATAATTTTTTTATATAGATAAATTACACTGCTTGCAACCGGCTTTAAAGGTAAAGATGTATTTGTTTTGAAGATATTAAAAAAAAATAAGTAGTAAAAAGAAAATAAAAATTTTCAATCTGATTTAAAAATATAAAATATAACTAAGTATGTATAATTTACATTGTCTGTTGGTCTTTATTTGTCGCTGTTTGGATATAAAATGTATGTTTACAATGAAAGGAATAAATTTAATATAATCTGAACAACTCTCAGAGACGTCGATTTACAATTGAATTGGCACATTTTGAGTCATACGGCAAATCAGTATCACTTCCGGTTTTTCCGGAAGTGACATGAACTTTGTTATTTTAAATGCAACACCCTGTATTTTTGAACGGATATTTAATGAAAAACATCCTGACCGTCCACCGATTAACCAATCTAATGTGAGCAAAATTGAAAAAAATTTAGAGAGTTTGGCCAAGTTAGAGATTTGCCTAAAGACCGACCAAAAAAGGTAACTAAAGATGTTAACGTAAATGTCCAGTTACACGTTTCAAGAGAATCTCCTATGTGACGGTTAGAGAGCTCTCAAGAAAGTACACTGCATGAAATGTCAGAAGACGACTTCGATCAAAGAATGCAATTCTGCGAGCAACTACATGGAATGCACAATGAAAATTAAAATTTAATAAAACACATTGTTTTTTCTGATGAGGCCACTTTCTGTTTAAGTGGTCATGTAAATAGACAAAATTGCAGATACTGGGCGACAGAAAATCCTCATTAGATGCAAGAGGTTTACACACAATATCCTCAGAAAATTAATGTATGAGCAGGAATTGTCATTGGGCCTTATTTCTTTGAAGGAACACTAAACGGAGAACGTTATTTAGAGTTTCATCAAATCGAACTTATTCCTGCTTTAGCTGTTCTGTTTCCCAATCCACAGGACCCTGACGTACCAAATGATATAATTTGGAGACGGGGCACCTCCCCATTATGCGATCGCTATTCGTCAATTTCTAGATGCAACTTTCCCCAATAGATGGATTAGTAGGAGGGGATCTATTGAGTGGCCGCCGAGATCACCTGATCTAACCCTTTTAGATTTTTTCTTATGGGGTTATTTAAAATCCCAAGTCTATGTGAACCGACCTAACAACCTTAATGACTTAAAAGAAAGAATACGCCAGGAAATCCGACTAATCTCACCAGAAATGCCTCTTGGAAACGTCTTTTTATCGTCAATACAAGTCCGTACAAATATACAGGGTGTTACATTTAAAATAACAAAGTTGATGTCACTTCCGGAAAAACCGAAAGTGACACTGACTTGCCGTATGACTCAAAATGTGCCAATTCAAAATTGCAAATCGACGTGTCCGAGTATTTTTGGCAAAACCACGTTGGTCAGATTATATTGAATTTATTCCTTTCATTGTGAACGCACTGTATACTCATAAATAATTATGGATACATAAGCTGCAGTTTTGTAAATATTGCAAATATGACAATAATCGTATGCCAAAATCCCATTAAAGAGCAAGGAAAGTAGATGTTGACATACAGAACGTAGTCACTCGTTAATTTTAACAAACCTAGTAATAGTAGCTACTTATTTTACAAAGCCAATAGGTCACAATTGGCCCTTTTTGCTTAAGGACCTATAGTTTAGTGTGGACTCCGAACTACGATCCTCGGCTGGGCCTACATCGCTGGTAGAATGACAAGTCTCCTGGGTAGGCTTCTCTGCCTACATCAGGCTAGCGGCCTTCCCGAGATAATTTGTTGAGAACCTACCGACTGTTACACGAGCTATCGGCCATCCATAGAATTGCCGGACTCGATCCAATTCCAACAAATTTAATTGCCATTGGACCCGATCAATGTTGCTTAACTTCATTGATCGAATTTCGGAAGTTAAATAGATGACCATACGTCATCCCCTTATTTTTAACTTCTGTCAAATTTATCATTCAAAATTTGTTCTGTCATCTTTTGATATATTTGAATCTTGTTTCTCCACCATCTCCTAATTGTGTTGAAGATTTACTGGAGATAGATAGCGAAGTTAAGGAATGTTTTTAATTTTATTATTTGTTTCCAGCCTCAGGTGAATTTAGGCCATAACCCTGACAGTCATTCTCAACTTTCATATCAAGATGATGTATGTCATCGAGTTTTCGGCACATGCGCATCTCCGGTACGATATCCTAATGCTATGTCCAAGCTACTCGGTCAAAATGGTCGTCCTAATCATCGATGTAACAGGAGGGATGAATTTATGCTGCTTTCGGAATTAAAGAGTATACCACCGCCCACCCTGCCAACGATCAACCGAGTAGCTGGCAGGCCAAATGCAAAAGAGGGTCATTCTTTGTCTGCTTAGAGCTCGTTGAATATACGGCCATTATCCCTGCGGGATGTGGGGAGTGACTGTAGTTAGTTTGCGTGGCTCGGGTGGGGACGTAGGCCATTGGAATACTCGAGAATTGGGTTACTCGAAACAAGTTAATATTTTTCCAATATTATTTAGCTGTGTTAATCGGATCTAACGATAAATGTCCAAAATTGTTTGAAATTGAAAAATGCAGATAATCTATTGATTACATCTATATATAATTACAAAGAGTAGGTACTTATGTAACTTGTTATATTCAGGAAGATTTGTAATAAATGTTATCATATCATTTATATTGCATTTAATGATTAGATAAAAATATGATATATAAATAAACTATGTAAAAAAAGTTTAAAACATGGAAAAAAATAACAAATAGTTTAATACAATTATTTAGTTCTTTCAAAAAATGTTTAGGTAGTAATATAACCAGGTGCCGGAAATATTTTTAATTTTTTAGAGCCAGCACTTATAATTACAAATGTGGTGTGTTTATATACCTGTAATATATGTAACTAGTATAACTAGTGTCGCGACAGAAATGTGCAGGATTGCGGGTAACCGGAATACTGCTATGTAATTTTATAGACAACTTGGAAGTTTATCCCCAATTAAATTAGCAACATGAAAGTGTGTGGTTCGGTTATTTTCATGGTGGTGTTTGGTTTGGTTCTCGCGTAAAACGCTCTTAGTAATGGCGCACCCACTACCGTTTGTGCATAAACTACAAAAAATGATTGAAAACTACGATGACAATACAACAGATGGTTCATGCTGTGTACTTCATGCAGTCGACGTTACGTTTCATACACACCGTGATTGTGAAAGACATTTAAATTCGGCTATCCATCGATAGAATATTGCCGGTACAGTACAAAAGAAGATTTTTTTTATGATTTGTGTCATGTTATGAGCATGTAGTCTGTCTTGGCAACGTAGTCGAAAATGCTGAGTTTAGACATTTTTTTGCAAAATACGTACCAGATTTTCCCTTACCTAGTAGCTCTACATTGCGTAAAACATATCAACCAAGTGCGTATAAAAATATTTTGCGAAGTATTTTAGAGGACTTATGTAGTAAATTATTATGGGTGTCAGTGGATGAAACAACTGACTTTCGGTGTAATAAGGTGGTAGAGGTAATAGTGACACGTGCATCATCAAAATAATAATGTACTAATGTTAGTAACGGATGCAGCCGCCTACAAGGTGCCAGCTGGAAAGCGTTTAAAACATACGTATCTCAATATGCTTTACATTACGTGTCTTGCACATTTCTTGCACTTTGTGGCAGAGAACACTCATAAGCAGTATCCAGTGGTAGACTCTTTGGTTGGGAACACTAAAAACATATTCGTTAAAGTAAGCTCACGAAAACACGAATCTAAAGAACGTTTTCCTAATATACCGTTACCTTCCCGGCCTGTTCCTATGCAATGGTGCACATAGATTAAAATTGCGATTTAGTATGTTACGAATTTTGAGAATGTGAAGACATTTCTTTTAGAGTTAGATCCTAGTGATCCGCGTACTACAATCGAAGTCAGTGGACATTTTAACAACCAAATATTTATGCAGATGTATGTGACTTAATGGAACATTTTGAAATGTTATCGGTGATAAATGATGTATAAAGTAAATTCGTAAAACTATCAAATAGCAAAATTCGAGCTATAAACAATAAACTAAAAAATGTTTTACGCAGAATCCAAAACTGGGATACAAAACAATGCGTAAAATTCATTAAAATTATCTACGCGGTTTATCAGTGCCTGTCCATGTGAACTATTTAAAATTTGCAACATTAACCTCGGTAGATGTGGAAAGTTCATTTTCGTTGTACAAACGTGTATATACCAAATCGTTCAAATTTAACATCCACGAATGCAGAACGAATATTAGTTGTGACCATATCTGCTAATGCGATGGCAGACTTCAGTTATTCTGAATAATAAATTGTATCAAGCGTATGCATTTTAGTATTCATTTGATACTTTTGTTTTTATTTGCCGACGTATGTCATTCTGTCAACCATGAGGCAGTAGTAGCTTACGGTCCTGGACTCTGATCCAGTTTCCTGTCCCTGATGATGATAACTACTCGCTGAGACTGGTAACGGAGACGCAGACGGTCGAGTTGCCACTAAATAGTTTTCAACTAGTTGAGTTGAGTTGCGCCACGAATTTCTCAATATAATCTGGATCTCCATTTGATATTGCTCGACCTTGAAAAAAATATCCCCGTATAGGGGGCCGCCATACTGTGGGCAATCTAGTTACATTTTAATTCATTATTGGTAAAACATAGTGATTTTGCGTTGGTCACATTAGGTTTCGATTTGTCAATTGTCATCTTTGGACGATTTGTTTATGTGATGTGCTGTGACTTGATTTATTAATTATTGTACTTTTTGCCTGATTTGTCAATTTTATTAGATTTGTTCTGTATTTATTAGTTTTTGAGTGGCATTCTGTGGATATTGTTTAATGTAGAACTTCTCTGGACGTTTAATTAAAAATGCATTGTTTGGTTCCTGGTTGCAAAAAGTTCCACCAAAAAAAGAAAAAGGTGTAATCTCCATTCATAAGTCTAGTAATATTCAAATACCAATAGGTTTTCTTTAAAAGCTGGATAGTTTTGTAATTTTTTATAATAAAACATATTTAAATCGAGTTTCTCTCTTCTCAAATATGAAATATTTTTTTCTTCCAATAGTGTTTAACTAAGTTGTAATACACGACTGTGATAATAACACAACTTATCTGCTAGTTGCCAATAATCAGTAGAAATATCACAAAAGAGAGAATAAATTGAAAATAATTCGACAGATTTTCGAGAACCTGTTGCATAGCAATAGACAAGAGAGCCCGTAGGGCTCAAGTGTCTATTGCTGAATGGCAACAAGTTTGAGAAAAGAACCGGAGAACTATTTTCTAATTTATTCTCACTCTCTAATGGTATTCGAATAATTACTTTTTTATGCAACAAAAAGCAGCTTTGAAAAAGGAAACAGATTCGTTTTCCGACACGTTAGGGAATTATATTATTATTTTTGTCTCATATTAGTTGTCAAAAAAACACCCTCTGACTAATCTTTTGACGTAAAGTCATAAGCGCAGAGGTTTATTTTCCACTAACATACTGTCCTAGAGTGGGTTGGAACCTTTGATATGAAGATAACACTGACGTGGTTTTCCACGAAACACCAAAACCCTATAATACTGCACTCGACCCGCGTTGCTCCAACCAAGTTAGCATCATCTGGAGATGATTAAAACTAAACTTATGCCAACAATCTGCCCTATTTATACCTAAACTATTGTCACGGTTCACCGAGCCGTTACGGTTCAGTGAACCGTGACCCCAGTAACCAATAAATCGGGCTATTTGGGATAGGCCCTCTGTCACTATTCATACAATTTTTACATTTCTATGATTTCTAAGCTTTCAAATGCATCCAGCTGTCTAGTATTTGTTACATTCCTAATTAATCTTAAATTAAATATCTATTTTATGATTGTTCTCAAACGCATGTTGAGCTACACTAGACTTATCTGTTCTACCATATTTGAGATGGGCCATATGCTCTTTGAATCTAGTTTGAATTAATCGTCTAGTCTGTCCAACATATTTTTGATTACAGTCCTTACAGCTAATTTCGTAAATCCCCCACTTTTGTCTCCCCGACTTTTGTATTGAAACAAACGAAAAGAGCATATGACCCCTCTCAAATATGGTAAAACAGATAATTCTAGTGTAGCCCAAAAATGCGTTTGAGAACAACAAAATACATATTAACAATTTAAGATTAATTAAGAATGTAACAAATACTAGACAGCCGGATGCATTTGAAAGTTTGGAAATCATAAAGTGTAAAAATAATATGAATAGTGACAGAGGGCCTATCCCAAATAGCCCGCTTTATTGGTTAGTGGGTCACGGTTCACCGGGTAGGTATAAATAGGGTAGATTGTTAGCATAAGTTTAGTTTTAATCATCTCCAGATAATGTCAACTTAGTTGGCGAAACGTGCGTCGAGTGCAGTATATAGTGTTTTGGTGTTTCGTGGAAAACAACGTCAGTGTTAGATAACGAAGAATAATTCATATGGTAGTAAGTCTCAAAAATGTGAAAGAAAGACAAAATATAACTTTTTTACATTTTTTTTTCAGCAATTGTCTCAATTTGAACTAAATAAAGTAAATTTATAGTACATCAAAATTAGACTGTGCTAAAGTTTTGAACATGAAAATAAAATTATTGTAAATGTTTCGTCCGTGACTGGTATATTTTCTTTTAGTTTGTAACAAAATAATTGGGAAATATTTCAGTATCGAATTATTACTTACCATAGTATTTTTATATGTTTTTCTTTAGTTTGTATGATAATTTTTTTCCACTGACGCTGAACTAAATCGTTTTTGGTTCATTTTTTACTTTCTTCTACCTAATATGAGGAAGTAATAGTAATTGTGATATTTTTCGACCTTGAGATTTTGATTGATATATACGTTTTGAACCCTCCTGAATCCATTCTGACTATTTTCCGAATGGTGCCTGTCGGTGCGTGTGTGTGGATGTGTGTGTATGTGTGTATTCGTGATAACTCAAAAAATACTAATGGGAGACTTCCCAAATTTGGCAGTTAAGATTGTCAACAACATTTTAGGTGACACATTAAATTTGGTGAATGTGGTACCACCAGAAGAGACAATGAATGAAAGAAGAAAAAAGGTACAATTTCAGGAAAAAAAATTAAAAAATTTTATTGCATTTCTGGACGAATCTCGACGAATTATAATAAAAAAAACATAACTTTATGAAAAAAAATCTGTCCGCATGTCTATGTATCGCGATAGCAGCCACAGTTTTTGAGATAAAGCTTTCAAATTTGGTACACTTTTTCTAAAGGCCAAAGACAATGAAAAATTCGGTGATGAGCAAAATTGGCCATGGGACCCAAACTTTTTCGTATTGGACTTTACAAAAAAATATATTCTTGATGAAAGATTATAAATCATGTCTACTATATTAAACGAATAAAATATATTTTCCAAATTCTTAGATAATGCTGATGTAAACTGAAATATTTTACACATTTGGCCTCATAACATGGGGTTAGGATAAATTTAACAGTTTGATATTTGAAAGGTCTAATTTAGTTACAAAAATGTCAATGTCAGTAACAAAAAATTATTAAAATATGACATGAATTATTATTGACAGTATCGAATAACGCTGATAATTAATTATTTAAAAATCTTAATGAAACATTTCAAGATACGCTATTGCAATTTAATTGAGGTAAGAGAAGAATTAAATAGAATGATTATTTTTTGATCAGGATGATATATACCGGTATAAGAAACTTATGTGCTGGCCACATCAGATATTTAATTTTAAAATTTAAAACAAAACTAGTGACAGATGTCAAAACCAAAAAACACGTCAATGTACAAAAACAAATTACTGCAAAATATTCTCAGTAGGAAAATATAATTAGATTATTCTCAGTGTAATAACAATATAATTGGAAAAAATTAAACACCTTCAAAAATACTGCTAAATGATTGGAAAATAAAAATATTAAAAAATAATCACGGAAATAGACTAACGTGTGTGGTACACACGATTTAAATATCCGTGGTCTTATAACCCTCTATAATTGGTTAACATGTAGCCAATATAAATTGTCCACAGTATGGCAGCTTACATGTAGGGGACATTTTATTAGTATTGAATCAGAAATCCAGATTATATTAAGAAATTTGTGAGTTGTGCTCAGTGAAAACAAACTGATTTAAATGTTAGCGCTGTGTCGCTTCTCTGTTGCGTTGTGATCACGTTGTTTTGGTGGAAACAGTATCTAAAAGTCACTCAATTTTTAGACATCTAAATTAAGTTTCCACGGCTTAACTGGTAATTGACTTTCGGACGTTTTTGGGTATGCTCTCAGTATCTCATTTTCTGAACATTGATTGTGCTTGTACTGTCTCTTGTATTTTTGTTTCATTTCTACTTACTATCTTATGGCAAAACTACTATTGCAATAGTCCCTGTTGTCCTATCCTGTATATTACTCTTAATGAATAATTGGATGGTTATGGGGCTGAATATAAATTCCAATTAGTATTTTTTTGATCAACAATAATTCAATTCCTTTAGTTTTCACTGTTGCTTTTATTTTCCTTCTTGCCAATTGCTCATCCTGTTCCCTATTTGGATTCCGCTCTTGCATGCTCCCAATGATGTAAGGTTTACATTTGTTTTTCTTCAGATTTGCTATTTTCTGAATTTTCATTTGATGTAATTAAGCGTTTCTCTCTTCGTGTACTGTCTATGGCCATCTTGTAATTTGCTGTTGTAGTTCTTCATTGTACCAAAGATTATGTACCAATCAATGAATTGCTACGAGAATGCCATTGATGAGGAACCTAGTTTTCTGCAATAAATCGAAATTGTGCATAAAAATTGCGATTTGCAATTTTTATACATACGCATGTTGCCTGTCACACATCAGACTTACAGTAAATATAAAAATGTTTTATGTGTTAAATGCTTAAAGAAATAAATATAGTCACACGTGTTTTATGGCAGACCCACCTACGTTTAAATCATAAACCATAATGTAAACTGGATTTTTCTTTTGTAATTTGAGAATGTATTTTTATCGTAGAATAATTTCTTGACGAATAGTCACTGTTGAAGGGGGGGGGTAATTACTAATTAGTTTGGAAAATTCGGGGATGAAATACGTTTATATAACCCGTTTTATAAACAATGAAGTGTGTATTTGTGTCAAATACAGACTCCGTGTATTAAAGATAATGTTAACCGAAAAATTTGCAAAAGCCATTCGCTATTTTAGAATAATGGCAATCCAAAAATCAGTAGTGGGGTACGGTTAATATTAAGATTATGTTTATTCTTTGAAAAATGGGCAATTTTGTTCCAGTGTAACGATAATACAATTTTTTTCTGCCTTAAAAAGATAATACAGGGTGTTTCAGGATTAACTGGACAAACTTAAAATCTGAATTCAGGACTTCAAAGTAAGAAAACAGTTTGCTATGGTTTGATTATTTCATTAAAGAAATGTCACATCAAACATAATAGTTGTCATTTTCATAACTCACTTGATGGAGTTAAGTTTTCCATATTTACAATAACCAGTTTAATTAAGATTATCGACGTTTAATAATTCAAAAACGATATATGGTAGGGGTAACATATGATATATTTTTGAAATCAGGAACAGAGGATCATTCCAAAAATTTAATAATATACAGGGTATCCCATTAAAAAAATATATTGTTTTTTTTGTATCCTCTGAAATCTGCACGATACTGTACTTTTGATAGCATTTTAACAAAATTCAGTCATAACCACACAACTCTTATTTAAAACTTTTTTTTCTATAGGCAATAATAACGATGATAAGAGGTGGGTAATTTGTAATGAATAACCCTGTACAGCTCGAACAAGAAACAGGGGTCCATCATTTCCTTTTTCACGGATGAAATAATTCTGCACTTTTAGTACTGACGTTCATCTCAAGTCGAGTCTCGAGTTAAATGTTTTCCTTTCATGATTGTTTTAATATGCATATCATCGAATAAACAAATTCACGGTTTTAACATACGTGTTTCCACTTCGGCTACTCTAATTTAAGGAAAACGTAAAATGAAGAACTTATTTATGTTTTTCGGTAGGAACATATTATTTTCTTAGAATTTTTAGTTCTTATCCAGATTACGTATGTAAATAGATTTTTTATATCAGGGACGCAACATTTTACCTGCTCAAAATCTTTTCTAGTTAAAAATTGCTAATTTTAATAAAGTCCTTACATATGATTCTAATTTATAATGTTAATTTTAGGAATAATAGAAAACACAAAATAAATGGTTGAATGAATTTCAAAATAGCACCATGTACAGCATAATTTTGAAAGTCTGTTTAGAGATTTGAAAACATAAGAAATAAGCCAATTGGCCGACTTTTTATAGTTCCCACATTTTCGTTGTTTTCTAATTAGAAATCTGTTTTTAACATAAAAAGGATTTTTTTTTAAATACTGCATTTTGTTAAAAAATACATTTGTATCGTAAATTCGTCAAATATTCAGTTTTTAGTGAAAAGACAGTTTAATTTTTTAATAATGCTATTAGTTCTAGGTTTAAATTTTCGAAAAAATAAAATCACAGGTTTTATTTTACTAAATTTCAATGTCTTGTACAAAAATTTTCAATTTCCCATAGTGGACATTTTCCATCATCTCAATAATGTTTTTTTTGTATATTCATGTTCATGTCATGTAAATTTAATTAATCGGTTGCTTAATGAAATTATTTTTTAAATAATTTTAATTAGTAGCCTCTCTTGTAATTTATAAATATGTTTTGAATTGATTATTACATTTTGTCTATTAAAAGAAATTAATTCACAAAGATTGTTATTGACAATGACACTTGTCTTTTTGATATTCATAAACAGTAACAATTAATACTTTTTATTAATTTAAGTACGTTGGAGGTAAAAAATAAATATTAATATTAATCAGATTTTTAAAATTTATTGAAGATTAAGGGCCAGTTGTACGAAGGAAGTTCAGGCAAAGTTCAGCTGAAATTGATTTAAACTTCAAATTTCAGATGAACTTTGGTTGTGTCTATTAAAAGAAATTAATTCACAAAGATTCTTATTGACAATGACACGTGTCTTTTAGATATTCATAAACAGTAACAATCAATACTTTTTATTAATATAAGTATGTTTGAGGTAAAAAATAATTATTAATATTAATCAAGTTTTTAAAATTTCATATTGAAGATTAAGGGTCAGTTGTTCAGGCAAAATTTAGCTAAAATTAATTTAAATCCAAATTTCAGGTGAACTTTGGTTGAACCATGTTTGTACAGCTGCCGCAACATAAAGGTTTCCAGGCCATTTGTGATTTGAAAGAGAACATGCGAAAAGCTTCGAAAAAAAATGTACTTAAAATTTTAGATTGGAAACTTTTATGTTGCGCCAGCTATACAATTGACCCTATGTAACACCATGATCTCAAAAGTATCTATCTAACTATTTTTTTTTCAGAATTTATTTTCAATTTCTTTTGTCTCATATAAAAATGTTATTGCAACCAATGATAAAGGCCTACTTTTCCAACCAGTATTTATGATGAATTTAATATCTATGATCGTTTTTTTTTTTCGTTTCCACTTCAGTAATTATTATAACATTACACATTTATTTTATTCAGTTATAATACAATTTAAACACAACAAGATCAGGTAATTCCAATCCACATCATTGCGTAATTCAATCTTTATAGAAATTTCAAAAGCAAAATTCCGTAATATTGTTCACTCGTAAATATTTATTTTTTTTATTTTTCACTAAATTCTTATTTTAATTCATTAATAATTGAAAACATTGCTGTTAGTGATATCTTATTTGGATATAATATGCATTTTTGTTTACAGAATACCGGCTCATTAAAAGTGGCTAATGGTAGTGTATGCCACTTATTTTATAATATACATATTGGCCACTCTTATGGAATTTTTGGCAGCTCTGTTTTGTAGTTCATTAATTCATAATAGATGGCACAGGTATCGTTATTAGAAGAAGTAGCTTGAAAAATATGCAATAATAAATTAAGGTCGTATTATGTGAACTCTAACTCGATCGATGGGAATGGCTCATTGAACACGTATATTCTCTAGAAATTTAAATAATCATGTTGACCACCTGGTGGTTGTAGACAACTCAGTATCGCCATCTGGTTGTTGAAGAGAATTTAAGCGCTGCAAATTTTAATACAGGATTGGCTAATATGTATATTATAAAATAAATGTGTATGCTATTGTTACTTCTCTTGTTATCAAAAAATATCTTCCGCCAGCTAGTAGTTTACAAATGACCAATGTCGTAAGTTCTCTTTTATTCTAATTTCCTTTATTTATTTCAAATGTTTATTTTTTATCTTCATTTTTATTTATAATAGTAACAAATTTACATATATGTTTTTTTCATGTTTGTCGGTTTTATATTTACAGTTATTAATAAATACATATTTGTTATTATTATAAATATGTTTTATTCCTGGTTATAAAACTCGAGTTGCTTCTTTTTTTAATACATTTTTCATTTAAACAAAAAAAATTATGTATTTCCGGCCATGATTTTACCACAGTCGAAACGTTTCTATTGCATTTTTTCCTGAGGCCTAGTTACGAAAGCGATTTACTTTAACTGTGATCGACGCCAGTGTACCACTGTAAAGCTAATTGGCGGTGTATCAATTAAAGTTTAAGTGCCCCTACAGTCATTAAACTGGTGGAGCGGGAATGAAGTTTTAAAAATGACAATCATTTTTGATGACCCGGTATGTATTTTAGAAGTGGGTATTTTTGTTACGAACAGGAAAATTATCATAGTAAAAACATAAGCTTAAGGGACTTTTGCGGATTTAGGTGTAGTGTTTATTAATTGATCAATTGATTTGTGTCAATTACTGGAAAATGTATTATTGTAATACAGTTTGAGATTGAGGTGGAGGTGAGGTATTTCGCATCAGCAAAATAATGTTCCCCTTCTCCACATAAAATGTATAGAATAATTATGTTTAAGAATCAACCTAATATCTTTTATTCGTTTTTTAATTTCAGTACAAATAAATCATTTTGGTATGTGTGTTGACTTTTATTAGCACATATTGAAGATTGATACGTTAACTGTACATATTTAAAGACCTGGTAATTGTTTCGAAGGTAATGGCTCGTAAATAAACACGAAAACATTTCAGATATGAAACTATAGCTAATAACTCGATTTCTTAACTGTAATATTTAGATAAACGTGCTATGACTTCTTTATCAAAGAAAAATATTGAATGGTTATTTTTGCATCAGTATTGATTAGATATTTATAGCGACAATGTTTCAGTATGGTCCTAATTGATTTTTAAAAAATTGAGATATTTAGATTTAAATGTCAATATTTTTCTTTAATTTGAAACATTACATGTATTTGTTCTAATTAAGAAAGAAGTGTGATGAATAAAACATTTTTAAGCATCGATACAATTTTCTGGAATCTGCTCACGCTTTACCTAAAACTCATTTTTCATATACTTGGTCTTTATTCGTGACTAGAGGGCGTTAGCAGCACCTCAAAAAACCAAAGTGTTTTCTGGTAGTATTTTTTTATGTAATCATAAAATCATAATTTTATTAGAAAAAGTTGTACATAAAGAAAAGATACATAATGAAATTTCGTCTACGGACATAGCTTTTTATTATGAACAACTTAAGATATTTAAGAAAATTAAACGTCACAGGTAATACAACCCCCCCCCCTCTGTATCCCTGAAGGTACCTCAATGTACCTTGTCTGGGGGAGAGGGCTACACTGGACAATGGATACACATCCAATGTTCGAGTATGCTAGGATTAGTTTCTGGTTTAGTAGAATTCTAGCTCCTCGACCGGGATTCGAGTGTAGAACTCCAGGGTTAGAGGCAAATGTCCTTACCACACGACCACGAATCCATATTTGTTCTTATAACATTGAAATTTGTTTCACTTTATCCGAAATTACTTTGATTTTTGAGGTGATATTAGCGCTATTTACGAATTACGGCTAAATAATGGGTGCGGCAAAATATACCCAGGTGTGGAATATTGTTATAGTTTTATTATTTCCTTGATAACTGTCAAAAGTGAAGTTTTATATCAAAGTAGAAAGATACAGAATTTTGTTATTGAGCGTTATTCGCCTCAGGAACGTGCAGAAATTGTTAAATTGTATTTCTAAAACTTTTCTTCAATCATTTCAACTTAACGCGTATTTAGGTGAGTATATCTCGATCGAAGAACTCCACACGGAGAAACAATTCGGCATTTAGCAAACGAGTTTTTACAGAATGGCACAGTAATTGATGTAACGCATACTGGAAGACCTCGTTCTATTGAGCTTGTTCGGGCTGATGTTCAGGCAGAATCAAAAACTTCCACAAGATGACGTGTGGCGCAATTGGAGTTGTCTGAACGGACTTAAGAACAATTTTGCACTTGGACTTGCATATGTATTCATACAAAATTCAAACTGTGTTTAAACTATGGTCAATTGATATTTAAAGACGTTTGCAATACGCACAAATTTAGTGGAAGCAGAACCCAATTTGTGGCAAAATTTGATAATGAGCGACGAAGCAAATTTTTGTTTTTCTGGTCGTGTCAACAAGCAAAATGATCGTTTTTGGCAACAGAAAACCCTCGTTTTATTCAAGAGAACGTGCAGTTTGATCAAAAAGTCGTTGTTTGGTGCGCAATATGCTCCGAACGAATTATTGGACCCTTCTTTTTTGAAGATGCTAGGGGCAATGCAGTTACTGTTAATGGAGAACGGTATCGATCAATAATACGTGAATTTTTGCAACCACAGTTGGAAGAACTTGGCATAGGAAACTTCTGGTTCCAACAGGATGGCGCTATATGCCACACAGCGCGTGAAACAGTCGCTCTTCTTAGAGACATTTTCCCTACCAGGCTGCTCTCAAAAAATGGAGATATTGAGTGGCCGCCTTATTCCCCTGTTTTGACGCCACCAGATTTTTCTTATGGGAATACTTGAAAAATAAAGTCTATATTAATCGCCCACAAACGTTAGAAGACTAAAGGCAAATATTCGTGAAGAAATCGATGAAATTCCAGCTGAAATATTATGTAAAAATTATGCTATACGCTCAAAGTAGAGTTGATCATTGTCTTACTTACTTATTTACTTACCATGGCGGTCATGTACTCGATGCTGTTTTCATAAATAATTTTACATGGTTTAATAAATAGTTTTCATAATTTTTTTTTGCGCTGATTTTTTTTTATTTTAAAAAACTTGGCTAGGTATATTTTTCCGCACCTTATATATCAAAAATGAGTTTTAACTTAAAAAAAGACAGGTTCCAGAAAATGTTACAGATTTTGGGTCCTTTACCCTTTTTAATTTAATTAAGTGGTCACACAATATTATAATAACACCAATAACACCACATGAAATTACAACAATATTATTTAAATATATTAATTATATATATACATATATATATATATATATATATATATATATATATATATATATATATATATATATATATATATATATATATATATATATATATATATATATATATATATATATATATATATATATATATATATATATTAAATATTAAAACATTAAATTGTTGTTAATTTAAGTTCTCTATGTAAGTTTGAGGATAATTCCTAGAAAATTAAATCTGTGAATGTTACGAGTAATATAATAATGTCGAATAGGTGGAGGTAATAACATTTTATCCTACGATAATCAAAATAACCTTTGAACAGCTTGCAACATTTGGCTCTATACCAGCTTATATTCTTTACAGACCAAAATAAAATATTATATAAAAATCTTATCTAAAATCGTCCGACAAAAAAAAATTTCATAATTATAAAAGTTAACATGCCACAGCGATGTTAATTGACCGTATATATTATATATAAGCTATCAATTAATTATTAATATGAAGATAATTATAAAAACGTCTATTTTTACTAGAAATGTATTATTTATATTTAAATTAGTACTTTTAAGTAAAAATATTTTTTTCTTTAAATACAAGGCGTAACAATACAGTCATGAATTTTATCAAAAAACTCAAAGCACCCTTCGGGAATCATCAGTAATAAAATTAAAATCTAATTTAATCCCAATTATAGCCTCATCCTTTTTTAACATTTCCGTTTTTGGTACACTTTTAATCTTTGCAATTAAGGGAGCTTTACCGAGTAAAAGAAAATCCAACATTTTTGTTCCTTGGTTGCCATATTTTTGCTACTTAACCGATTCTAATAAACTTGGTGTCATTAGGTAAGCAATTTAATAGGCTACAAAACCTATAATGTCCAAAATGGCAGACACCAAATAAGCCAAAATGACGGACACCTTTAAAAATTTGGATTTTTCTATCCTCGTTCTTTATGGATTTTTTTTTAAATGAGCTATATAAGGCAATTGGGTTTATATTCAATTTTAATTTTGCTTCTAGCGATTCTCACAGGGTGTTTTGAACATAGCTTTATTGTTACGCCCTGTAATTAAAAAATATGTTTTTATTTACAATAATAGCTTTACATTCCAGAAGAGTTAACTTACAAAACAAAAAAAACTCATTAAAATCGGACAAATGGTTTAGAAGAAAGTCTAATTCAAATTCGTGGTGAATTTTGGGTGGTGAGTTAATTTTGGTCGTCAGTGTATTTTTAATTTAGATGTGCATATTTTCACATTATGTCATAATACAAAACGCTATGCGAGACTATTTGGCGGGATGTAATTATCATTATCAAAATAAATTTCAGCGAAACTGACCTATATAATTTTTCAAGGTGGTTTATTTTTAAACCGAAAACAAATATAAATTGTGCATTTTCACGCATTCTTATGGAAACTTTTCAATTTAATACCACTGCAACGTTTATTTTAACAATTCTGCAACTTATCATAATTATTATCAATTAATTTAAGCCATTCTTTAAGATATTATACTTTAGGATTCTATAATTCTATGTCATTGTATAGTTTTAACCTTGAAGTTTAGTATAGTAAAGAAATACTATATAGAACTGAGTAATGAATCTAATCATTTTTATTCAAGACATTTTATAAAACTGTAAAACACTGTAAAAACTATAAAAATAAAATCAAACACACTTTTAGATACAAGTGCTAAAGTCAATCATCTTTACAATTTCAAATACATGCAGGGCCTCTAGCGGGGTCACTTGAGTCACTAAAAGTCACTTTATTCTGATGAAGTCACTAAAAGTCACTTTATTCTGATGAAGTCACTAAAAGTCACTTGTTCTCAAAAAAGATCACTTTTAGTCTTGGTAGTCCTCATCCAACAAGGTTTAAATTTCCCACTCGTGTAATACATTGTGGTCACTTCTTGTGGACGACCTACTGGCTATTCTCACACTGTGGGAGGTTGAGGTTCTAGCATATGCAGATGATCTAGTCATACTAGTCAGAGGAAACTCTGAAGGAGTAATATCAAATACCCTTCAAGAGACTCTGGATGCAGTGAGTAACTGGTGCGACGGGGAACAGATGTCTGTAAACCCTCAAAAAACAGTAATAGTACCATTCACCCGGAAAAGGAAGCTGGAGGACTTAAGACCTCCCACTTTAATGGGTGAAACTGTTCCATTTGCGGAGGAGGTGAAATATCTAGGAATCACTCTGGATAAATCACTTAATTGGAACTCCCATCTGGAAAAGGTAATCCACAAAGCAAAGCTGTCCCTATGGACATGCCGTCGTATTTGTGGCAAATCCTGGGGCATGGGTCCCCAACAAATTTACTGGATCTATATCACGGTCATCAGACCAATGATAACATACGGATCCATTGTTTGGTGGCCGAAAGGATTACAACGGACGGCCAAATCCAAACTCTCTGGACTGCAGAGATTAGCATGCATGACCGTAACGGGTGCAATTAGCACCACACCGTCAGCTGCAATGGAAATCCTCCTGGATTTACCCCCTCTTCATATATATCTGGAGAGAGAGGCCAGGTGGGCAACCTACAGATTGCAACAAGCGGCCATTAATATGCCGCAGACTAGTATCATGGAGCGGAACAGGTTGTTGGATGACATAGAGAATCACAGCATCCTGGGAATGCCCTCGGATACTATGCCTACTATGACCAACTACGAGCTGACCTTCAACATCCTTTCTCCAGAAAGAGATGAGTGGGATCGGAATAAAGCCGACCTACTGAAGGCAGACAGTTGTTGGTTTACAGACGGCTCCAAAACTCCCGAGGGAACAGGAGCCGGAGTACACAGCTACAGACCAAGGGTGAGGATAGTCTCAAACCTAGGTACTCATGCAACTGTTTTTCAGGCTGAGGTTCATGCCATTGAACTGTGTGTACGAAGGCTGGAATATATGCATCTTACACGCAGATCAATAAAAATTTTCTCAGATAGCCAAGCAGCTATAAAAGCTCTTGGCTCCTACCGGTGCAACTCCAAAACGGTATGGAATTGTCAGAAAGCTCTAAATCATTTGGGCAAGACCAACAAAGTGACTCTGGTCTGGATACCCGGCCACTCTGGTATGGAAGGTAACGAAATAGCGGACTCCTTAGCCAGAGAAGGAGCGGGATCACGATTCATCGGACCAGAACCAATACTTGGCATATCTTCAAGTACGGCCAAGATGGCTATCTCAACCTGGGCTGAAAGGCAAACTCTCCAGTATTGGCAAGAGTTACCAGGATTAGTTCATTCGAAGGCGTTCATAAAATACCCTTTGAAATCGAGAACTAAGAAACTTTTAGAGTTAAACAGGATAAACCTGAAAACTCTAACAGGCCTATATACCGGGCACTGCCGATTAAACTATCATCTGCATAAACTCGGCCTAGCGGAAAACGCCGAGTGCCGTCTATGCCTGGAGGATGATGAGAAGGCAGACCACATCTTATGCACCTGTCCCGCTGTGGAGAGGATCCGATTCTCAATATTTGGCAAAGGGCAACTGCTGCCAGAGGATCTGGACACATTCTCACCCAATAAAGTTATCAGTTTCATTAAGAGACTGAACTTATTGGGTGAAATATAATTAGGCGTGAGCCACAATAGGCCTGCTGATGGCCGCAGTGGAGGGTCTACTGAGACCCACTCACAACAAACCTAATACATTTTAACACGGTAAGGAATGACAACGCCAACTTCATATCAATTACACGCCATCTCCTGTCAATGGTCCACCAAATATGTAAGTTTGTTTATTTATGTTGTTCAAGCCATTTAGTGTAATTTTACAGATATGTTTAAGGGGTAACCAGCATGCAGTAGTTGGGACAGAACTGATGCTCTACTGTGCAACAGTATGCAATAATATAATGTAATTCGTTTGCAATTTATTATAAAGGGAAATTTATACCATAAACAAATGAAAAAAATCAGAGTTGTGGCCTTTCGCAACAAATTTTAAACCTGAGTTTTTTCCACTTACAAAATATCTTAAAATGTTGTTCACAACATTTTTGGATCATTCTGAGGAATGAAATATTTGTTTGGAATCCTTTGCTCATTATAGTATATTATATGGGTACAATAATATATCACTTAAAATAATCTTTTAGATCTATATTAAAGATATAAACAAATTAAACTTTTACAGCATTGAGTAGCAGTTACAGCGAATACGGCATATTAGCAGTAATCCAACATAAAATTTTAAATCGGGAGCCGTCTTGGCCAGATTAATACTAACGTACTTCCTATAATTCTCAGAAACAAGCACAGAAAGCGATTCCGATTCACTTTTCATCTATTTGTAATCACTAAAAAGTCACATTTTTAGTGAGTCACTGAGTCATTTTTTTAAGATAAAAATTAGCTAGAAGACCTGTATTTGGTAATATAACATGTAAATCTTAATAATTTTTGGGTTTATTATTAACACTTAGGGATAAGCTCATGTGTTTTTTAGTAGCCTAACTCAAGCTATAGTAGGTCTACTAGGCTTCATAGACTCAAGTAGATTTGAGGATTTTCCCGTAGAATAGGTACACGAGCCATTTTTGTTTAGAGTTTGTCGTTGTCTGTAAATATAAACATTTTTTATATACCATGACAAGTTAGACTTAATGCTTCATTTCGTTATTGATATTGTGCTCAAGGTTATATTGCGGCTAGTTGTTTTTAGATACGAAAACTTTACTTAATTAATATCGTGACTTAGTTACTATTACAATTGCTTCTAAATCGTTGACAACATGAAATTGGTAAAAAAAATTATCAACGCTGGTGTGAGCGTTCAGGACATATACAACGCTCCAAACAATGTTCTGATACCTGTCGTAATTTCTGAGAAATGAGACGCAGGAAAATTCGTTTCAGTGACAAACACGTCGGCGTGTGTCTAGGTTTGTCAGCACCAGTTCGAAAGAACACAATGTTGACAAATGTCGAAATACGCCAAGGTTTTTATCACAACCAAATTTTCCTGCGAGCCATTTCTCAGAAACTACGCCATCTACCGAAAGTAATGAATAATGATCCTCATTACAGGCTGAAATAAATCTTATTAATGCTATCAACAATTAATTCACCGATTCTAAGTATTAACGAATTTTTGTGAAAAATGTTCTACAAACATGTTTAGTGGTGGTTGTAGCTTATAATTGGCTGATATAATTTTTATGAGGTTAGACTATCATCACAACATCCTTAAACTAAAAGCTTTAAAATGAATATTTTACAATTTGTGAATATTACAAAATTATTATCAAAATAATTTCTATAAAATAAGTTTATATTTTTTGTGGCCGGATAATAAATTTTAAAAAAATCGGATAATTCACAGAAATCTTTCAAATGAAGATATTCCACTATATTAAAAATTGGATTTATTTTTATTGTATATGATTCTACATTATTTATGTAATCGTAATAAATAGTTGGATTTAAAAAAAAAGAAATTAACTACAAAAAAAATATATATAAAAGTTCGGATTAATATAAAAAACCGCTGCCAATTACTTGGGGATTAGAACTTCCTCACTGTAGTAAAACGCGACGTGTGGTGGAGTTTATAAAAAAAGTAATTTTTGATGTTTCAAAAAAGTCACATTTTTATACGTTTCAAAAAAAGTCACATTTTTTGCGTTTCAAAAAGTCACATTTTGACGTTTCAAAAAAGTCACTTTGACGTTTCAAAAAAGTCACATTTTTTGACGTTTCAAAAGTTGGGACCGATTTTGCTCATCAAGGAACTCAATCTCTTCCTTGACCTCTAGAATGTGTGTACCAAATTTGAAAGCTTTATCTCAAAAACTTTAGCTGCTATCGCGAACCAGACAGACACACAGACAGAAAATTTTTTTCTGTCTGAAATTTTGTGTATCATCATAATTCATTGAGATTCGTCCAGAAATGCAATAAAAATTTTCAAAATATTTTCACGAATACATAACTTCCTCACTTTGAGGGGTGAGGACGTAATTGTCGCCAGTTGATCAACCCTGTGATATGGCCGAACCTGTGTTGTCATATATTTTTTTAAGTATTGTTTTGGTAACTAAAAACAGAAGATTTGTGATTTTGAATGATTTTGTGAATTTGTACATTGTTTTTTGTGTTATATCAAACATTTTCATTTAATTTGGATACAAAATAAAAGGTATGTGCATTTTTGGGTCTTTTTTATTAAGATTTATATTCCACTTAATGAATTGCGAAGAAAATGATTGTTATTGATTTACTATTGCCATTCATTATTTATAATTTAAATTCTTATTAAAAAGGCATCATTTTTTACGATTTTTTGATATAATGCACGCTCCAATAATAATCAAATAAAACATCATAATACGATGAAAATTAAAAATAAATAAAAATGATTATAATAATTAATTAATATTTGTTTTCAATCTTCAATTCTGTAACAGCAACGTAGAATAAATCTATAACATAACCTAACTTATTTTAAATGTCGGACGGAAGTTTTAAACCATTTTCTATATGTAAAAAAAAATCTATGTGAATGAATTTATTGTTGTATTTATGTTTGAATAAGTAATCACCAATCACGCTTTCAATCAATACGTAAAACTGGCAATACTGCGGTACCATCTTCGCTTTCACTGGCTGCATGTGTTTGGCGCCAAATCTAGTCGGATGACGTCATAAGACTAAAATTCAAAACTTTGTTATTTTTTAACCCCCTGTGAACTCATATTTATAAGTACTATCGAATAAGCAAATTAAAAAATATGTGGGAAATATCCATTATAAGAAAAATACAGCTATCTGGGTTAAGTCACTTATTCATCCGTGGAAGCATATTAACGATTTCCAATTACAAAATGTCAATCACTTACAACTTACGTCATTATGGTTTGAAATTCAAGAAAGAATACTTGAATAAAAAGTAAAATTACTATTATTAGACTTTGTGGTTTTAACTGAATTATTTACGACTATTTCAGTTTTCCGCAATGCGTAACAATATTATTATGTTAATTATTTTTGCAGCAAAATCACCGTCGTTAATTTAAATAAATATTAATGTAAAAAAATAATCTTAACCAAATACATGAGCAGGTTATACAATAGTTTTGATGATTTAATAATTATATTGTTCTTCACAAGGTCGTGGTGTGACTGTTATACATTTAAGCGTTTTCATTAAACAAGAGTAATTTCTCTGCTGATCATGTCAAGAGAATACAGTACTAAATAATATTTAACTGGTTAAAATTGCGGTCTTAAATTGTATGTGTCTCCTTTTTTATATTTTAAATAAAACACCTTAACAAATGTTTCTGAAATCTGTTATAAAACAAAGTTTAATTAAAATATAAAAGTTTGTACGGATTTAACGAACACTCTGTAAAACGAATATGTCAAACAGTTCAAGTGAGAAAATATAATTTTAAATATCTACAAAATTTAACAAAGTTATTGTCCTTTTACAAGAAACGATCGACAAACACACATACACTGACGTGGTTGTCCACAACACACCATATACTGCATTCGATGCGCGTTTCGCCAATCAAGTTGGCATCATCTGGAGATGATTAAAACTCAGTTTTCCACGAAACACCATATACTGCACTTGACGCGCGTTTCGCAAACTGGCATTATCTCGAGATAATACCAACTTGGTTGGCGAAACGCGCGTCGAGTGCAGTGTGGTGTTTTGGAGTTTTGTGCAAAACTACGTCACTGTTAACTTCACATTAATGTTCCAACACATTTTATGAAAAAAAAAAAAAAAAAAAAAAATATATATATATATATATATATATATATATATATATATATATATATATATATATATATATATATATATATATATATCTGACAGATTATTTTATCATTTCGTATGGTAGTGTATTCATTCATAGTTAATCATTATATTTTAATTACGTAATATATTTACATTTTATCAAAATACTGTCGAATCAATTGTGTTTTGATTCTAGACACAAAAACTGAATGTTTCTTAAAAACGCTTCATTTACGTATTTTGTCTGCAAATTAAAGCAAACGTAATAAATGTTTTAAACTTGTTAAATAAGCATTTTTCAATAAAACCAGTATACCTTGGTTAATGATTTGTGCAGTCATGTGTTGCAATTCAATTAACACGTGGATGTTAACACATTGATCTCTATTTTGATTAAATTTAACATACAGGTTGTTATATAAGAATAGGAATAATGTGCTGTAGGTATATAATCATCTGTCGCCATCAGTAATCAATCAATCACCGTTGTTTATCTAACAGTTTGCTTCTAAGTAACAATCTTATTGTTAGAACAAAAATTTATATTAATTGTAATAACTGTACTTATCGTATTTCAGCATGATTGACTTCAAATACGTATTTAAAAAATGTATTATGTGTATAATGTATATAAATGAAAATGTAAATTTAGGTATTATCTAAAAATAAAAAAAAATATTTAGGATGACTAACTAGACACCGCAACTCAGGTAGTCATTGCACGTGCTTGTCACCAGTTTAATGAATTGTCGGTGCAATTAAAAATTAAACCCATAGGTTTACCGCTAAGTACATTTACAGCAGTACTTCGGAACAGGTCAAAGTATTTTCGGAATGCAGTTGCACAAAAAATAAATGTAATAAAAACGATTCAATTCTGGTATAATCATGGGCAACATGGATTATGTATTTTCTCCATGAATGGCGGTGTTGCTATATTTACTTCGTGGCTGGGACTTGAAGAAGGCTGTGGCAGAACGTACGACATTAGTCATTTATTAACATCATATAGTACCACAAAGCCAAAAATCGGCGGTAGATAATTTTAATAACAATAGGATCAAAATTATTAGAACTTCTTCAAGGGCGGATCCAGAAAAAATAACAAGGCGAGCACATAATTAAATCAATTCATATAGGATATAGTGGCAAATGCAGAAGTCAGCTTCAAGTCCAAGAGGGTCTTTCAGATTTACTACCAATTTCAAACGGTTTGAAGAATTCGCGGATTCTCCATGGATTTTAGTCTGGTTATGCAGTTAGAATATAAAATATCGTTTAAAACTATTTGAATTATAAACGCATTAATGAATATAACATTTTGTGGTAGCATTCTCTAATTTGCATAAAGATAGAAATAATTCGCTCCATATTCTAAAACTATTGTTTTAGGAAATTTAAACACAAATGATTCAAAATGATTGCAAAAACTGAGCTATAGGTTATGTTACTTATAAGTTTCAATCAAATGTCATACGGCGCAACTGAGAATCTACGAAAAAGCAGAAGAGAAACAAAAATTACGTTCCAGCAGTATAAATTACTAAATAATTCCCGACTAATTGATGTTTAGACATGCGCATTCAAAAAGCTCATCAAACCGTTTGTGATTTTCTGTGGAACAAACCTAATATTAAACCAACCACGTCACAAAAAGCAAATGATATACTACAAGAACCAAACAAAACAGTTCCTGACCTACCCAACGTTAGAAGTATAAAACAAAAAACATGGAATTCCCTCCAGATAAAATAGATGAGAATCAAGGAAATAGTAATATCAGACAGATTCGAGGAAACAACAAGAATTCAGTAATACAGGCTGTTGAAGAGAGAATATTAGTTTTTATCTATAACTTCAAACTAATGGCCACAGAAGAGGACATACCAAATCCTTTAAAAAAAATGACATTGAACATAGGACATGTCATAAATTAAATGTTCATTACTCTAATGGCAGAGCAATATTTAAAATAGATATCAATGAATCAAAGGAAGAAAAGTTATATAATCGTGATATATGACCATGTAATGCAATTATTAGACAATATGATCAAAATTTTCGGTAAACTCGATCTCGAAGAACCTATCGAAATTCATCTCAGCAATAGCAGACAATACCAGAATTTGAGTTGAATTGACCGTTCAATATTTTACAATTAAATATACAAAGTAGTATGCGCTCTAAAAAATATGAACTTGACATCTAATTCACCAACAATTTCTCTTTGTGACAATTTTTTAATAAAAGATGAAATTGCAGTTTGTACATTAGACAATTATATGTCAAATTGCTATACGCGACATCATAAAGGTAGAGGAACAATAATATTACATAAATCATACCTTGAAATAAACTTAGTAAGACTATCTTCTATAGAGAGTATTAAACAAACTTTTGATTATTACAGCTCCACATTTTCATTAAACAATTACATAAGTGTTTTTATATCAGTATATCGCTCGCCTTCAGTGAATAAAGAAGAATTCTTAAGCAGCATTGATAGTTTACTAAGTTTGTAACCGGTATTCTTATATATTCCTATCTGAAGATTTTAATATCAACTTTGCTATAAATAATAATGTAACCAAAAAATTTATTGACATAGTGAATTCATATAATCTAATACAAACTGGTAATGAACCTACACGTTACAGTAAGCAAACAAATAGTATTCTGGATAACATATCAATTATCCAAAATGCGTAGCGACAGAAACACAGACAGGTATATCTAACCATTTAGGAAATAATCTACAAATAGACATAGTAACGGAAAAAAAATGATAAACTGTTTACCGTAAAACGTATATTTAATGAAAATAAACAAGTATTTTACAACTTGATTAGAAATTAATCATGGGAGGACATCTATGGAAAGAATGATGTACAGTATTATCGATACTTTTTTTGATATCTTCTTACATTACTTCCATATATCATTTCTTATTACGAAAAAGAATTTGATAATAAATGGAGTGATAAAAATTGGGTTACTAATAAAATTGTACCAATTATCCAATGAACTAAAGAACCTCCACCGATTAAAAACTAATCTTGATCCCATTATAGATAATAAATACAATGAAATGAAACATAAATATAAAACTGCTATTAATGCTGCAAAAAAAGAACAATGTAATAGTGCCATAATGAATTCCACAATTCGCAGCAAAACAACCTGGAATATTTTTAAAAAAGAAACAAACAGTATACACGTCAGTACAGTTCACTTAAAGCATGAGGGCAACCTAGTCACAAATCAATTTGAGGTAGGAAACATGTTCAATACATTTTTTATAAATTATTAAATTTCATTTCACCTGCTAATTATAAAAATAATGAAAGAATAATCCCTCATTAATTTTTTGATTCAATAACGAATATTATTAAATCTATTGATCGCAGCAATAGGAATCTATTTTGACCTCACCAAAGCTTTTGACTCAATGGATCATGCTATTTTGGCCCAAAAACTAAAATCATGTGGCATAGTAGGTCCCGGATTATTTTGGATTTTATCATTTTTAAAAGACAAACGCAAATTGTGGAACTGAGAGAAAAAGATAATGATATAATTAATCATCCCTATACATCTGTAAAGTTGACAAGTCATATAGGAGCCCCACAAGGGTCAATTCTATCTGCATTATTATTTTCTTAAAGACTTTTTAAAAAAATGTTTATAATATAAAAATTTGTCAACTTGAAGATGATATTAGATGATATGTATCTTTTAGGATTGACGAGAACGTAAACATTTCTAACCAAGTTGTAAAAGAAGTGTTAGAATGGAGTGAGAACCATCACTTGAAACTTAATCCCCAAAAAACCAATTTTATATAATTTTAAAAATACAGAAGAAGGCTACAGTTTATTAGTGAAGCATTTGGGTAGGTCCAAACTAAATTAAATGCTGGAATTTGCCATATTTATCACTTGGCAAGTTTTCTATGTAGTTAGGCCTATCTCTCTAAACCTTACTCTTTAAGTAACTGGACAAGAAAATAACGAGTTGGATTTAGGTCTGGTGACCTTATAGACCAATTTGTAGGTCGCGTCCTACCAGCACATCTATTATTTACAAGTTTTTAAAAATTGGTTTAGATCACGAAATAACTATTTACTTTAGCACCAGTTTATAAAATACTAAAGCCATTTCAGTTACTGATTAATAGACCTAAACAAAAACATAATAAATAGTGACTTTTTTTGTTTAAACAAGAATCAACTTTTTAAATGGCAGAATAATTCAGTGTTCCTATTTTCCTATTAGTATGGTTTTTATTAAGCTTTTGATATAGTTTTAATAAACAATAATTTGTTTTGCTTATATGACTTAGGGCTTGTACTTTGCTCGCCAATACAAAAATAAAAAAAAAACATTTTAAAATGCAAGTTTAGTTAACTGGTACATAAAGTACCCGACCTTGAAATGGGCAACATACTGGAATTTAAAATATGTATAAGTACCTTATAAACATGATGTCGTGACACGTGCATTTATTCTGTTGTTTCCATCGATAACTATTAATGTTAATCACTTGCAATAATAGAATAAAAAAAAAATTACCTATTTGTGTCGAATTTTATTGTGCATGTATGTGCATTTAATTTTTTTGATAATGTTATCGTTATCAGGATAAGTAGTTTCCCATTAATGCACAATCGATGATATAACAATAAATTAAAAATTTAATGTGCCTATAAATATAGTATTGTGTAATTGCTAATTGCAAACTTTATTAACGCTTAGATAATCATAATTAAGTCATTATCCTGTTCAAAACTAGCCACCTAGAAATAACTCTGAATCTGAAACCATACGTCGACGGGGGAAGTTCGAAATCACTTCTAACACATCATTCTAAAAGGTATAAAAAGTCCTTTCCTTGCAGGTTTTTCAAAAAAGTTTATTAAACAAAAGTCAAGTTTGTAATGAATGAATGACAAATTTTTATACTACCATTTTCCGTCTAGTATTGCACTTTACCATTATTAATAGCAGAATAAACCTATTTCAAATATATCTGCGAATTACAAAACAAGAAATTTTGTGACATATATATCTTGTCATTTGTCATTAAGTAATATACACCGTACAGAAGTTAAGGATATTGGAAAAGTCACTCTTGAATACGTCTCTGCAAAAAAAGTTTTTCTGTATGTATGCTTTTGTACGATTTTTAGATGTTATCTTTTTCATCGCATTCTTGTTCTTTCTAATTTTCGAATAGATACAATTAATTCTCATTCTGTAGTTAATTGTGTTCGTGTGTTTGAAATATATTCTATGAAGTTTTGAGCAAATATGGAAGCAAAGCGTCATTTGTCACAACTTCCCAGCTAACATATTACTTCTACAAATATTGTTAAAGAAGTTTTTTTTGAGAGTTAAAACTTTTTGCGACTTCTTATAATTATGAAGATTATTAAGTTCCGTTAGATATATGAATGTCAGCAACAAAATAACTCTTACAAGGGGAGGGCACGACCTTGGGAATTTATTTTGGGATGAGACTTCGTGTAATAATTGTACTTCTTTAGGGTGTTCACCCCTTGGAATGGCAACGCGCAACGCTCAATCGATTCGGAGAAAATGACGTTTAAAAATTCAAACTCAGCTTATATACTAGTGAGGTTCTTCGAGTTCCCGCGGCGAAATAGCCTAGCCGATAACGTGTCTGCGTACCGCTTGGGCGCTCGGGGTTCGAATCACGTGCACGACTTACTTTTTTTTTTTTAATTATTTATTTAATTGTTTTTACAATTAAATAAATTTATTATTTAATATTATCGATCATTTAAATAACAATAATGTCAATAATGTTATTTTACTAACGAAAAAGACTTTAAATTTTAAATCATAATTTAATTATAGTAATAATTTAAATTACTACCAAATAAATATACTATAATTTAATAAACTATTATTTAAAATACATTATTACTAATGGATATAATAATAATAATAAAAACAATTAAATAAATAATTAAAAAAAAAAGTAAGTCGTCACGTGATTCGAACCCCGAGCGCCCAAGCGGTACGCAGACACGTTATCGGCTAGGCTATTTCGCCGCGGGAACTCGAAGAACCTCACTAGTATATAAGCTTAGTTTGAATTTTTAAACGTCATTTTCTCCGAATCGATTGAGCGTTGCGCGTTGCTATTCCAAGGGGTGAACACCCTAAAGAAGTACAATTATTATACGAAGTCTCATCCCAAAATAAATTCCCAAGGTCGTGCCCTCCCCTTGTTAGATATGACCTCCAGAAGTAAATGTTCATTGCATCTCCAATAACAACGACTGAATATAATGCTCCTGTTGTATTGATAAGATTTCTTGTTTTGTAATTTGTAATTATTGAAATTGATATATTTTTATTACACAGAATGCTAACAGGAATATTATATGGAAACGGTAGTAAAAATGATCATTTAAAAAGCTAGCTATAGATTGTAGGTCATTTAAACATATTTTACCTTTTTTTGCAGATAAATTTTTGTTTGCTTTAATGTTGCATACTACATTTTTTTACACTATCTATCAAAATGGAGATATTTGTAAAAAAACTAATTTTGAGCACTACGTTTCCAAGATCTCAATGACAGATATACTCCGATTGATCCAGACTTGATTAGGAAGTAAAATTTTAGGTGTATACCAATTTTCAGTTTTATATGAAATTTGTCAGAATCAGGTCGATTTTGAATCGCTACACACCAGATTATTATTATTTATATTGTATTTATATTCTGGATCCATCACTATAAAAAATATGTGTAGGAATTTTTCCTCACAATAACATTTCAATAAATTTAAATAAACAGTAATTTAATGTTTATTTTCTATTTCTAATTTTTTCCTTTTCTATTGGTTACAGATCAAGGTCGGCAATAGCTGGTCAAAAAGGTGTTTTAACAGAAACGTTAAGAGTTTTAAAAATCGATGACACCCCCAAAAGACATGTCACTGGTGACATCATCTCGCCGTCACAGGTTATGGGTATTGACCATCTCAGAGATCCCCGGCTAAACAAGGTAGGAAAATGTATGTAATTTTTTCTAACTATTATTTTCTTTTATATATTTTTTTCTCCAGATTTAAAAAATTACGTATACATACCATATACCCAAATTCGAAGCTCACCATTGGGATATCAGAAACAGTAAGAACTACGAGGTCGGTTAATTTTGGAAAAAATGTCTGTCAGTCAAGGTTGCGGTTTTTTAGTGCCTTGTGAACCATAAGCAAACGGTGCAGACGTTTTTTTTAAATTTTGACCATTTTCTATCAACGTTTCAAATTTTGATCCATTTTCGCCACTTTGATGGCAAATTGCTCAAATCCCGACCGATAGAAATGTCTGCCACTATAGTACAGTACACACCAAAATAGAGATTTTGCGCTAGGTTTGGTCCGGTAACTAAAAAATTTTTTTTCAATTTCCGGTTACCGCGCGCCGATCGGAAATTTTGTCTGCCAGCGTAATTGGGGTATGTGGAGTACATATACTAACTACCTATGTGGACAAATATCGGTAACCATTTGATTAAAAAAAATGTTCCCCCCCTCCGTATCCGGCCGCCATACCAAAAATTTCAAAAGAAAAAAGTATGGTACTCATGTGGTATCTTTGATTACCGACTGGCAAATGGTAACCTATGGTACTCATGTGGTATCTTTGATTACCGACTGGCAGGTGGTAACCTTTCATTGTCGAATTTGCACGCTGTTACTTAGACTATATCCGATAATACCGACTATTCATTGTCTAACATTCACCCATAGATGATATTATTATTACACATATTGCAAATATTTTTCAAGATATTAGAAATATTCCAGACTTTTTGCCCACTGTATTTAATTCATATGTAATTAACAGTTTCATAATGCACTACACTTGCATTTTTTTTATTGTGATTGGATATTTGTGTATTATTTTTGTACTGAAGCTGGATGGGCCGTGATTCATATGCTATGTGATATTTATGCCATATTGTTATGCATATGTATTAAAATAATTATAAACAAATAATATATAATATGTGAAGACTCACGCTTGACATATTCTAAAAAAAGATAAATAACTTTGAAAAAGGTAACAGATTCGTTTCCGAAACGTTAGGGAAATATATTATTATTTAAATGTTTTACATCTTTATTTATTTGAATCTATACATAATTTATGTTATATGTTGTAGTCCTGAGGAAGACAATAAATTTTGTCGAAACGTCGACTAAATGAGAATTTGAGGTTTTCTTTACTAATTTTATCCAAACTGACTAATAGAACTACATTAAGAGATTGTGGATACGAAACTTCTTAGCTAAAAATTATTATTCATTTGTCTCATATTAATTGTCAATAAATACCCTCTGACTGATCTTTTGACGTTGAGTCACAAGCGCACGGGCTTATAGCATACTGGGTAACTAATTGTATTATTTAGATAACCAACAATTATTCATGTGTTAATAAGCCCCAAGAAAGAAGAAGAAAAATTGTACAAACATACGATTTTTTAAACGATTACAAAAGCAGAATTTGTAAAAAAATACATTTTTTACAAAATGTTTTGTATATTGAATGAATTTGTTTGTAACACAACAAAATGTGTCAGTTATGTTTCTATCTGATTAACAAATATTATTATGTTACTATATTAACAGTTTGCAAAATTTGATATGCAAGTAATGAGTAGATTATAAAATAATTTTTTTAAACCGTGTAATTACTGCAATTACGTACGGTTTTCGCAATTAAAATCTCTGCTGGCTATCATTTTTATCTGCTATATTTATAACAACAAACTATTTTAGCACTAATAGCTAATAACTTTTTTGCGTAAAAGTATATATATATATTTTTTTGTTAAAAATTGACAGCCAATTAAGTTTATAACGTGCTGAATTTCATGGTATTGTGTCGCCGTTGATAAATTATTAATACTATAATTAGATATTTTTTCGTAGCTGTTCATCGTTTAGAAGAAAATTGTTAAAAAATGTTTAGAACGTTATTTTTCCAAGGTTGCAAGAGGTTGCTGGACTTTAAATGGTGTGAATGTCATTTAACACATTTTCCTGCACTGGCAACTAGGACCTAGATGAAAAACAGTTCTACTACAAACCGTAGTTCTCATGTTTTGAAGAACATTCGACGATGCAACTGAAAGTCTGAGTCCAAAATATTCAGTTTCGACCCATCAATTTTCTTTTAAATTAGCCTTCACGTGTAGGGTCATGTAGTGCAATAAACACGAAAACGCAAACAATTTGGTTCAAAACCCACCTTTAATGATATATTTCCTGGACTACAATTTCAAGCGATTAAAAGATCAAGAACTGCCACTTTCTATAAAATTACCGCATAGTTAATACTTTCAACATTCCTGTCTTAATCGTATGTAGGGACATTTAAGGTGTTTCGCATTATCTAACATTTAATCAAATTAGTGACGTTACTATCAATTCTCAATTCATTGCCATTATCACGAGGAAGTAAGAAAGGTTAAATTACAGTCCTAAAAGAAATAATGTTATTAATTTATAATTTCTATTTAAATTGTTTGTGCAATTTTTATTATCAGTAAATATAAATGTATTAATGTTATGACAATGTTTATCTAACATATGTCGACGTATGAGGAGTTTCATCTTAGAATGTTTTTGAGATTTATCTTATCGTTATATTTAATTATATTATGGCTTATTTCTTAATAGCTTTACTTTGATACACTAGGATAACAGTTCCTGTTTTATAGTGTACGAAACACAATTTTATATAATTAATGTAGCGACTTAGGTAGCGTCAGTGAAGACACTGTATTATCTAGGGTTCTTAATTAACTTATAGTCCTTTTAACTATCTGACGGTTGGTGCCATAAAGTTTGCCACATTTCAAACGTTATAAATATGCTGATATATGAACTTTTTTTTTTTTTTGATGTCAGGTCCTGAAACTATTCTGCAAATTCTATTAAAACCTGATTTACCGTGTATATTTATATTTTTAATAAAAAATATTTATAACAGCAAAGTAGCTGCATAACCAACAATGATTTAACTCGATATAAATAGATCTATGTCCAGATAAAATCAAATAAATAGTCCTATACTTACTTAATATTTTATCATGTATCATCTCGAAGAATAGTATTTTCTAGTGTCTTACATCTTGTCGGTCGAAAGGCGATGCAAACGTTCAGAAGAACCTTTCAAATTGATATTTGCATTTTTTTAATAAAATATTGATTTTTGAAATAGAATACTAAATTTGAAAAAAAACAATTCTTGAATAAATAGCGATTTAAAAATACCAAATTTCACTTTTTACCTATTTGATGTGGTGTTCACCATGTGAACAGTATAAATCAGTTTCATGTACTTGTTCGATATAATAATCATGTTATAATTTTAATTAATTAATAATAATAATAATATTGCCTTTCGCAATCAAATCAGTTTAGCGTCATTTAAAAAATTTAATCAGCAACTAGAACAGCGGTTTTGTCGCAGGAATGCAGGAAAAGTATTACCAGATAAACAGGTGTTCGCGTTTAAGAGTGTTAGTAGCTATAGGTATACATTCGCAGGATAGTGAAGCATCCGAATCTGAATGAATTAACCGCGATCGATGATGATTATTTTAAATTCATCGCTGAATCCATCATGACATAGTTATTATCTTACCTTCACCAATTTAAACTTAAAAACCATTTCGAAGAACTCAATGAATTGAAAAACTATCTTCTAAATTCTAGATATTGTCACTTTTAAGTTTGAAATAGGTAATCTCAGTGAAAACATGATTTTTAATTTTCATGTGCCGCATCTATTATACTTATGAATATCAATGGTCAGTAAATTAATTATGTTGTACCATTCATTAAGGACATTAGAATATCTAAATAGTTCATGTGAATATAGGATTTCACAATTGGAGTCAAATCTTGAACTAGTAGCGTTCTTTTGGATGTCACAGAGTCTATAAGATACTGGCATAATTAGTCTCTCTCAAATGAATCTTTGTTTTTCCAGGGTTTGGCATTTACATTAGAAGAACGACAAGCGTTGGGTATTCATGGTCTTCAACCAGCACGGTTTAAATCACAAGAGGAACAATTGGAGCTCTGTAGAATATCTATAGAAAGGTATCAGGAAGACTTAAATAAATATTTATATCTCACAGAACTTCACGACAGAAATGAAAAATTGTTCTTCCGACTATTATCAGAGAACATTGAGAGCCTTATGCCTATTGTTTACACACCGACTGTAGGCTTGGCCTGTCAGAAATTTGGACTTATATACAGGAGGCCCAGGGGTTTATTTATCACTATTAATGATATCGGGCACGTTTATGAAGTTCTGAAGAATTGGTAAGTATTTTTTAAATCTGTCTGTATCGTTTAGGGCCTCGGCAAAAGAATCACCAATTTTTATGTATGCCATATTCATTCTGTTAATGCCGAAAGGCTCGTGCGATGTGGCGCGTGGGTTAGGCAAATAACACTGGTCTGCAACGAAATCCTCCTTTAAAAAATTATGCTATAAGTATGAAGATTTTAATGCTCTGAATCTATTCCGTTGGCCGATTTTTTCTATCACGTCTAGATTTTTTTATATGAATTTTTTTTTAAATTTCATAAATTTTGTTTTTTTTTTAATTTTTTTTTTTTGTCAACATCAAGAACAGTATACATACATACAAAATAAGTTTTAGCGAGTTGTAAGAGAAAGAAAGTAAAGTCACAGCGAATACTGCGCATGCGCATATCTACTACCATAAAAATCACTGTCAATACTTTCTTTCTTTCTCTTACAACTCGCTAAAACTTATTTTGTATGTATGTATACTGTTCTTGATGTTGACAAAAAAAAAAAAATTAAAAAAAAAACAAAATTTTTTTAAAAAAAAAATTCATATAAAAAAATCTAGACGTGATAGAAAAAATCGGCCAACGGGAATAGATTCAGCGCATTAAAATCTTCATACTTATAGCATAATTTTTTAAAGGAGGATTTCGTTGCAGACCAGTGTAATCACATATTTTGGTGTTCGGCTCCTCGTAGAGTAAAAATGACTCGTGTCATGTAATTATTGTATAGCGAATAAATATAATTTAACTTTCTTGTAGTTAAAATGGCCAAAATATTAATAAAATTAAAAATTGTCTATGGTAAACCTTGACAGTTTGTCCAAAAAACTGTCTATATGTACTTTCAATTCAGATTAAATACAAATTTTAATCTGAAAATGTACAATACGAAATATAAAAAACATTGTAATCACATATAAAATTATTATTAGTAGAGGTTCGGGAGGTAGCGATAAATTCCAGAGACAACTTTAACATAGATATAATATTATATTGTAAACACCTAATGAATCATTCCCAAGCAATACGCAGTGATAGAAATATATGTGAACAAAAAATTAAAGACGTAGATAGGTTGATCCCATATGAGTAATTATTCATGATAAAGGAAACAGAAAAATTCTCATAAAATTCCTTTATTAATAAAGGAATTTTATGAGAATTTTTCTGTTTCCTTTATCATAAAAAAATTAAAGGTTTTTTCAGGAAGGGCTTGCAGCCATACATACATACATACTGACCGACGGGGCTTGTTATTGTTGAGAATCCAATATCAATTCATAGATAGATATAGGCGAATATGTGGCTATCACGTTTACGCCCACTACTTCAAGTTGAAAATTGATAAACCAATGACTTTGAAGTCATTGGAATACACTTTAAATATATAGTATTTTTAAAACGTCTATGTGATAATACGCAAACAGTGCAAAATTAAAGACAATGGAAGTTAACTTTTTTTAAATGTCTCGTTCGATTAATTCCTATGGAGGATATTTAATTCCTACGAAGGTGAACTTGTGCATTTAGTGATTTCCCGGAGTTGCAATTTAACGGCACAGAATTAGAATTATATTACATAAGCTGTAAAAAAAAGTTATTTCTTCAATAAAAAACAGAAAAAACTTTATTTCCTATTTTTATTTTTAGAGGACTTCCAGCCAGGTATATGGACAATGTATCCTACGTTTCGTCCGAGTTTTCGGACTTTTTCAAAGGTTAAAAGCTAAAAAATAATGGTTTTACATAAGTCTTAAATTAAATTAGTGACAGATACATATCTAAAAAGTGTTTTCTTACCTAATATAAATTTTCTATTTTAATTTCATTGTATGGGCTGGTTTTATTTTGTTTTTCATCATTTTTTTTATTTAGTAGGTATGTGTTGTACGTGTAGTTCGACGAGTTAGGCAGAGAATGATCAGTATTTGGTGTTGTCGTTGATGTGTTCTTTTTAAGAGTAGGTAATTATAACAGCTGATAGTATACTTAGTAAGTTTTTCTGTTTTTTTATTGAAAAAATAATTTCTACTTTAACAGCCAACAACTTGTAAAATATCATCTGTAAAAAAAAGTGTTTTCGGGCAACATCAAAGCAAATATTAAGAAACACATTTCCTCAGACAGTCATAAGAAGTGTATGAGTGGTAATATTACTAGTAACAGGCAATGATGGTTGGTGTGTAATACTCGTATACGTGGACAAAACTACATAATCCACTATTTAGACAATTTTTGCAAAAGTGTATTAGTGGGCAGAATAGCAGAAGTATAGAAGAAAAAATATTTATCACAGAGATGTGACCAGTATTTAACAGAAATACATGTGTATATTAGTGTTGCATACACCAATACTTTCTTCGTATTAACTTTGCAAAAATAACCACAAAGTAGGTTATTGTGTCAATATATATGCGGTGACATATCACCCAACGTCAACCATGGAATTAACGTCATTTATCGCTACCTTCCGATCTCTAACTATTAGTCAAAATATAAATTTGAGCAAATATTAAAATTTTAACTTACAGATGTGATTTTTTTTTCGTACACTTAGCTATTAATATATAAAATATAACTATAATAATATGCAAGTTTGAAAAAAATGTAAACAATATTCTAAACTCATTATCAGATTGTATATCTTTTTGAACGTTGTTACCTATGTTCGATTAAGACCTTGTCCATGTCACAGTCCATTATTTCAAGCATGTATCCATGTAAACTATAGTCCGGCCGCTGTAAGATTGCAACTTTCCTCTTAAAGAGTCAAAGCCATAAATAATTTAAATCGTTTCAATTGTCAGCAAACCAGTTGTGCAGATTGAAACGAATAAAATTAGTAAAATTATTTACGATTTTGACTCTTTTATTTGAGAAGAAAGTACAGTGGCACGACTATCGACCAACCTGACAATTTATAACTTTAGTTCTATGTTCTGTTAATCTAACTTCTAGCATTTTAAATGTCATCATGTCAATATAGAATTTAACATTTGCATACAATTCAATAGATCCTTTATTTTACTTTGACCGCTGTTGATATGATTGGTCTTAGTTAAGATCACGGTTAAAACTGATCTGATTGTATTATGCATTTGTCGCTAATATATGACATTTCATCCTGTCGTACATTTTGGTCTTTGCTTATTTTTGCTACGACATAGATTGTAACATTTTATTATTAGTTTCAGTCACGCAATTAGAGGAGATGCAAAAGTACATTTTTATCCCCCATTCTCAAATTTTTATTAGTTAAATATTTTATGGTTTTGTTATACATTTCGCGACTGTTATAATTGGGAGATTGCTACAAAATCAATATTTTTTTGTTTGAATTCATAAATGACATAATAAAAATGTTTTATATATAATATATATATATATATATATATATATATATATATATATATATATATATATATATATATATATATATATATATATATATATATATATATATATATATATATATATATATATATATATATATATTTAACGATGAAAAATATGTTTCAGAAAATATATATATATATATATATATATATATTTCTAACAATAATTATCTGTGTCTTAAACGGCCCGTTTTATGACATGTATTTCAGCATTTTAATGTAAAATGGAAAACAAAAATATTTGTTCTAAAAAAGATTAAATGAATTTAATAAATGTGTTAGTATATTATAAGTGGATTAATATTAAAATGATTGGAACTTTTTTTTTTTTTTTTTTGATAATAGGCCGGAACCAAATGTAAAGGCCATTGTAGTAACAGATGGTGAACGTATTTTGGGCCTGGGAGACTTGGGTGCGTGTGGTATGGGTATCCCTGTAGGAAAGTTGGCTTTATATACTGCTCTAGCTGGAATTAAACCTCACGAATGCTTGCCCATAGTATTAGATGTTGGTACAAATAACGAGGTAAAAAGGCGATAAAAGAATTAGGTGTGTTTATCCAAACCGTTTTTTATAGAATCTTCTTGAGGATCCACTTTATGTAGGTTTACGGCAAAGGAGAACCACAGGCAAGCTTTATATAGATTTCGTTGATGAATTCATGCAAGGTGTTGTAAAACGTTATGGTCAAAACACGCTTATCCAATTTGAAGATTTTGGCAACCATAATGCCTTCCAATTTCTTGACAGATACCGGGAGGAATATTGCACGTTTAACGATGACATTCAGGGAACTGCTAGTGTAGCAGTTTCGGGATTATTGGCCTCCAAGAGACTTACCGGGAAGAAACTGTCTGACAATAAATTCCTCTTCCTTGGTGCTGGAGAGGCCGCTATCGGTATTGCCGATTTAACTGTGAAAGCTTTAGAAAATGATGGTTTGACTCTAGAGGAAGCTAGAGATAGAATATGGATGGTTGACATAGATGGTTTGTTGGCTATAGATAGGCCAGAAGGTGGGCTTGATGGACACAAGAAATTCTATGCTAAAAAGCATCCTCCTATTAAAGATTTTGCTGCTATTGTTAATGAAGTTAAGCCGTCGGTGATGATTGGTAAGTTGATAAATTATACTAGATTTAAGTTATGATATATCTTACTTTTTGTTTATTACAACATATTTTATTTTAAAATGAAGGGGTTTATAAATAAATGTAATAGACCGGGTGCTGGAGGTGATATCGTTTGTAAAATTATGGTTCTTGCTTAAAATTAAAATACACCACAAAGACGTTTAATAAGAAAGTTTTTTTTTTGAGTAAAATTTTTAACAAATTATATCTTATTTTCTTAGATTAGTATCAAATTTTGTAGTTTTAACTTCGTTTTATTCGATTGTATTGAAAAGTGGCGTTTTTTGGTTCGATATTTGGACGAAAAGATCACCTATTCATAATAGGTATTACTTTTTGTTGTCGTTGCTAGGCGACTACTTTTCTGACGGTAAACAATTTGGACAAAATACTGATCAATTCTATATATTCGTTTAGTTACCAGCCGGCAACAATGGATACTATAGCAAATGAAACAAACTGTCTATATTCCTATTAGATTGTGCTGTAGTATTTTGTTACTTCCATATATTTATGTACCTCCTTAGTTCAGTGAAAGACGTGTTACTGGTTTTAGTCTTTATAACTCATGTTTACACCTCTATGTGCAAAGCGCTAATCCCCTTCTTACAATACTTTCAATCCTAATTACCTACTACTTTATAGTTACATAGTTGCCTACGTCTACTACTACATCTCCCCTGAAAAACTGAAAAGGATTTATGTTTATGAAATGTAAATTCTTTTCGTTTTTTACGTATTCTAAATTAGAACAATTTAATAATTACTTATTCTACTACTACACTAAGAAATTAAGAGAATCGAATAAGTAAAATGGAACTGTTTATGAACGAAACGGTTTAGTTCTACTTTTATGAACAACTAACTCTTTTCCATTTTTACTTATTCGAACGTTTGGTTTTAAATCGTCTAAAACTAAATAAGGCCCATCATATAATGGATCCAATTTAGTACCTGTTTCACATTTAACTAAAACTAGATCACCTTTTTTATAAGTAATTGGGTTGATATTTTTTGTCATACGTACTTTTTCTTTTCAAGTTACTAGTGACTAAATTATTACGAGCATCTTCATGTGCTCTTTGTAATCTAAATTTTAATTCTAACGGGTAGCTCTCAAAATTGTTCAAAGTTTCAACCACGTTATTTAAATTACTGGGGATATTGCATTTTTTTCCAAATACCAATTCAAAAGGACTGTACTTGGTTTCTGTATATACCGTTGTATTGTACGTAAAACACCAATATGGCACCCATGTACTCCATGAAGAGCTTTGATTTTTTCGTTTGAGTTCTTAAATATGACCCTAATATTTTGTGTGAATTTTCTGACGAACCAATACTCTCATGATGGTAAGCGGTTGCCTGTATTTGTGTAATTTGTAATAATTTACATACTTCGTTCATTGCCGATGATATGAATTCCGAACCTCGATCTGTCGCGATCTCTTGGGATTCCATACCGTAAAATAAAATTATCGACAAGATTTTTTGCAACTGTAACTGAATCTTTTGACTTAAGAGGATAAGCTTCTACAAATTTTGTGAGTTCACATTGAAGTGTTAATATATAGCGAAATTCGTCTGTATCTTTTTCTAGAGGACCTACGATGTCTAGATAAACTTTTTGAAATGACGATGTTGCTGTGGACGTTATTACCATTGGTTCTTTTACATATTTACTATGTTTTTGTCTGGCAGTTATTACATTTACTAACAAAAGAAGTGACATCTCTGAGAAGACCTGGCCAAAAATAATATTTTTCGATATTATTTAGCATTCGATTTATACCCGTGTGTTCGCTAGTAGGAAGTAAATGAAAGTCATTTAAAATTAATTTTTTTTGTTTCCTCGTCTGTCACTCTTTTAGCTCCATTTACTATACATATACGGGGACCGGTCCAATCGGAGCATTTTCCTACTTGATTAGCTAATTCTTTTTATAAATTGCGCATTAGTTTCATTTTTTATGAAAATTAATTCATGTGTCTTTATTTTATTATTTATCAGAGACAAATCTCTCAACAATGCGTCTGGCGTCAATGTTGATCGAGTATTTGGATTCAGGAAAAGTGTTGAGCGAGACGGGACATAATAAAAACTTCCTGTTTTAGTCGAAACGTGGTCTACTTTATTGATTTCCGCAATGTCTTTTTTGACATTATTACCAACTCTATGCTATCTTTCGGTTGTTTAAGATTTTCTACAATATTTGGTTGATCAGGCCAAACAACTGTAGGATTCTTATTTTTCGATTTGGTTTTGTGTACGTTACTCATTTTCTCCACTACTTTCGTTTGTGCTCTTGTCATAACTGCAATCAAATTCTCATTCATGCTTTTTAATTCTTCAGACGTCACAATTACTCTCGATAATGCATCTGTTGTCATATTTTCACTACCTTTTACATATTCAACATGAAAATCATATTCTTCTAACCATAACCGAAATTTTGTTAAACGACTTGACGGATTCGTGAGATTAAACAAGTATACTAAAGGTCGATGGTCGGTTAAAATTTTAAAATGCCTAGAATAAAAAAATGGACGAAATTGTTTAACGACTGCCCAATAAATTGCTAATAACTCTTTCTGTATGGTAGGATAGTTTAATTCGGCTTTATTTAAGCTTCGACTAGCATATGCAATAGGTTTGTTATTCTTATTTGACAATATGGCCCCTATAGCCTTGTTTGAGGCATCGGTTTGAACTATAAATTCATTATCGTCTGAGAAATCTGGAAAATCTAATACTGGTGATGTAGTAAGAGAATTTTTTTAAACTACTAAAAGAAATTTGGCATTCGCTTGTCAATTCGAATTTAGTATATTTCCTACACAACTTATTTAAACATGCCGCTTTTCCTGCAAAATTTGGAATAAATTTCCTGTAATAGTTCGCAAAAGCTACAAATCTTTTCACTTCGTCGGCATTTTTTGGTATAGGGTATTCTATCAACGCTCTAGTTTTTTTCGGGATCTGGCTGTATGCCGTTCGCGGTAATTACATGTCCCAAGTAAAGTATCTCCTTTTTAAAAAATTCTCATTTTGAAGGATTCAGTTTTAGATTGATTTTCCTGAGTCTAATAAGTACGTTAATTAAATTTTTACTATGTTCTTGTAAATTTCTACCAAATACGATCAAATCATCTAAGTATACAAAACATTTTTCGTTATTCAAACCCGACATAGCAACAGTCATTATTCGGGAGAACGCACTAGGACTAGTTTTTAATCCCATTGGCAACCGAGTCATTTGCCACTGTCCGCGACTTGTTGTGAAAGCTGTATATTTTCTACACTCCTTATCTAACTCTACCTGATAATACCCTTGACTAAGGTCTAAATGTGAAAAATATATTGCACCTGATAGAGAATCAAGAATTTCGGTTATATTGGGTAATGGAAATTTATCGTCATGAATTTATTGATTAAGCAACCTATAATCTGTCACTATTCTCCACTTTTTTCTCACCACTAGTGTCCATTTTCTTGGGTACGAGGAGTATTGGGGAGGACCATTCACTCTGCGCTTCCTCAATTATACCGTCCTCGCACATTTTAGCAATTTGTTTACTGATTTCGTCCTTTTGTGAATACGGTAGGCGATATGGTTTTACATAAACAGATGTAGCGGTATCTTTCAATTAAATACATTGTTTGTATAAATTTGTAACTGACAACTTGTCTCCTGATAGATGAAAAATATCTGAACATTTTGCACAAATATTTTCTATTGATATTTGCTCTTCTTTATTCAAATGGTTCAAGCTCAATAGACTAAATAATTTCTCACACGGTCAACTGATATGACATCTCCCTCAAAATTACAAGATTCATACTCGCTCATTTTTTCTGTTTGAGGAATAATTTTTTTTAAGTTCACCTCATTTTCTCGGTTGTTGAGAATCTTAACGGGAATTTCCGTCTTGCGGCTTTGCAACAACTCCAGCCATAAACACACCTTCACACAATTCTCTTGCAACAACCATACATTCCTCTTTCATACTTGAAGGTAAATATTGATAAAATGTTATCGTTTTCTGAATTCAAATGTTATTTCTTTATTCTCATTAACCAGTGATAAATATTTTTTTTCATTGTTAATTACTCCATTGTATCTTCTAAGAAAATTCTCCCCAATAATTCCATCATTTGTACAAGATAAAGTTTTAAATACATAACATTTTTGTTTAAATATTGTATTACCTACATCTAATTTTAAATAAACATAGCCTTCTGAGACTAGACATCCCTCAATTCCTTTTATTTCTAATCTGTCTTCTTGTATTGGGATATCACAACCCAAACATTCGGCTTTGATTGCGCATAAAGAAGCCCCTGTATCTACAAGAAAATGTAACTTTCTATCATTCACACAAAATTTAACCCAACTCATACACACATTTTTACACATATAAATTTGATTATGCACCATCCTCTCGAAAAAAAATAATTCAATTCATTTTCATTCGACTTATCACAGTTTGAAGAACTGCCTTGTTCCTGACCTTGACCAACGTTTACCTCAGCGAAATTAATACTATTCGACCTAATATTACTACGTGTTTGTTGTCGTCCTCTGGAATTTATGTTTTTATAAAACCGCTGATTATGCGCTCTCGGTTTTTGCCTACCTCGATTTGATTGTACGTAATAATTTCTGTTTGAATTAAAAGTCCTATCAAAATTATTCCTGCGAAAATTTACCCGGTTCCCTCTACCGCGTCTATACATAGACATAATTTGAGAATTATTGCCGCCACGAGGGGTTTCTTCATCTTGTGCTGCCCAAATGGCATCTTTCAATGAAGAATAATTTCGCGAAGTTATTATAGTACTAAGTTTTTAATTGCTTAGGCCGTCCGCGAACCGTTTTATAGTATTTTTTTAGTTGATTGGTCTCAACACAGAATAAGCGGCGTTATCACCGTTCGCCTGAGAAATTGTAAGATCCACAAACAGCTCCTCCAATTTTTTGCCAAATTCTTCAATTGATTTATAACCTTGCTTTGCACGTATTAATTTTGCCTGTAAGCAGTATCACACTTACGCAAGTGTTTTTTCATATCCGCGATTAAAGAATCTACTCTGGTGTAATTTGTTGACAATCTTAATTTAGCTCCCATTGACAATTGCGATTTTAACACAAATTTAATTAATTGAGTTTTGCTGGTAGCTTCAAGCATTGTATCGTATAATTCTATCGCGTCTATTAATTGATTTGTTACTTCTTCGCTTCCATTCATGACAGGTAAAAGACAGACGGCCACTTTCAAATCAAATGAACTCATTTTTATATTTATATCGAAGTTCTTGTTTCCAAAAGCAAAAATTTCGGAATAAATTCCTTTTATGTTTTCAATAATTTCTTTGATTTTAACTATCTCAATTTCACCTAACTCGGAGTTTTTGATTTGACTGTTTACTTCTGTTATGCAAATATCTAGTTGACTGAAAATATCTTTTGCTTCGCTTTGCTTTTTATTTAATATTTCACCTTTACGCCTATCTTGCCCTATCTTACTTAACTAAATAAGTTCTAATCTCTTTTAAGGACATACAAATTTTCTCTAATTTATTTTTACCCATTTACCTATTTCTAACTAAGACCTAATTATGATTTGTCATCGGAAATACAGTAGGTTACATAAACACAACATATGAACAACTTATGACTAAATAATTGCAATATACCTGTGTCATCATTTCATAAACTAATAACAATAATAGTTGCAATGTAGGATAAGTGGGACATCTTATTTTAGTTACTTGACCTCTTAAGGACCCTTGTCTTTCAATTTTTTTTCTTCATATATGTATATATATTTTACGCCATATCATAACCCATAATCCATATAGATTGGAATTTATAATATACTTTTTTTTTCTACAAACTGTGCCTGAAATTTATATAATTATTTTGTAGCTCGTTATACCTGTTCAGCTGAGCCTTTGTAGGTCGTTTCTATGGATATCTTGTCTTATAGTTTTCCTTAAATTTTTTTATGCACCATTTCCTAATTCCATATAGCGCCATTAATAAATACCATCATCAATAAACATACCAATAGCCATTCTGTACGGGAACATTGACTTTTTGCTAAATCTGCCGTTGCATCACCACTTGCAGCAATAATTACTCTTCTTTCGACTCAGATCCACCCATAATATAGACTATTCATTCCATTAATATCTTAGTTTACTGACAATGCAGTAGCAAGATCGCCATGTAGTATTTTTGTTACTTCCATATATTTATGTACCTTCTTAGTTCAGTGAATGACGTGTTACTGCTTTTAGTCTTTATTTGTAACTCATGCTTACACCTCTATGTCCAAAGCGCTAATCCCCTTCTTACAATACTTTCAATCCTAATTACCTATCGATACCCCTACTACTCTATAGTTACATAATTGCCTACGTCTACTACTACAGTACGAAAGTGCCGTGAAATCAATTACGATAATTAAGAATTAAATAAATATAATCTTTTCAAAATAGATTTTATTATTTTCTTCTTACAATGAAATAAAAAATAGTGTATAACACACGGACGAAAATGTTTTTTTGTACTCCTAGTACAGCAACCGTAGTCGTTTTACCCCATTTACCCCCATATTCACTCCGTGTTTTAACAAACAAATTTTCAAAATAACCAAATTTATGACTAATTTGCTTTAAATACTCGAACGATTACATAAAAAATGCTTTAATGTGCAAAAATTTTCATTTGAGCCATACAAACATGTTTAGACTAAAAAAAACCTTTTTTTTTGGACTAAGGGTTCTATTACACCTTCTTCGAAAAACAGCTTACTGTGCAAAATACATTTTTGCATATTAACCCTTTTAGTGCCCAAGAAAAATGCTGTTAATAGTATCTTAACTTCATAAAAACCACTTTTAAGCAATAACTCAATTTTCAAAAGAAAGCAGTGGCCACAAAACATCAAGGAGTCGAGACCCATTCCCATTTTTTCGGAATTTCGGGAAGTTACACCTGGGCGCCGTACCTGACTACAAAAAATGCCGTTAAGTGTATTTTTTGGATTTTTTTAGGACATTTTGAAACATGTGTCAAATGCAGTGGCGGCTCGTGATATTGTCCACAGAGGAGGCTTAAAATTTAGAAAGCAACTAAATTTCAATATGATTACAATTTGCACGTTTCCCCACCACCTTGGGGTACTACTAATGGCGCGTTACATTTGTTTGTCGTGTAGTAGCCCTACTATCCTACTTATAATTAAATTATAACTTCTAATAAAAATCAAAATAGTTTTGGAAAAAAAATTGATAAATAAAAGTGTTTTTGTGCAAACAAAAAATTGTAATCATTATCACTGCCAGAGTGTAAAATTATTACTTTTAATAAAAATTAAAATAGTTTTGAAAAAGAAGTTACAGAAAAAATATTTTCTAAAAAATAAATAACGTAAATAAATATTTCTTCTAAAATAATAACTAACTATATTAATATTTGGTGTAGTCTGAATATTTTTATAAATCAGTGGTAACCTGCGATTTTCAGAACTAGCTAAATGGTTGATTACTTCTTCATAAAATGAAAAAAAATAATTTTTTCTTCAACTCTGACAAAAAACGTTTTTCTATTGAAATAAGCGATATATTTGACAGGCAGTCTTGAGCTATTGTGTTTCTAGTAAATGTTTTTATGCGTTTGAGTGCTGAAAACGATCGTTCTACAGAAGCTGAGGTTACCAGAATTGTTAACATTAAAGTTAAAAGTTTGTGCAGTTCGGAGAGACAGCTTTTTAAATTATTATTATTATATATATATAAAATTAAGCATTTCTTGACACGATTTTAAATTTGCTAAAAGTTGCTGGTCAGAATATAACACACATAGTTCATTTTTTTACGAAATACGGTGAAAAAAGGGATACTGGTCCATTAATTTCTCCATTAAACTGTTAGGAAATGATTTAGAAAACATTATAAAATTATTAGGATTTACTAAATCGAAACATTGCAAAGTAGGTAATTAAATCGGAAAACCTAATTTCAGCTTGAACTATAACGGTGTCCAAAATTTCTGTAAAATTTTTTTTGTAATGTATGTCTGTCCTGTCAAAGTTATATTATGTTGTCTTTCTTTTTTTTTAACTGTGGCTCATCATCTAATTCTTCAATATTTTCAATAAAATCATTATGTAACGTATTAAAATGTATTTCATTATTGCGAAATTCATTTAATTTAGATATAAGTGAATTTGGTCTATTTTTAGAATATGTTACATCAGTTAATTTATTCTGTAAAATTTGGAAAACAACATCAGTTTGCTCAAAAATCATTTTAAAAACTTTAAGAAAAAATATGAAGTTTTTATCCAACAATAGCGATTTTAAACCGTAAGCTGCTCTTAAAGTCTGATCATCATTTAAAAAGTCTTCACTTTCCCAAATAAAATTAAAAGCATACGTTTTTTCCTGTGTATATCAACAGTGAAAACAACTCTAGATGAAAAATTCCAATGAGTGAGAGCATTACTCGGAATTCTATGTTCCATAATTCTATTTAAAATATCAGATCTTTTACTACATTGTGAAAAAAAAAATGACGAAAAATCAGTAATATTTCAAAAAACATTCTAACTTCTTTAATTCCGTTACAGGCTTTACTCAAAACCAAATTTAATTTGTGTGCGTAACAGTGAGTGAAGTAAGCTTGAGGAGCAATATCTTTTATTTTAGTTTGGAGTCGATTACGATGTCCTGACATAACCGCAGCGCCGTCAAAGTTTTGTGCAACTAATTTATTTTTCAAATCAAATTTATCAAATACGTCGATTAATAATTTAAATAAACTGTCCGCGTTTCTTCCACTACTCACATCAAAAGAACTAACAAACCTTTCAACAACTTCACCGTGCATTACATATCTAAAAATTACGGAAAGTTGAGATTTACAAGTAATGTCCGTCGTTTCATCAATTTACCACGAGAAAAATTCGCAATTATGTAGATCTTCATAAATTTTGCTTTTAATAATGAAGCTAACACTCTCAATTAGGTCATTTTGAATTGATTTAGACGTCTCAGAAGAAACAGTGGCGTTATTCAAAAAGTTCTTTAATTTTGGATCATACGTTTTTAAAAAATCTATTAGCTCCTTGAAATTTCCTTTATTACACAAATCGCGTTTTTCGTCATGTCCTCGAAAAGAATTTATTTGAAAAGATAAATTTATAACGGCATCAATTAATCTCTAATATTTCCCTATTTTCACGGACTTTTTCATTAATATTTTCTATTTCTCTTTTATGCGCAGAATCTAAGAAAATTACAATATTTTATTTATCCAACATTTCGAATTTAATGCAAGATGAAACATGTTCCCGAGATTTTTCATGCCCTTCTAAACCTGACGACAAATTTTGCAAATTATTAAATGCGGCCCTGCCCAAATTGAGGATTTATCATTAGTAAATAACAAACATTTCCAACAATATAATTTTTATCACTAAACCCTCTGTTTTGTTTACCACTCGTGAAAAGTAATGACGGCATTGACGGTGTAGGTCTGACCATTTTTTTAATTCTTACCTATTGATTATAACTAAGAGAACTCAATCCATTTAACAACAAATAATCCACCACGTCTGGACAACAAGACATGTCGCGGGCTGGGAATTTTTCACCAGAGCACTCATTTTTCGACTACCTGTTAAATATTTTATGTATGTTTATGTTTTCCCACGAAACCACAAATTGCCACTGTCCTTGTTCTATAAACTGTTCATACTCTTGTGAGAGAGGGGATCAACGCTCAACTGAAGTGTACATGCGCTAGAAAGAGATGAGGTGCTAGAGGCTAGCTGCTCTAACTGACAGATCCAAAATGTTTGCTGAGATACCCTCCAAAAATTCAAGGTCACGAACAATATATTGAAATGGGGGGTTGGCTGGCCGCTAGCCTCAGTTCATACGGGAAAGCGCGGAGCGCGATGAGAGACCGGGGAATATACATACGTGGAGTTGACTATCCGGACTACAATGTTACATGATTGTGGAAAGGAGATGCAAAATTTTTTTTACACTGAAAATTAATGAATTATAAACAACATTGAGAATTGAGATATACCTAAGTAGAAATTTCTACTTATGAAACATGTTAGTTTGAAGATATTTTGCGTCTCCCAAAATTGTAGAGGAGGCTCAGCCTCCCCTGCCTTCCCTGATCAGCCGCCACCGATCAAATGGACAGCAAAAAGTGGAATTAAAAAAATCCGATGTGTTTCAATTTGAATTTAACGTCACCTGTGCGCTCCCACCACCTCGAGCTATGACCTCTAGTCAACCCTTCCCCCTCAACCTATTGACAAAGAGCGGGAAGAAAGTCGTGACCACGCAAATTTTGCACTGGTATCATGGATTATTTGTATATTATTCATGTATTGTGAATGCAAATACATATTTTGACTTACATGTATATTTTGATTTTCAGCGAGAACGAAATAATCGCGCGGTAAGAAAAACAGTTCGAGTTGGAATTTTCTATTTCATATTTCATAACATGTTGATGAATATTCTTTAATTTCTCAAAAAGAAATGTAATAATTAATTTGATATTATATTGTGCATAAATAAACAATGGATAACACTACCTTAGGTTTATTTAAATTATTTAATTTTGAAAGCTTCTTTTTTTTTACAAAAAACAAAATTTAATTTGACTGGTTTTTCTCAGACGCTCCTTTGAGTTTGGTTCATGTTTTGAAATGTCTGTTATCTCACATATGTATGTAAAAACTTGTATCTTATATGAATCTGAGAAATGAAACTAATTCTATTCTATTCATATCACAGTTTCTTGTTTCTTAGAAAATTGTGAGCCAGCAGATATTCATTCGGTGTAAGTTTTAAATATTATACAACTTCTTCATTTTAATCTTTCTCCAGTACCTGAACTTAGTATTCTACCACGATTTTTTTCAAAACAAAGAAAAATAGTATGTATTTTTTAGGTGCCTCTGCTGCTGCAGGAGCCTTCACCCCAGAAATATTGAGGGCTATGGCTTCATTTAATGAACAACCAATAGTTTTTGCTTTAAGTAACCCTACTAGTAAAGCAGAATGTACTGCAGAACAGGCGTACGTCAATACAGATGTAAGAAGTTTTTTTAATATACCAAGGGCTTTGGGGGATAATATTTGAATTTTAAATGAATGAATTTTTAAATTTTTTTGCCCTATCATGTTATTATTAGACTTTTAAGGGCTTAAACTGAAATTGTGGGTGGCTATTTCGTATATATGTATAGTAGATAAGATATAGGCTCTGAAAGTCTTAGGTATATTCTCCAATTCTCAATTGTTATATATGGGTCATTCTTTTACAAATCGCACGGATTTCATGAAAAAAAAAATTTGACATTTTAGATTCGTCTGAAATTTTTTTTACAGCTTCTATACGTAAAATTAATTGACACGTATTTCAGGATTTTGCTTAAAAAAATTTTTTTTTCCGAAAATATCCATTTATGAAGTTTTGGTATTTTGCTGGATTCTCTCCAATCGTCTCATACATGAAATTTATTATCTCCAGTTGTACTGATCGGATCGATGTCATTTTTTTTATGGTTTACGTATTGTTACGTTAGCTTTCTAAAAGAATAAAATTTTTTTTTCCAATGTCAACATATCAAAAATAATAATAATTTAATTGTTTAAATAATTGTTAGATGCTGTTGCTCCAGGTTTAGTTAATTTTAAAAAATACCACTTCATTCTTCATCATGTTCCTTAGAAAATGGCATCGGTGAAAAAGTGGTATCTCTATTAGATCAAAAGTTATTAAATATTTTCGAGCGCTTGTCAGGCGGCGCGCTTCGCGCACCTCAGAGGTCTCAGGCATTTGCACCTATTTTATATTAATGAATGTTTACCGTATTGCGTAATAGTTTGAAAATATTTATTTATAACATTACTGTATAAAAATTAATATAAATAATGAAAAGAACATTATAGTTACTTCCCGGTTACTAAATTAATATTGAATATCACGACGTGAGAAAATAAAAGTAAGAAACTAAATTTAAACACTTTGATTTATTAGCTTCTGAGTAGTATACAAAATGTTTTTTTTTTTTGCACAAAGTATACATTTTATTTCATAATTTTAACTTCAACCCTGGTTGATAGAATCAATTACTGCAGATACTGCCACTTTGTCTTTTTCAAAAGATACACCGGGACTTTCAGGAGAACGTTTCCAGTTAACGTCATTACTTTCCAAAGCGTCAAAATCAGAATCATTAATTTCCTCCTTCTAAAAACAATGTAATTTTTACATACATCAGTTAACCTGAAGCTTAACAATTTATTTTATAATTTTAGGATATTTTAGACCTTGTCTCATATAATGAATGAAATTTTATTAAAGAAATTTGCTTCGAAAATACTACTTACAGTTGATTCGAACTTCTTTTCGCGATTCTTGCGTAATTGAAACACGGCAAGTATTACAGATTTTTCGCTGAAGGAACTCATCCGTTACCGGTAAGTTAAGAGCCACTAAATGTTGCTTCAAAACTGGTCTTAGATTTTCTCTTTTACGATGTGAAGACATATCGAAGGGATTGAAACATCGATCTACTTTGATTTTCGGACCAATCGACGATTTTGAAGCTTTCGGCATTGTACCGACACTTTATGATTATCGCTAGTTTTAGATTAAAATATGATAGTAATAATATGGCATGCGTATACGACGTTGTCGAACAACAGAATGAAAAACATTTACATATATTTAAAACTGAAGGGAGCTTGATTGCACGTTCCGCGCGCTACGCCCAGCATGGCGACTCCGTGCGCGCCGCATGACAAGCGCTCGAAAATATTTAATAACTTTTGACCTCATAGAGATACCACTTTTTCACCGATGCCATTTTCTAAGGAACATGATGAAGAATGAAGTGGTATTTTTTAAAATTAACTAAACCTGGGTTAACAGCATCTAACAATTATTTAAACAATTAAATTGTTATTATTTTTGATATGTTGACATTGAAAAAAATTTTTTTTTATGCTTTTAGAAAGCTAACGTAACAACACGTAAACTGTAAAAAAATGACACTGATCCGATCAGTACAACTGGAGATAATAAATTTCATGTATGAGATGATTGGAGAAAATCTAGCAAAATACCAAAACTTCATAAATGGATATTTTCGAAAAAAATTTTTTTTTAAGCAAAATCCTAAAATGTGTCAATTAATTTTACGTATAGAAGCTGTAAAAAAAAATTTCAGACGAATCTAAAATGTCAAGTATTTTTTAGTGTGCGGTTTGTAAAAGAATGACCCATATAGGGTGGGATGGTTTTCAAATTCAAATAATTATGACCTGAATAACGATTTCACAGTTTATTCTCTTTGATGTTACATCATTGAGTCGGTTGTACACCTGACTTTTAAGGTTTTTTTGCTTCATGTACAGTTGAATGCATAATGTCATTATGTACCTTAAAGTTCAATTTCGCTTAATGTGTACCCTTCTTCGGAAAGAAATATAATTTGATTTCTAGTGTTGGCGTCAATGTGTGCTTGCATTTTTTAAGTAGGAGCCTTGCTCGTACACAACTAATTACACACTGATACTGAACGGCCTGTGGCCGGCCCGTGCCGTTAATCATATCAGTCAGTGGGCAGGGACTTGCGATTCCATCACATAGACTGGTTGAAAATTGCTGACATTATGTTGTTGACTGTACATAATTATACTTTATCTTGCTGTAATGGTTTGATAAAGGGTTACAATCTCTTTTAAATTATAGAATAAGTTGTGAATCTTTTTATTTATTTTTTTCATGTAAAAAACTAAAAATTTTATTTTTATTTGCTCGTATTTTACTTGTTTTATATTTAAGTAACTAATTTTTATAAACAAAATTATTTACAAATTTCTCAGGATCATAATCAGCTTTTTTTATAGGTGCATTGAGGTTTTGTGACAGAAACATCCTGCAAAAGAGTACATTATGAACAGAAACAAAGAATAAAGAAAACAGAGGTTAAATTTCTTACGATTCACTCATGGAAAAAGTTTTTCTGAAAAATGTATTTTTTTTTTTGAGTCAAATTTCTTTTGTTCAGGGTCGTGTGATCTTCTCCAGTGGTTCGCCCTTCGGCAAGGTTGTTCTAGGAGATAAAATCTTCTACCCCGGACAAGGAAATAATGCATATATTTTCCCAGGAGTGGCATTGGGTGTATTATTAGCTGGAATTCACCACATCAATGAACAAATTTTCTTAATCGCATCCGAAACAGTATCAGAAAATGTTGTAGATGAGGATTTGAAGAAAGGTAGTCTCTATCCACCATTAAGTTCCATAAAAGAATGTTCATTGCAGATAGCCTGCAAGATATTGGAGTATGCATATGAAGAACGTAAGTATAAAAAATGGTTACGTTACTACAGTACAGTACTACAGTTACTTTTATACTAAAAGGAGCTCAATACAAAATTAAAACTAAATATTTGGTCAACAATATATATGTATATAGAAGTTATAACCTTCCAAGTATGAAAAAAAAAGTATTATAACTGACAAACCAAAAAAGATAGGTGCATCAAAATTTATATATTAGACATGTTTACAGTGGCGGCTGGTGAAATTTAGGCTATGTCATTATCCCAAGCAGCACATTTAGTAGTCTCTATGTAGTAGTTACCATCAGTGGAACTTTAAAAGTTTCCGCAACTAACGATCGTTACGTAATGGAAACGATCTACTAAGTATTCACTAAAATGGGGAGTAGTTATTACGTAGCAATTACTATTCCGGAACCTTCCCCGTTATGTGTTGACAACTAGATTATTATGTAAATGGAACGTAACCAATTAATAGAAATGACTAACTTTTGGAGTAGCTCTTTAGTGGTGTGAGAGCAAACTATATTTTCCTCTTTCTCTCTCCCCCTCTCTCTCTCTCATGTTCGAATAGCAAAATATAATGTATTGCAATTGGATTTACTGATTGTGAGTTTGAAGTCAATATGTCTAAGTTAATTCGATTGAATGAAATATATGTGGATATATGTCTGTAAAATGTTTACATGATACTTTGATAAAAAAAGATGCACTCTCTAGACAATTGCTTTTTCGAAAAAAATGTATTCAAAAATTATGTGAATACTGGAAAATGCAAAATTTTTTATGGAAACCCATTTTTTTGTTTATATGCTATGAAGTTATAATGATCTATTTATAAAAGATATTTGCAAATGACCATATTTAATAAAAAATGTTTTTCAGAATTATTTTTATCTCTTCCAATATGGTGTCATCATTCAATAATAGTTTACCAAAAAGTAGCAAATGCGACGATTGACGTAATTTTCTTGATAACTAAACTAGCTTTTACTACACTACTATGAAAAGGTTACTGCAAAGTTCCCACGTACTTTACGACCCTCAGTTTTGAGTTGATTGAGCTGACTGATCCGATCTATACTCTATATCATATGAGCACAATATATATATTTTTTTTTATCTGGGCTTGCAGAACGACCCTCTGTCAACGTTCAGTCGTGCATAGGTATCTAGCATAGGCGCGCGGTGCAATATAAAATTCACAAAATGTATTTATATAATACCGCGCGCCTATTTTTTGTGCTGATATAAAATAAATGAAGTATAGGTAAATATATTTTATTGTTTGGGATTGGCAACACGTTAATAACTAACTAAACATCAACAGGTGACCGGTGGAAGTTATTAGCGAAAATCAGACAAATGATTAACTTCAGAATTTACCTTGAATACCAACAAAATTCCATGTTGCAAAAATCTCGATTGCCCAAAGTTGACACTATTATCCATATTTTCTGTCATCTGATCAGTCATGTATTCATAAATTTTGTAACTTCCCTAAGTTATTCATTTGACTAAATTTTGCGAATTTATTCAGTGGAATTTTTATTAATTAATAACAATAAAGTTAATTCACAAACAATCACAATCAATTACATTCTTTACCTCAACATTTGTTGGTTCTTCACTGCATTGTCTGATTTTCCCGACAATTTTTCTAACCTGGTTATTTATCTATTTCAACGAATAAGGTTCGGTTCAATCCGCCAATTCGCATCAATCAAATAATTTGTTAAATTGTTAACTTCACTTAGCTGCAACATAACTTTTCTATAAAAGGTCGATGAATGCCGGAAAATCTTTATTGTTGTTTTACTGCTTTTCGGCACCATGTTCGATTAGCTCTAAATTAGAAAGTGTCGCTAATAAGTTAAACAACCTTAAAGTTTCAGAAAATGCCCCGACAACGTTACAGGAACTTTAAATATACGACTTTCAGTTATCATTACTTTGAAGTAATTCTTTAGTAACGCTGTGTAATCGACATTACTACTAATTCTCACTTTAAATTAATGTAGAGTAGTATCCGCGACGTTGCACATACAGCAATTACTTGAAAGTGTAATGATGCAGTACCTGAATTCAATAGAAGTTACGTAATTGTTACTACATGTGCATACAACAGTGTAAAATATTTGCAAAGCATTTTTTTCTTTTTCAGAATATATCGACAGATTTCAAATTTCATCAAAAAATATTGGTTTTCTATAAAGTTACTCTGTTTTGAAATTTTATTTTAGAATAATTTTTCACTGTGCAAATTTCAAAAAGGTGCAACTTTGTAAAAAATTAGTAATTTTTTATAAAATTTGAAATCAGTCATTATACAGGGTGACCAGCCATTAGAAGTATATTGAGAAAGAAAAAAACATTGATTTGAAAATTTTGCTGTGGGCATAAACGGCCAGGATCTATTTAATAAAAATATTTTCAAAATGGTGACATTTCCGGGTATACCGAAAGTTGACTTCGACCTCATTATTTTAAATGGAATGTCCCTATTTTTATTTATTTATTTATTTTTTTTGGATTCTACATAAGATTCAGGTTCTTTTGTTAAAGGTTCCCTGTGCCTAAAATTAATATTTTTCGAGATATAATTTTTTTCCCTAATTTTAGCGGAAAATATACACAACATAAAAATTAATATCTCATTAACGGTTAACAGTAAGACATTGAAATTTGTATGCAGGTAAGAGAGAGTATTGAGGTTACCTATCATGTAAAAAAAATTTCAAATTTTCATACAACAAAGATTATAGATGACATCATCTATCAAGTATACATAAATGGTAAAAGTATTTTTTTTTTAAATAGCATGCTACCTATTTAAATACACCAGTCGACGGAAAAAAATGCTTTTCTAATCATGTATGGTCTCCCTATACCTAAAATGTAGTTTTTAAAGCATTGTCAGAGGCTACTAGATGCTAACGCTTTTCAATTTTCATAGATAATTTAAAAATAACCTCGAAGATCTAAAAAACTATACATTTTGGGTATAAGGATACCATACATGGTTAGAAGGGCCATTTTTTTCCTCGTCGACTAGTGTATTTAAATAGGTAGCATGCTATTTAAAAAAAAATGACTTGCCATTTTTTGTGTACTTGTCAGATGACGTAATCTAAAATCTTTTTTTACACGATAGGTTACCTCAATACTCTGTCTTACCTGCATTCAAATTTCAATGTCATACTGTTAACCGTTAATGATATATTAATTTTTATGTTTTGTATCTTTTCTGCTAATATTTTCGAAAAATTTTTTATCTTGAAGTATATTAATTTTAAGTATAGGGAACCTTTAATAAAAGAACTTCAGAATCTTACGTAGAATCCAAAAAAAATTAAAAATAGGGTCGTTCCATTTAAAATAACGAAGTTGAAGTCAACGTCCGGTATACCCGGAAATTCCACCATTTTGAAAGTATTTTCATTAAATAGATCCTAGCCGTTTATGCCTACAGCCAAATTTTCAGATCAATATGTTCTTTCTTTCTCAAGATACTTCCAATGGCCGGTCAAAAAAAATCACCCTGTATATTCCACCTGATTCGAAAAAAAAGTTTCGCAAATATTTTACAAATCGTTTTTTTCTGCAAAACTTCTTCATTTTTAATCTTGATAGTTATGCTTCAAGTATCGCATGGGTCCCATACTCCAGTACTAAGATATGACACCTATTTTTCACCAGCCGCCACTACATGTTTACGATCCCGAACTGTGTCCCTCAGTGGATGTTGTCGAAAACGGCAAATCCTATAAAAATATGAAAGGTGTACCATATTTCTGCAATAATGGTTCCAAAAAATTTTAAAGTCAACCTATTAATAGTGCAAACGGATTCATAAATATTTATTAATACACCTAAGCCCCATATGAGTGCCGCCTTTACACACATTCTTTGAAAATGAGTCCTACTTTTTTTTAATTAGATCAGTTGAAATCCTTAACATAAAGCAATATTTAAATTTTGGAGCACAAACATTTTTTGATTATTTGTCTTTGGAAGGTTATAACTCCCTAATAACCTAATAAATATATTGACCAATTAAAGAATTTTCATTTTGTTTTGACCTCCTCTATTTACTTTAAGTGTTTGGCTACATAATTAAAAATGTTGCTTTATCCATGAAAACAAAAGATAAAATGAGAAAAAAATATTAGTTTATGGAATTAGTGTACACACTGTAAAGTAAAAGAAAGTAATATTAATTTACAAGAAACTGTCAATCAATGGCATTTTTAGGGTTAGGCAAAAAAAATGTGATTTTCATTTTTGGAAACTCGGAATATATCAAATAACTTTCCGGAAACATTTCCTGGAGCTCTTTTCAGAAAAATCAGATATTAGTAAATTCATATTACTCTACAGATCCTTCATTTAATAAAATATACATATCATTTTTTTTTAAGATTAGGTTATAATGTTTAGCAGAATAACCAAATTTTTATAAAACTAAACTTCGTTAAATTAATAGCATAGGGGCAACTGATCAATAGCGATGCGATATACTGAATATTCTTTCAATGAAAGCAATTCAATTTGAATCTATACCATCAAAATGGATCATAAGATATTATGATTTAAAATTTCGGATCGCCACAATTTCCAGCTATTTGAATCATGAATTTTAATTATGATTAATCACATTGGTTGGCCTCTTGAAATTTGCACAATGAAACATTTAAATTTCAAAATGTCATCACTACGAAAAATTTAAAGTATTTGAAAATCAAAAAAAAAAAAAAAAAAATTTTCTCCCGATTATGAAATAAAATATTTTGCAGGTACTAATGGTCTAGTCATCTGGGTGTTACATATTTTTGCAACTTTCTTTCTCAATATTTTTATTGAATTTCTATTCTGCAAAACTTCATTCAGTACTGATATTCGTGGTAGTTGGGTTCCATCAAGGGTTCCATGCTTCATTATTGAGATATAACATAACTTAAACCCACCAGCCACCACTGGTAATAAGGACTACTTCTAATAATATATTTGCTGCAGAAAAGTTTAGTTAAACGTTTAACCAATGAACTAATCCTGGTAACTCTTGCCAATACTGGAGAGTTTTCCTTTCAACCCAGGTTGAGGTAGCCATCTTAGCAGTACTTGAAGACATGCCAAGTATCGGTTCTGGTCCAATGATTCATAATGAATATTAAAGCAATAAATAAATTTGGAATTTTTTATTTATACATGACTCATTTCTAAAATAGTTCAAAATGAAATATTAAAAAATTACTTTTAGGTAAAAAAATAATAAAAACATTAGCTTATTTATAAAGATATGATAAGGGCATAGTTATATTAAGACCACTTTCTTATTTTTAGGTATTGCATCAGTATATCCCAAGCCAAAAGATATGAGAAAATATGTAGAATCTCACCAGTACAACCACAATTACGAACCATCCTTGCCACAGACTTGGCCCTGGCCTAACCCTCCTTATATCAAGACTAGACCAATGGAACCTACAAAACTAAAAGCGTAATTTTATATTGTAGGTGATTTATAAAATTATGACATAAATTCGTTAGATTTAGGATAATTTATTTTGTAATTTGTTTAAATTACGTATTCTTTCTTTTTGTGATTTAAAATTTATTTATGGTTAAGAAAATTTTTTAGTAATGATTTGTACAGTACTGTGCCATATATGTAAAATGTACTAAATACATTTGTACTTAATCATTTGAAAAATTCATTTTTGTATTATTGAAGTATTAATTTAAATTTTTTAGCTTATTTAAAAAGTTTCTACTTTTTTTATAATATCGTTTTAAAGTTAATTTTACTGAAAGTTTAGCAATATATTAGTTGTTGTTATTACAGTATTGTGTTCTGGTCATTTTAACTCATTACCAATTTTTGGTATAACTACTTATAAGAATAAGTTAATAAATGTTTACATTATTATACTGTTATTATTATTGTTTTACTTACTATAATTGGTACAAAATATTTGGCTAAATATAGTGACATAGAAAGTGTAGCAACGGCGGGCTACCTTAATCGAACAATGGGTAATAGTGGAAGGGTTAAAAAAAAATTGGCCTTGACTAGGTGCTCTTTAACAGTACTTTGTCTATTTATTTGATGTAAAAGAAATTATTTTTTTTTCCATTTTATTTGAAATAAATAGTTTTTTAATCTGATGAGAAATTTTAATACGTTCATCGCCATGTGAACCTGCTTTTGGTACTCAACTCGACGAGCCACCCAGGCCCTATGGACTCGCATACAGGCTTTACTACCTGCTTCCACTTTTCACTCTATGAGCATAGGCATGGATCACGTATTACATTGCGACTTATGGAACATTGGATCCCAAACAAGTTTTGAGCCTGGAATTTTTTTAATCTATCTCAAAGATAGATAAGAACTAAAAAAGGTTAATTTAAAATAGCTTTATTATTCTTTAGAGTACATATTTATTACAAAAACAAGTTTGAAATAATAAATGATTTATATTATTTATGTTCGACATTTATGAACATCAAAGAAACATGATAAATAGTAAAATTTTTCACATTTTTGACAATGAAACCTAGTCTTCAGTGTCTGCAGCTGTGCCTTTTTCTGACCTTCATTTTTACTTATTTTTTTATAGCATATAACACATCTGTGACAGTTTTTTGATTATACTTCGTCTACTCATATTTGTAAAAATAACACATAATACAATATGCAGATTGTGATGAATCGGGGAGATTTTACAAGAACAAGAGGTAGTTTCAACGATACCAGTGGAAAATGAAAAATCTATTGCAGATAAAATATTTGAGTGAGGCCATAAAACGAATTTTTTAGTTGTATAAATGAGTAACAATCTTTTTTAGAAATACAGTAAATTCCGACACCAACATTAATCCTTTTAACTTATTATTGTTTCACTAAAATATACAGTGGATTAAAAATAAAATTGAACAACTAGAAGTCGAATTTAATGCTGACAATATAGACATAGCTTGCCTAACTGAAACTTGGCTCCGAAGTAGTGAATTAGAAGCTATAAACATAAAAGGTTATACTTATAAATCAGTATTTTGTAGAAGTACATTTAAAAATGGAGGAGTTATTTTTTGCAAATCTTCGCTCATTATAATCATAAGAGATATTGAATTTATAACTACCAATTCAAAAGAAAAAGATATCGAAATTGCTGGAACTGAAATACAATTAGAAAATAACAACATTAAAATAGTGAATATTTATAGACCACCATCGAGTGATATTAATATTTTTTTGGATACCCTGGATACAATTGCTTCAAGATCTAGCGTGTGACAATTCTATGATTATACTGTGTGGAGACTTAAATATCGATAATTTGTCTGAAAATACCTCTGTGATCTCAACATGTATAATGTTTCAAATCATGTCAAAGAGCCAACTAGATTATAGTTTTAATTCATCAAGTAGTATTGACTATATATGTAGTAACATCTTAAAAGACAGCGATTCTAAATTTGAATGCAAGGTGGTATTAAATGGACTATCGCAACTTTTATCTTTTCATATAAGTAATATTCCAAAAGTAAAAAAAATCCAGGAAAAGTAGAATATATAATACTAATAACTTTAATATGTTTATTCAATATGTAAGTACGGTGATTTGGCAAAATGTGTATAGTGCGCAAACTGTAAATGATGGTTTTAGTACATTTATTGGTGACTTGTTACACTATGTAGAAATATCTATCCCACTTGATGTTAAATTAAGCAATAAGAAAAAAGTTGGATAACTTCTGGTATTGCTATTTTTATCTGGAAATCACTTGTACTAAAAGTCACCTTTCTGACTTTAGTATGTTAAAAGATCAACATAATTATGACACTCGCCACGCAAACCCTTTATTAGTGCCCAAGCATAGAACATCTAAATTCAAAAGATCACCAGATTACAGTAGTATCACCTTGTATAATTCACTCCCAGATCATTTAAAACATATCGAATTATCATAAATTCAAATCTGAAACTAAAAAGTTCCTTATTAACGAATGTTTCTATTCAATAAATGAATTTGTGTCTAGGCAAGATCAAACATGATATTATCGTGCTTATGTATAAGTAAGTAGTCGAATTTATTCATGAATTATATTAGTCTATTAATTTTAATGTATTTTAAATTTTGCATACTTTTATTTACAATTTATGCTTTATACTTTTATACCTTTTACAATACTTTTACAACTCATGCTTTTATACTTTTACAATTTATACTTTTAATCATAATTATACTTATATGTTGTTCTCATTGTATTCCTATTACTTGACTTGCCTGTTGTACTTTGTATGTTATTCTGGTTAATAAATTACTACTACTACTACTACTACTACTACTACTATTAAAGTATCATCGCAAAAACTGAAATTACTTCATAAAATAATGGTAACAACAAAAAGAATAGGGGACAACCATAGCTACCAAACTTTGAAAAATATTTATGGAAAAGTTATAAAAGCAGCTAAACGATTGCATAACAACAATATCTTCCATAAAACTTCCAACAAATCGAAAGCTGTGTGGTTGATTATAAATACAGATTTAGGTAAAAATAAAAGCAAATCTAATTGTTTATCAGAAATTAAAGTTAACAATAAAATCTATTTCAATCCCCTTTGATTTTGCCAAACGATCGTTAGCATTTGCATCTTCATTGTTGCTAAAATGTAGCATACCTACGTAGAATTAATTCAAAGCAATTTCTAAACATTTTCAGGCAATTTGTTTGAATATAAATGACTTTTTTCTCCAGTAATCTACCATTTTAGGAAATTTCGCTAGACCCATCCACGAACAGAGAAAAAAAATATTCTTATTTCTGCTGCATCAGTGTCCTTCCATCTATAAGTCAAGATTTTTTTTGAATTCCTGCAGTGATTTTTTGTTGTGATTTGTTTCAGTAACAACGAGGCCGACTACATCCACTAAAAAAATATGTTGCAGAAATCAAGAGGGTTTTTTTACTAAATAAATTTCCCTATTTCTTCTGTGGGGCCAACGGATCAACAAGAGACCAACATTTTTTAGAGATGCTCCTGTAACTGGTGACCAAATGATTTCGTCCATATCTTTATTATCCTCGCTCTCGTTTTCAACCGCGAGAACCGACATGTGACTCACAGGTCCAAAACCACACAGGCGCTCTGTGATCCAAACGTCAGTTCTCATTGTGAAAAAGTTTTTCCTACTCAAGTGTCACCAAAATCAATTTCTACAAAATTATATGATGTTTTCAACATATACTCAAATTAGAAAAAAAAAATTGCCCAATCTTACATTATTCTATTTGGGCGATTAACGTGTTAAGTTCTTTTTAAAACAATTCCTCATTCTGGACAATTTTTATTTGAAACAGTTCAATTTGATTTTTTTTTGCATTACAACAAAAACCAGCAACACATACAGGGTAGGGTGTCTTAACCAACTTTGGAAATAAAATTTTTTTTGAAAAATTGGTGAAACACGTCGACCTTGTTTTCAGGGGGGACATATTTTAATGTAATACTTGTATACCTATCATCATCCCTCTACCCTACACGGCCACCCCCTCAAAAAATTCCAATGGCAAGTGGGGTCGAGTGATACATCTTTTGAAAGGTCTTTGAATTCCCTACATAACTGTGTATTTTTTTTAACTTTTATCGATTCGTTCTTAAGGAAAATAATTTTATTTTTGATGATTACACACAATCGAAGTCATTTAACAAATCTAAAATACACCGCACTGGGTATTGGAATTTATAAAAAAACTACATTTTTTAGTGCTCTCAAATCAACGAGTTTTTTCGACAAAAAATACTTTTCTTGTCCGTTTAGTATTAGAATAATAAAATACTCATAAGTATTTGATAGTCCTTGGACATTAATTTGTTCACCACCAATTTTAAATCGAGATACATTTTACCAGATTGAGTTCTCAAAATGGTTTATAACCTTCAGAAGAGAATAGAAATTGTCAGCATTTATTTTAAAAAGATAATTGTGCTAGAGCTACATATTCAATAGAAATCACACAGATAGAAGGGTTGGTTTTCAGTATGTTTTACAATTATTGACAAAATTTATGGAAACAGGTTCTGTAGGAAACAAAAAGCATGAACCTCAGCGACCGATTAGGAATGAAGCAGTCGAAGTGGCAGTTCTGGGTCATTTGCAGATGGATAATACTCAATCGATCAGGAAAGTAGCTGAGGCTTCCGGTGTATCATGAAGCAGTGTTCATCGAATTGTAAAGGCCCACAAATTTCATCCATATAAATTTAAATTGGTACACGAATTAAACGAAGATGATCCCGATCGTCGGCTTGAATTCTGTGAGATTTTTAGTGAACAATTAAACGGTAATGCCAATCTACTGTACAATACGTGTTTTTCTGATGAATCGACATTTCAGTTAAATGGGGATGTAAACAGGTACAATTGTAGGTATTGAAATGAAACCAATCCACATTTGTTCATGGGAACTCATACCCAAAGGCCTCAGAAGTTAAATGTTGGGGCTGGCATCTTGGGGGATCACATTGTCGGGCCGTTTTTTATTCCTGACAATTTAAATGGCGAAAGGTACCCCAATCTGTTAGAAAATAATATTGACCCAATGATTACCCAAATCTTCGAAGAAGACGATAATCTTTTAGAGGGCGAACTGTTTTTTCAACAGGATGGGGCACCCCCACATTTTGCTATAGCAGTCAATTTTTGGATAATCGGTTTCCTGAGCGATGGATTGGAAGAAGAAGTCCTATGGAGTGGCCCACTAGGTCACCCGATTTAACTCCCTTGGATTTCTTTCTGTGGAGACATTTGAAATCGAAGGTATTTGCAACAAAACCCTCATCTCTGAAAGAGTTACGTGAAAGAATTGTTCGAGAATGCCGTTTATTGACTCCAGATGTGTTCAGAAATGTTCGTACAGAATTTCAAGACAGATTATACTACTGTATGGAAGTCGGTGGGGGTCATTTTGAACAATACATACGATAACTTAAACTGCTTCTTTTATTTTTATTTCCCGAACCTAAAATAATGAAACAATTATTTCTCAGGAACGAATCGATAAAAGTTTTAAAAAATACACAGTTATGTAGAGAATTGAAAGACCTTTCAAAAGATGTATCACTCGACCCCCTTTGCCATTTGAATTTTTTGAGGGGGGTGACCGTGTAGTGTAGAGGGATGATGATAGGTATACAAGTACTACATTAAAATATGTCCCCCTTAGAAACAAGGTCGACGTGTTTCACCAATTTTTCAAAAATTTTTTATTGAAAGTTATTCAGGGTGCTTACTTTTGGTTGGGACACCCTGTATACAGACACCCAGATGGCATGCCAATTCGAATAAATGACATGGCAGATCTTTAAAGTATTTGGGCTCAGTAGAAAATTCTGAAATTTAAATTTTGTTTATATTAAAATAAGACATTTTTATCATTGCCAGGAAGTAAATATATTTAAGACCTTTTGCAAACTGGGTATAACTAGTAAGTGCATCATTGTGCAATAAAGTAATTTCGCACTAAATATGGAATTATGGTACATTGAAAAGACCAATAACGTGTGTTTAAGGCATGTCATGTTTTGTAATAATTTTAAAATTTCAGGCTCGTGGCAGGGCGAGGCCAGTTAATATATTATTCACGAGCCTACCTGACTCACCGATAAGGCTGGTGGGTTGGGCTGCATAGGAATGTGCGCATATGTACAAAATACATATTGCAGAAGCTCTTGAGACATTATGTATATGGTGTATATGAAAATTGAAGTAAAAAATAAACAATAACAATTTTAACTGTTTACTGTCATTAGACAAGACGAGTTACTTTCTAGAAAATATTAAAATACTTAACCCTTTTGTTACGGTTTCCATGTTATCGTGGCCAAAACAATTTGTGCCCACTGAACAGTTGACGTGATTTTATAAAAGTATTTTGCATGTGAAGCGGTTGTTGTGTGATCACGTTCAATTTATTTATTTGATTCTATATTTTATTAGGATGTACTAAAACATCAAATGGCCCATCCATTTCGTTGTCTATTGTTCATGATACACCGAGGCTGTGCCTAATCTTGTTGTTTTGTTTTTTGTTTGTTTTCTTAACCGTCTCTCAAGTCACCGAAGTAACTCGCAGAAAATCCTAGGATTTTATGTTGAGTAAAGAGAGACGAGGCCCTACAGTTTATTGTGGAGTCCGAACCACATCTAGGGCATCGACAGTTCACTCCCATCTTAATCAAAAGCAAATTACAAATAAAATTTGTTGCTCCGGGATGGATTCGAACCATCGATGTTCTGTACCGAGTAAATAACTATAAGCGCTTTACGCACTCGGCTACCATGCCCTTTTGAATAATTGTATTTCACACTAAGTTTTGTTAGAGCGTTAGGTTGTCTAATTTCACAATGCTTTGGTGAACACGAGAAATATATATTTATACCACCCACATGGTTGACGTAATAGGATGGTGAAGTGGTGCAATTAGAATGGTTGATGTGCGATTAAGTAACGACCAAAAATTCCTTTTTTCACAGGGCACTGATAGTGCGTGATATTGCTCATAAGTGTTACAAAGATATAAAGATAAAAATAAATGTTTTAAAAATTATGTTCATTATTCTCATTGTTATAACAAATATGCCACTGATGATTAATTAACAAATATAATTTCTACAAAATATTTTAAAAACGTTATTTTTCTGTAAAAAAATACAATATTTAAATATTTCGATATTACTAAAATTAAAATGTTATTTGATAAAACTTCCGACAATCATTCCCGATATTGTTCTTATAATGTCAAGGCATTGTGAAAAAATAAGATTTTAATTATATTTTTATTCAAAACTACATTTCTGTGGAGTAAATCAGGACTTACATGACTAGACAAGTATAAATAATTTACAAAACAATTACAAGTATAAATAACTTACAAAACAATTATCACTGGAAAAAATTATGTACATACACATACAGAATTATAAAAAAAAATTAACATTTACTTTATTTTTTTTGTCAGATATATTTTGCTGCTTAACATTAGAGACTGTTGCATCATTGCCATTATTTTCAATCATTTCAACTGCACATCTTCGTGGGAACCATCCTCTCGCCCGATGTAAGGTTCCTTCTCCTTCTGGAAGGTCGTTTTGAATTTTTTTCACCAAATAACCAATATCTGAAAATAATTTGTTTCTTTTAAACCCTTTTAGCTTAAAAGAATATTACACCTAAGTACGTCCTCACAAAAATGCATTCCACTTAACCTGCTTCAGGACATTTTGTACATAATACAGAGCCTGTACACTTGCATAGTGCAACAGGCTGCAATTCTAACCCATAAACGTTTTTGGCTATAATATTTCTGATATGCTTGTTCAATATACAGGGTGATTCGCTTTTAATATAAAAAATTTTAACAGTCAATATATCTCGAAAAAATTATTTGGTGGCACAAACTGTTTCCTGCCTGGCCTTCATTTTCCAGATATGTTGAAAAAATAATTTTTTGCAGTTTCTATTTTTTTTCTGCTAAACCAGTGAGATATTTATTTCATATTTGGCATGAGGTATTGGTATGCTGGACTGAGGCATCCAAGAGGAACAACACTGCAATCCTTTTTAAGTCAGAATTTCTACACCACTGAAAATTTATTAAAATTCTAATTTTTTCCAAACTCCAAAAGTCAATCATAGAAGCAATATCTCGGTTATGACTTGTAACTAGTGATGGGTAGTTGATTGGTCACGATGTTTTCGTGACTGATCTGATCATTGTGACTGGTCAAGATGAATCACGAAACCGGTCATTTTTAAAAATGAAAAATAAAATACTGATTTTGTTACGAATTTATTCAACGTAACACTTTTTGGAGTTGCGTTCTCTTTGGGAATAATTGCTTTACTTTTTTGGGACACTTTTTTTCTATTTTTTACTATGCGTTTTGTCAGGCAAGTAGCATGCAGTGGCGGCTGGCAAAATTTAGGTTGTCATATCTTGTATTGAAGCATGGGACTCAAACGTTACTTTAAGGCATAACTATTAAAACTAAATGAGTTTTGCAGAAAAAAAATTGTGATTGAAATTTGCGGAAAAAGTTGAAAGGATTGTGTGCCTCACTAGGTTATTTTTTAAACAATTTGTAATTTTTATTTTTTTTTAGAAATGGGAGGAAAATATATCAACAGATTTAAAAATTCAAAAAAAAACTAAATTTTGTATGCCTTAAAGTGTCGCTTGGGTTCCATGCTCCAATACTAAGATGTAACAACCTAAATTTCACCAGCCACCACTGGCAGCATGGCTTTGATACCTCATTCCACAGAACCTGGCATTGTGTATATTTTCTTAAAACCATTTTTTTTTTAAATACCAAATGAGGGTTTCTTTGCCAATAATTGGCACTTTTTAAACAAAAAGAAAATGAAAAAGTCTACTGATCTCTCTTGTTACTGAGGATTAATTTCAATTTCTTTGTCCAAAAACAATTGTCAAGTGTCGTTTATAATTTCAACCAGTCAACTTAATCGTAATCTGACCGGTAAATGACCGGTCATGGTGACCGTGACTGAGTGACTGCCAACACTACTTGTAACTAGTGTTGTAAAATTTCCGAAATTTAAAAATTCACGTAAATTTTCGAAAATGTTTCCAAAAAATTTAAAAAAAAATGTAAATTTATCGGAAACTGAAAATTTCATAGATTTCGTGAGTTCAGGAGTTTTCAAAATTTTGAAAAATATCCGAAATTTTCGAAATTGGCGACACTTTTTAAAGTGTAAATCTGTCAACCTAACCTAAAATAATTGTATATTATGTTCTGTGATGATTAAACTGTGATTCTGTGGATACTGTGGATTAATGAGTCAAAAAAACGATATCTGGAGATATTTCACTTTAGCAAAGAAAAATGTAATCTGCAAATAATGCGGAATAAAATATAAGAATGCAACTAGAATACATGCAGCTATTTACTGTCTTGTTATACATCTTATTGTTCTCGTAAAATGAAAAATATTTTGAAATACATAAAATATGTGATGGTAACTGACATAATGAGATGAAGTAAATAATGTTTATTTTAATTTCTCTGTGATAGAGAATACTTATGTATTTTTAATTAAGAATATGAAGAGTGTAGGTATACTGTAAAAAATATACTTCCTGTTAAATATTTATTTTGGTGTACTTATTTACATTTGCTATTTACAGATCCATATTCAAAGAGAATTAAATAGGATAAAGAACTAAACAACCAAATTCAACAATTAAGCAAAACTCGCGGCAATCCCAACAATAATAAACATCATTTGAAGATTATACAATCCTGCTGGTACAATAATTAATAAATAACAAATATATACAAAATATATAAAATTACATAACAAACACCAGAAATGTTTATGAAATGTTATGAAATCCTCACAAATTTCATGAAATTGTCAGAAATTTTGGAAAATTATGAATTTTTCGGAAATGTTTCAATGTGCCTATGAAACGTTTCATTTTGTTTCATTTCCATGAAACATTTCCTTAATCACAATACTACTTGTAACTAAATATAAAAATATGAAAAAATATGAACATATCACTCTGCCCAAACTCATAATAGAATATTTATAGATGTCATTTAGTGAGTAAACCGCTGAATAATTTATCAAATGAAATGGTAATACGAGGCAGTACATTAGTTACTTACTTTCTCCACCTGGTGACCATAACAGTATCTCCTGCATCAAGCTTTATCCTTGGCTCATCAGTAAATGGAAAATTTATACAAACTCTGCAACCCTGAGTAATTGGAAACCAATAACCAGATGCTGGTCTAATAATACTGTATATCTTTGTTTTCAGTCTTTTTTCATTCTTTTGCTCAATTTGTTCTCTCTATATAAATAAAAATACCGTCTTAAAATAAACTTGTAAATACAAAATAAGTTTGATAATCTGTTCTTTGGTTAACTTTTTATTAATAACATACAGACAAGGCCTATTTCGGATAAAATTACTTTTGAGTATACAAAATGTTAACTACTAGATTCTACTTTTTTTTTTTTAAATCTACAAACACATTCTGTATGTGCCATATTTAGAGAAAACCACAATTAAAATGTAACAAAATGAATAAATTTTTACAACCATATTTAAAAATGTTTTCTGATAATTTATAAACGAAGCTAATACCCACTGTGAGAGTATATTGATCACATCCCTTAATTACAGGCCAACTGATTCCATCACCAACAGGATGACAACTGAAATTTACAACTTGTAAAAAGTTCTTCCGAGGACCCAAATCATATGGAAATAAAAATTTTTCATTCAAGTTTCTTCGTCGAAAGTTAGCTTTTTCTAAAATCCAATCCTCGATTCCTGTTCTATTCCTAATAATAGCTCGGATCTAAAATTTAAAAAAAAAATTCCAAGAAATGAATAAATGAACACATTTTAATCTTATGAAAAGTGCACATAACATATTAAAAGTATATTTTTCTAAATATACTTTTGCCATCTCTCAGCTTTTTAGTCAATCATATTATTATCTCAAAGAATAAGGATGAAGCATGGTCATCCATTTAATTTCTGATAATCGATGAAGTTAAGCAACACTGTTGATCAGTGTTGCTTAACTTCATTGACATCGACAGCAATTGGATGGATGACCTGTCGCTCATCTAACAATTGGTAGGCTGTCAACAGACTATCCTGGGAAGGCCGCTAGCCTGATGCAGGCGAATAGGGGAGTCCAGGTGGAGGGTCAGAGACATATCCAGAAGGCTTGCCATTCTATCAGAGGTGCATGTGGGTAAGCCCAGGCAGTGGATTAGTTGATAGTCAAGCACCATTTTTGTAATAATCTTACAATAATAAAACAAGAAGTACAAGGTTGTTTCATATAGTACATAATTAAAAAAAAAAAAACGTGATGTAGATTTACAGACTGATTTTCATTTTTAGCCAGTAAAACAGTAAAAAATCCAGACAAAAAGGGTAAACGAAAATTGCACTTTAATATATACCACTACATTGGTCTTGGTCTGATTTGATATCAGACATGTAAATATAAAAGTAATGCTTGAGATAAACATGTTAAAAATAGAATTAGCCAGTAATCACTAAAAAAAAAAAAAACATCTGTCCACTTATAGTTGCCCACCATTTTATTTTTGTTATGCTCCAAATAAATGAACTTAATGTCTTCAGGTAGAATCACTTTAACATTTTTATTGACCTATTTTCCAAGTGTATCTGGAATTTTCTTAACTTTTTCTATTGAGTATTTACATTACCTTAAAATATCATTTAATTATTTTTTTAATAACTATGTAACTGTGACATAATCACTATTATACATTTAGTAATCAACTTTTTTTTTTGTTTGCTTCCGAAGCTAAGCCTATTTCGGTCACGACTGTAGTTATAAAGTTATTAGGAATTAGACAGGGAAGTAATCAACTTAAATAACTGCATTTTGCCAAATAACTATATTTGTATGATATTTTTTGTAACTTCCCAATTTTGCAATAATGATAAAATCAACAATTCATATTTTTACATTGGCTGTTATACCCATTGAAAATGATACATTATTTTTTTTGTACCTTACCTGAAAGTAAAGAAGCATCCCTACCGCTGCAACTACACCAATAGCAAAGCCCAGTGCAAGTACGCAGAGAACCATTCCATACAACCCTAAATACACCAATGGTTCTGTACCTGTCCCATAATATATGTAATGCATCCTGTGTAGAGATCTATAGAGGGAACATCCCAATACAATTGAAGCATGAAAACAACCTAATGTTGCAAATGTAAGGAATAATGTAAAATGTGCATGATTTCCCCAACCTACACAGTTATTTATCCAAGGACAGTGGTGATCCATTTTTAGGACACACCGACCACCTGAATAAGAAAAATGATTAAAAATATTTATATACATCCATTTTGAGATACTTATATTGAAAACAGCATATACCACAAACAGTTATTTTAGTTGGCTGCTACATATCAACTTACACTTTCGACAATGATGGGCTCTAGGTGCTTTATAACCGTGACAAACACCACAAACTTGTAGAAATTCACAATCTTCATCTTTAGTCTGAAACAACAATAGAACAACTTACTAGTAAAATAAACAAAAAATAGTACTTTATAGTCTAACTTATGTTAGACTATAAAGTAAAAAATTTAAAACAAATTAATCAGTCTACGATATATCATCTGTTCATAGATTAATGACAGATGAATTTAACAAAATTCAACAAAAAGATAGTTCTCACCGGTTTCCAATTATGTTGCAAATATCCTGGTCCATGATACATAGACGACAAAAAATTATATAGTGTAAACCCTGACAAACTAATAAACAAAACTGTATTCAAGAAACCACCTAATGTATCTCTAGGCCACCACATACTACCACAATGCAGTGTCATTCCAGTAACAATTTTAATAATACCTGAAATTATCTCAATAAATAATAAATTATTACTGTTGGACAACTATAACTGACCTAACGCCGTTAGTGGGCCCCAATGGCAAATTCTTACAAACGGACCGAAACACATTTTCGATCAGTAGAATGAATGTAATAAAGTAGGTATATTAACAGACATATATTAATCAGTTTCTAAATACAACTCATGTCGCGGTAAAAAAAACAAACAATAGTCAATAACCTCAAACTTCAAACATTAGTCAAGAAGAAAATAGATATTGAACATCGAATTTCCAATAGATATAATAAGTAATGATAATTATTAATAAAAACAGGTAACAGTGTTTCATTGTTTAAATACTTTGTTATATATTATATTCCAGATTTTGTTAAATTAATGGGGGCTACCGAAATTCTGAAATTTGTTGGCGGCATAAATGACAATGAGTGCCCTTGATGTTTTAAGCAAAGATAATGAAATGATAGTAAATCTACGTTTCAAGTAACCTTGGCACTGAGATAAAAAAGCGACAGAGAAGAATTATTCGCGAATTGATAAATTATAATTATTCTCAATATAAATTTTACACTACTTGATTTTTCCCTCTAATAGTATGTACTATGCAATTTACATTTGATCTTTGTGGTTTGTTATGTTTTAAAGCTAGACAAATATTAAAACACCTTTTTCAAAAAAAAGCATATTTATTTTTGAAATAAAACAAGACGTATAGTTAAAAGACGCGCATTACCCTGCATGAACTTGTAGGTATATAGTTACTTGTTTAAAATAGGAACTGCAAGACATAACATGCATGGACATGTTTTCGCGCCTTACTATATAAAGAGTCATCTAATTGTTAGGTGCGTTCTTTCTAACTGAGATCTCAGCTAATCTAAGTTATCTTAAGGTTACACTACATAAATGAAACCATAATTTCATTTGATGTAGCCCTGGATTTGAAGACTTTTCCAGTTTTTAATTTTAGCAACGTAGTGGCTTTTTTTAACTAGCGTATTTTGCATTGTTTAATTTGTTGTTTTAGAATGTCAGACGCGTAAAGAAAATTGTCCGGCCATCAGTACAAAAAGCGAAGGCTAGAGAAGGAAACCCAAAAGCAAAAACAAGCTGGTGCTCCACACAATTATTTACAGGGTATGTCCGGTAGTACCATTAGTACCAAAACAAATATTTTCAAAAATTCAGATAAAATGGAAAATACGGAATCATCAGAGACTGTTGGTGACCATTACCAATCAATACACGATATTTCTAAACCAACTGTGTCACCAAATGAAAGCAGTCTCCCAACTGACACCGTCTTGGCACTTACAGAAGGCACCCTGGCTAACACTAGTAGCACTCTACCTCTACAAACTGACCCCACCCTACCACCCACGGAATGCACTGTACAAACTTTAGGTACAGATCCAGCATTGTGGCCCAGAATTTTAAGAGATGCCGAAAGAAGTTTTTTAGTACGACAAGGTCCACCTAAACCATTATTTAATTACAAACTTCCTTATGATGGTACTGATCGAAAATTTAGCGAAAATTACTATTCTCGAATTTCAAGAAATGGAGCGCTAGTTGTAAGAGACTGGCTAGTGTACTCCACTCCAAAAAACTGCATATATTGCTTTTGCTGCAAAATTTACGGCCGTGTGGCAAGTTCCCTTTCAAAAAGTTTTAAAAGCTGGAAGCACATCGTTGCAACTTTGAAGGATTACGAAATTTCTGAAAATCATATTCAGGTTCAAAAATCCTAGCCTCAGTCGAAGGTTAAAGTGTTGTACAACTATAGATGTAGCTGCCCCAAAGAGTTATTAACGCTGATCGAATCACTGGTACGAGGTGCTTCTAAGGATTGTAGCAATTACTAAAATGCTCGGTAAAAGTTGTTTAGCTTTTCAAGGTACAAGCAACAAGCTGTTTGAGCATAATAACGGCAACTTTTTAAAAATAGTTGAATTGCTATCTGAATTTGAACCCGTCATGGAGGAACACGTGCGTAGAATGTTAAAAAAAAAGAGAAAACCTAAGCTCACTATCTTGGAAAAAAACATTCAAAACGATATAATAGACTTGCTTTTCGAAAGTATAAAATCGCATATTACTGCTGAAAAAAAAAGCGAAATACTATTCCATAATATTACATTGCACTCCTGACGTTAGTAAGGTAGAGCAAATGACCCTGATAATTAGATATGTTTCCATCAATAAGTCTGATTCTGATTCAAACGACGTCGAAATAAAAATCTACGAAAGCTCTTAGAGTTTCTTAACTGTGGAAAGATCTACAGGAAGACAACTATATGAAATTATAATTGAAGAGCTTCATGAAATGGGACTTGATGTGCAAGATAAAAGAGGGCAGGGATATGATAATTAATGGGGCTAACATGAGGGGCAACAATGCAGGAATGCATTCTAGAATTAGGAATTTAAATCCACGAGCATTCTACGTTCCGTGTAGTAGCTCAATCTAGTGGTAAATGATATGGCAAAAGCATACTTGGCAGCAGCCAATTTTTTTAAATATGGTCCACAAAATATATTTATTTTTTTCTTCTACTTTTCGATGGGCAATATTTTTAAAACATGTCCAAGGATAAACATTAAAACTTTTAAGTGACACTCGACGGGAAAGCAGGATAGAAGCTTTAACGCCCTTAAGATTTCAACTTGGTGAAATATACGACGCTTGGTTAAGCATTTATAAAAACCAAGACAACGATATCTCAATAAGAGAAGAAGCTTTAGGTTTGCTAAGTTGCATTAAACAATTTAATTTTTTATGTTTAGTAGTCATATGGTATAAAATTTTAAACTGTATTAATCCCATATGCAAGCTTATACAAACAAAAGATTTTGATTTGAAAAAAGCGCTTGATCTTCTAGAGAACTGCAAAAATTTCTTTAAAAATCTTCGATCCAATGAGTCTTTTAATGAAATTGAAGAGAATTGGCTGATGAAATTAACATTGAAGCCAATTTTGAATCAGCAACGTTCCGACACCGCGTAAGAAGAAAAAAGGCTAACTTTTCATATGAGGCAAGGGACGAACCAATCGAAGATCCCAAAGAAAAATACAAAATAAAATTTTTCTTCTATACTATTGATCAAGCATTAAACGCACTAGATATTCCGATTTGAACAACTGAATCACCATAGTAACCATTTTCAATCTCTATGTTCTTACAACCCTACGTGTTTATGTTGGTTTGTTTATGTTATCGGTTCTCGGCTGGAGAATGCTTTGAGATTTTGTACAGTTTTGTCAACGTTCTAAAATATTAAATGAATACTGTGTGTTCTTTTACGTAGCTGAATAATTTAGACTCTATAGTCTGAATGCACACGTTTTCTGCCAAAATTCTAAGAAAATAATTTAACCTTTTTATGTAATAGTTAATTTGTAATTTAATGAGAGAAATGCTTGGAAATAATTTAGTTTTATGTAAAAATATCGAGAATATATCCGCGATGAAGCAGCTCAGGGCCGGGGTGCTTCACATCAGACGAAATATTTTCCAAATCTTTGCAAATTTTTATCAGTATCTCTTTAGGCTTGGTTTTCAAATCATCTATATTATAATATAGCTGATTTGAAAACCAAGCCTAAAGAGATACTGATAAAGATTATTTTGTCTGATGTGAAGCACCCCGGCCCTGAGCTGATTCATCGCGGATATATTTTCGATATTTTTACATAAAACTAAATTATTTCCAAGCATTTCTCTCATTAAATTACAAATTAACTATTACATAAAAATGTTAAATCATTTTCTTAGAATTTTAGCAGAAAACGTGTGCATTCAAACTATCGAGTTTAAATTATTCAGCTACGTAAAAGAACACACTGTATTCATTTAATATTTTAGAACGTTGACAAAACTGTACAAAATCTCAAAGCATTCTCCAGCCGAGAACCGATAACATAAACAAACCAACATAAACACGTAGGGTTGTAAGAGCTTTAGTAAGAATAGGGTCAAAGGCTAATAAACATAAGTCATTATATTACTTTTTACCTAAAGCATCTTGAGTTATATTTTAGTTGGAAGAACACAAGTTAGCGTTAGGCTATCTCCTTCATGCTTGCAGGCTTGAACAACTAACTTACTCACGGGAAATCATATAAATACGCGAGGCGGCGTACGATCGTGGTCACATTTTTGGCAATCCGGGGCCTGGAAGTCAAAAATAGAACGCTCTCCCGACGTTTTATAGCCGCCGTCATCGTCGTGTTAACTCTTTGGCAACCCTAGTGTTTATCGCTGGCTCTGCGGAGTCTGGAAGTCAAAGAGAAACTACGACTCCGGTTTTCATAACCGCCGCTTCAATACAGAGAGCCCCGCTTAATTAGCGGTTCACCCATTTTGATGTATAAACCTCTCTGGCCTGGTCTCTGTGACCGAGAACCTGTACACTACTTTATAAATAGGGCGTGTGCACCGCCGACGTCGCCGCCAACATGGAGACGAATAACACAGGGGTTACTCAGGAACCCAGGGGAAAAAACCTCGCGGACTTCTCCATGTGTCCGAGAATTGGTAAGGATGGCATTTAAATGATTTTTATACTGCGTTGCCATTTGCTACGTACTCGAGCTCACTAAAATTCATTAAACTAATTCAATTTCTTTGTTACGAGTGAAATGGCAACGTTAATCAAAGTAGGACTCTATATGCTTGGGTTCGCGGTTTTCAACAATATTTGACCGGTGGTACCAAACGATTTACGGATAGAGTTTTTCTGTTATGATGCATTTTTCATTAATGATTAGTACAGCCTATCTTAATTCAGATAGGATCAGTAATAGTAGTTGGAACTTTCATTCATTTTTCCAAATCATGTTAGGTCAAAATATGTAATGTACATAATAAATAGTGTTCAGTTGAATCTGCAATGTCGGTAACTTAATCAAAATTCACTCCTCGTGAGCGGATCTCGAGCGGTCAGCTGGCTGATTAGTCTGGCCAGATGTCGATGACGCAACATGCAGCTTCCTTTGACGCTCTGAGTGTTTTAACCGGTGGACCTTGTCTCACGACAGGGGGTCCGAGGACAGACATCCAGTGAGTATCGTTTAATGCTTTATGGCCACAGCTACCTTATGCGTGCGATAAGTGCGGTTAACGCCTGCCAACTACTACACAAAAAACTACGGGGTAGTTTGGTTCGTCTTGGTTTAAGCCTACTGATGGCGGGACGAATTTACGCACTCCACAAACACGGGCAGTTGCCTGTCATATGTCGGAAGTTTCCGCATATGCATCGAATGTAATTGGCAGCGTTAATCGTACTATTTATAGTACTGTCATACTGTAGCAACGAGCTCGCGAGTTAAATCAAAGCATCGTCGTCTGCATCTGTCCGTCTTCTCTGTCAGGAGACGGGTACCGCATACAAGAGAAATTTCTCTTGCAACCATATGTAAGGTTTTACATATGTTATTTAAACTACGAAGCGGAAGTTTCCGCGCAGGTAACCAGGTTTGGTTGCTTTGCAGGTTCAACTGGCTAAATCAATGTATTTCTTGTGGACATTTGTCTGCCATATGTAGGGTCTACATATGCCACTCAACTATTTGGCGGAAGATCCCGCACATGCAACAAGGTTTTGTTCATGTCATGTTTTGTAATATTTCTTATAGACAGTTGTCTATAACAGAAATAAATGTGTTAAAACGTTATTTGAGTTTCCTTGACTTGTTTCTACTTTCAGGTATCAAAGTGAATTCTAAGTAAATCAGTAATCATAAATCTAAAGCCAACTCTTACTTATACCTACTCATTCTTTAAAAAATTTATTAGTGCAAAATTTTGAGGTGTGTTCACGTCGTATTTCTTGCACAAAATATGGAAAATTTATGCAATAAAACGTTGATATAAGATACTGAAAAACTGAAATTTTCTTGAAGTTGGGGCTACAGAGGCCACAGTTTTACAAGTTTCTGCATTTTTCCACATTAAATTAAGCTTATACTTTCAATAATATTTAAAATCATAAAACCCAATACATTAACCATAAACGTAAATTTTTCACTTAACATACACAATGTCCTTTCTTAATAACAATCTTTATGCCGATATTTATATTGATAGATGTACATTAATTAGTAAATAATTTCATAATTGCCGCAACGGCGCTGTGATCTTCACACATAACACACTTTATACATTTCTTATAAAGTAAATGATATAGTATATGATTTACAAACTAAGCTATGATTTTCGCAATATACAGGATGTTTCAGAAATAAGTACCGTAACCTGGGGAGTGGGTAGATATTCGCGAAATATTAAAAAAAAGCTAAATACAATTTTCCCCTAAAATCCCTCCTTTGTGATGTAGAAGGTGATAAAGGTAGTATTATACGCCGAAAAATGCATTTTTTTATTACATATAATGTTGAAAAATACAAACAATATCAATCGAATTTACAAAAAATTGGGGACTATTTCATTATCTGCTCAAAGTGACGTCCCTCAACTTGAATGCATTTTTGAGCACGTTTTTTTTATTTGTTTAGTTATTTTCCGTAAAATAAATCTAGATCTGGACAACTCCCTACAAGCATTTGTAATCCTTTCTCTAAGTTCATCTAGAGCATTCACTGGTTCTGCATACACTTTTTGTTTTAAAATTCCCCAAATGCTATAATTCATAGGATTGAGCTCTGGCGATCGTGCTGGCCATTTCACATGAGCATCTACTCCACGACCTATCCACTTGCCAGGAAATTGTTCATTTAGCCAATTCCTTGCTTGGACTGTAAAATGAGGTGACGCCCCATCATGCACGAACCACATGGAAATTCTGTGCTGATAAGGAACCTCTTCAAGCAGAAGCATAAAATTTTCCCTAAGAAATTAAACATACTGATTTCTATTTAAATTTTCTGGTAAAATAAAAGGTCCTATAAATTGGTTTTCAATTATTCCAGCCCAAACATTAATTTTAAACCTATGCTGAAAATTTGCAATCTTTACAGCATGAGGATTCTCATGAGACCACACATGCTCATTATATGGTACATATTAAATATGCCACTTCGCGTGAAAGTTGCTTTGTCTGTAAACAGGATATTATTACAAAAATCGCCGTCTCTTCTCAGTTTATAAAGCAACCATTTGCAGAATTCAACTCTTAGCTCAAAATCAGTATGGAAAAGATCTTGCACTTTTTGGAGATGGATAGGATGTTAACTGCATTTCTTTTAAAACTCTTCAAACTAATAATGCTGAGATTCCGGTTTGTAGTGATAATCTTCTGACACCAATACTAGGTTTCATATCAATTTGTTCTAAAATATTATTTATATTTCTCTGTCTTAGTTGTCCTATTACTTCCTCGATTATGGGCTGCAGGGGCAAATGATCCGGTTTCTCTTAAACGGCGATCCACTGCTACAAATGTTGTTCGATTGGGAAAAACTCGATCAGGGTATTTTACAGCATACCTCCTTACTACCTTTTCAGAATTGCATTTGATTCTCCATATAGCAAATGCATATCAAAATATTCCGAAAAAAGTAAAATGTACCCTACTGACATTCAGTAATTAACAATAATTAATTAAAAGTGGCTAGTAATGTAAATACTCACATTAATGGTTCACAACTAATTATTAGTTTGACAGAAAACAATTATAAAAAATTCACATGTGATAATAACAACGTTGGCTACTAGATTTAAAAACTTTGCAATTAAAAATTGCAGCATGCACTAGCGGTTCTTCTATAGGGTCATTTGGTCAATGACCTCCCACATACAAATAACAAAATAGAGTTATTCATTTTCTGAAGTTTAAAAATATATTATATATATTTTTAATATTCTTAAAAAATATATTAAAGTTTCTAGTTCATTCTATGCACAATACTATTCAAATATCTAGGTCATTACATTATTCATTTATACAATTTAAAAATCTTGGGTCAATCCACAACGTGTCCTCAAAGCTAGCTACGGACCGAATTTATAACGAATTAAAGTGAAATAGATTTATGCGCGAATCGTCAGAAAGCAAAAGAGACAGAAAACACTGGCGGGGACAATGTCCCTGACGACCCTGACACGGTAACGCACGAAGTTTAGTAGAACAGTCGCCACTCGCCAGTCAGCAGTCTTAATGCTGACTAGTCATGCGTTGGTCGGTAAATTCTGTCGCGTTGTTTTTAATGGTTTTATTTGTGAACATTTTATTAGTAAATCTCTACTTGTCGGGAAATTAAGTAAAATAGTGTTTTTGGTGTTTACTATCAAATGAGTGTTGTACAAAATATATTAAAACTGAAAGATGGACATATGGTAAGTTGGGTTATGAAGACCGAGTGAAATTCAAAGGTGGTGGCCGTCCAAAACCTAATATGACGATAAAGCAAACATCTCTTGATAAGAAAAAAGAAGTTAATAGGTATTTTTAATTAAAAAAAGTTATCCTTCAGCAAATTTGATTCATTATTACGCTCATCAACTAAATTTAATATTAGAAAAAGCATCAAGTCAGGATAAAAGCATAAAAAATTTTTTTTGCTAATTTACATAGCTTTCTTTATTCTTTGGAAAATCGCCAAAAAGAACAGCCGTGTTAGATAATGTTGTTAAGGTGAGATTACCTAAAGCAGCTCCAACACGATGGAATTTTAATACAAAGTGCATAGAGACTGTTTATACCTATCGAACAGAATTATTAGATTGTTTAGAAAAAAATCATTGATAATAAATCAGAAAACAACACTCTAAACCAAGCTATTGGTTTAAAAAATTACTTACAAAATGAACATTTTCTTTACTGGTTAAATTTTTTTATTTAGTTATGCCTCATTGTGATATATTGTTCAATCAATTACAAAAATGTAATATCGATGTCATAACAGTAAATAAGTGTATTGGCGTTTTTAATAGTAAAATTGAAGACATCAGGAATAAAATGTTAAATAACTATTTGGAGGAGACATCCATGCAGTCTGCCCAGAGATGTAAAACGGAAGAATCAAAAAGGAGAATTTCATTAGTTTGTGATATAATTACATCTGCGATCAAAAACAGGTTTGGCTTCCGTAATCATTTAGCAGTGTCTCAGTTATTTCACGCAGATCAATTTAAAGATTATAAAAAAAGCTTTCCTCAAGATATGTTTAAATTAGTTAAAACGGAGCATCCAGTCATAAATCATTTGAAACTTAGAACTGAATTAGAAGTATTATATAGCCGAGAAGATTTTTCCAATAGTGAAGGTGCAGTTGCTTTGTTACATCTTTTTATTAACAATAATTTGTGCAATACTTTTTCTGAAAGTGTCAAACTGTTAAATATCTAGTGTACTCTCCCTATGACTACCGTCGAAAGTGAACGTTGTTTTTCCACTTTAAAAAGAATAAAGACATTTTTAAGAAATACCATGGGTCAGGAAATGTTATCTTCTTTAGCCATGCTTACCATAGAAAGGGCATTAATAAAGAAGATAAAAGACTTTAATGAAAAAGTAATTGACCACTTTGCATCTCAAAAAAGACCGGAGAACCGACTTGGAATTTAAATCACTTTAAAAGGTGTAAACTTTTCTAATTGACCTCCCTATCTCTTGACCCACGAACCGCCGTTGGCAGCATGAATGTTACCCTACAAAAAATCAAAATATCTTAGAAAATAGACCTTTTAGCGGGTCAACAAAGAGTACCTTTTTTGGTAGGAAATTGAATGAGAGCTGTTAGACATGCATAATTTCTGCGATATACAGTGTTAAAAACGTGTGCCATAGAAATTGATTATTGAATCAGTGATTCTACACCACTGGTTTATTACAATATGGCAACATTAAATGTGGCAATTGGTCTTTAGGAGTAACTAATACTGCTTATTTTGAAATGGTTATCTCCGCCCTGAAGGAAGATATTAGGATATTAAGATATTAATCACCCTCTACAGCATAAAGGAGGGGGTTTAGAGGAAAATGGTATTTAGCTTTTTTTTAAATATTTTGCGAATATCTACCCACTCCCCAAGTTACGGTACTTATTTCTAAAACACCCTGTATATTGGTATTGTTACGCCAATGGACTACATCAACTATAATTCCAAAAATTTGCCCAGAGACGGCGATGATAGTACTAAAACTTAATTAGCTAACGTAGTCTGAATTTATAATTAAAGAAGGAATATTTAGAATTGTTTGAGAAGGGTCAGCAATAATCAAGGAAGTTTTAGACTGTACAAATATGGATATATGACAGAATTGATCAAAGCAGCTCATTACTGATTTGGAATTATGCGAATAATGAATACTGTTAGAGATTAAAGGACAGTCTGTCTGTATTTGTGGAGAGAACAAACACGTTACAACATTTTAAGATATATGTACTAAGTATGATCTTTTCTTTTTTATTTTCTTGAATTTTTATACTTAGCAGTACAAATTACATACCCGAAAGAGTATGCAATGTACATTCTTGATAGATTTTTTTAAATATAAAAAATGGTTTGATAACAAAATACTTACGATAAATCTTCAAAAAACATTTTTCATACCTTTCGCATCGTACAAACCTTCTTTACCAGACACTGACAGTTTAACTATTATAGACAATGATAACACTCTATTTATAGGTTAGGTTAGGTTTGTTGTGAGTGGGTCTCAGTAGACCCTCCACTGCGGCCATCAGCAGGCCTATTGTGGCTCACGCCTAATTATATTTCACCCAATAAGTTCAGTCTCTTAATGAAACTGATAACTTTATTGGGTGAGAATGTGTCCAGATCCTCTGGCAGCAGTTGCCCTTTGCCAAATATTGAGAATCGGGTCCTCTCCACAGTGGGACAGGAGCATAAGATGTGGTCTGCCTTCTCATCATCCTCCAGGTATAGACGGCACTCGGCGTTTTCCGCTAGGCCGAGTTTATGCAGATGATAGTTTAGTCGGCAGTGCCCGGTATATAGGCCTGTTAGAGTTTTCAGGTTTACCCTGTTTAACGCTAAAAGTTTCTTAGCTCTTGATTTCAAAGGGTATTTTATAAACGCCCTCGAATGAACTAATTCTGGTAACTCTTGCCAATACTGGAGAATTTTTCATTTCAGCCCAGGTTGAGATAGCCATCTTGACAGTACTTGAGGGTATGCCAAGTATTGGTTCTAGTGCGATGAATCGTGATCCTGCTCCTTCTCTGGCTAACGAGTCTGCTATTTCGTTACCTTCCATACAAGAGTGGCCGGGTATCCAGACCAGAGTCACTTTGTTGTTTTTGCTCAAATGATTTAGAGCTTTCTGACAATTCCATACCGTTTTGGAGTTACACCGGTAGGAGCCAAGAGCTTTTATAGCTGCTTGGCTATCTGAGAAAATTTTTATTGATCTGCATATAAGATGCATATATTCCAGCCTTCGCACACACAGTTCAATGGCATGAACCTCAGCCTGAAAAACAGTTGCATGAGTACCTAGGCTTGAGAATATCCTCACCCTTGGTCTATAGTTATGTACTCCGGCTCCTGTTCCCTCAGGAGATTTGTAGCCATCTGTAAACCAACAATTGTCTGCCTTCAGTAGGTCGGCTTTATTCCGATCCCACTTATCTCTTTTGGAGAAAGGATGTTGAAGGTCAGCTCGTAGTTGGTCATAGTATCCGAGGGCATTCCCAGGATGTTGTGATTCTCTATGGCATCCAGCAACTTGTTCTGCTCCATAATACTAGTCTGCGGTATATTAATGACCGCTTGTTGCAATCTGTAGGTTGCCCACCTGGCCTCTCTCTCCAGATATATATGAAGAGGGGGTAAATCCAGGAGGATTTCCATTGCAGCTGACGGTGTGGTGCTAATTGCTCCCGTTACGATCATGCATGCTAATTTCTGCAGTCCAGAGAGTTTGGATTTGGCCATCCGTTGTGATCCTTTCGGCCACCAAACAATGGATCAGTATGTTATCATTGGTCTGATGACCGTGATATAGATCCAGTAAATTTGTTGAGGACCCATGCCCCAGAATTTGCCACAAATACGACGGCATGTCCATAAGGACAGCTTTGCTTTGTGGATTACCTTTTCCAGATGGGAGTTCCAATTAAGTGATCTATCCAGAGTGATTCCTAGATATTTCACCTCCTTCGCAAATGGAATAGTTTCACCCATTAAGGTGGGAGGTCTTAAGTCCTCCAACTTCCTTTTCCAGGTGAATGGTACTATTACTGTTTTTTTGAGGGTTTACAGACATCTGTTCCCTGTCACACCAGTTACTCACTGCATCCAGTGTCTCTTGAAGGGTATTTGATACTACTCCTTCAGAGTTTCCTCTGACTAGTATGACTAGATCATCTGCATATGCTAGGACCTCAACCTCACACAGTGTGAGAATAGCGAGTAGGTCGTCCACAAGAAGTGACCACAAAAGGGGGGAGAGAACCCCACCCTGCAGGCATCCTCTCATGGCTCTAAACTTGTTTCTCCCTGTAGAGACGTTGTTATGGTTCTGTTGGATAGCATAGCATGAATCCAGTCGCCTATAGTAGGCTCAATTCCTCTGGCAGCCACTGCTGCATATAAGGAGTCAGGAAGTGCATTATTAAATGCTCCCTCAATGTCGAGAAAGGCTCCCACCACAATTTCCTTCATTTGAAGGGATTGGGTGATCTTTTCGACTAGGTTATTGAGTGCTAGTTCTGTTGATTTTCCTGTCTGATAGGCGTACTGATGGATATTTAGACACAGGGCTAATAAAATCGAATATCTCGGAATATACATAGATAGCCATCTAAAATGGAATGTACATATAGATTATTTAATAAAAAAATTAAGATCATTAATACCAATGTTTAAACATTTTAAAGATATTCTCCCAATACTTATATCTACAAACTATTTACCATGCTTTAATTTTATCACATATAAATTATGGAATTCTTGGTTGGGGCAGTGTGGGTAAAACGTTTGAACTGACACAGAAAAGACTGATGAAAATAATATTAAAAAAAGATCCCACTTTTCCCGGGCGACGATTTATTCCATAAAACCAAACCGTTTGACACAAGAGATCTTTTTTATTTCGCAATATGTGTAAACGAATATAAAAATAAAAGCCTAATTAATATTTCTCACAACTCTGCAACTCATCAAAAAAAAAGGAATATTAGGTTAATTTTTTGAAAAATCATAGGTCAAAGGAATTACAAATATTTATGTCCAAAAATATATTTGTCATTACCTGAAACTGTAAAAAATCAGTCATTCAACATTAAAAAAAACTGTAAAAGCTTTATAAGTTAAGACAGACCTCCAGGGAAAAGATTCATAGACAAATAGATTGGAAAAACTACTAATATGAATAATAACTAGTTGTCCATTTTGAATCTATTTATTTATATTGATGTAAACATTGTTGATGTAATATGCTATATTACATTGTATTACTTTTTTATTCTTTCAATTTCCATTGTTGAATATGTTATTATTGTTTGTTATAACTTTTACTAATATGGTTACTTTACATTACTGGTCTCAACTAACTGTTGTGTTGAAGTTTAAGATGTTTTGAAGTACCTCACTTTTAGAATAAGTAATTTAGTATTATTATTATTATTAATTTTATTTGTTTTTTTTTTATATTCAACCTGAGATAAATACTTGTATTTTCCACACACAAATATTATTCTGATATTTTCTATGATGTATTTATGTTTATTTTAATGTACATTTATTGGAAATATGACTACTAGTATTTATTGTTTCTAGTATGCATTAAATAAACATTATTATTATATATAAATTATTTCTATCCCTGTGCATTATTCCTGATCTCAACACCATCAAATCTAGTCGTAGACTGTTGTTTCTTTTCTTTTTTCTTTCACATATTTTTCAGAAAACAGAGCACCACTTTGGATGTATCACATATTTACATTTTTAAAAATTTGATCCAAACAAATCAAATTTGGTTAAATTGCTATTAGCACTGTGCAAGTTATCCTAGATCAGCATAGAGCGACAGATTATGAGACATTGTTGTGAAAATGAAGTAGGTATACAAATTGCAGTAAACTGCAAATTCACAGACATTTTAAAAAAATAGGTTTATTGAGGACACAACCATAAATAGAAAAGCTATAATAATTGAATAAATTCCATAAAATATTATTATTACAAACATAACGTATTAGGCTCTTTCCAACAAAAAATGCTAGAGGAATTTCTGGATGGTGGAAATTTCCTAGGGAGTAATACTGGGTTGACAATAAATTTAACAAGTAACAATGAATACTATCAGCATGAGCAACCATGGGCAGATGGAGCATTTAAATCTGGGTCATTTGGGTCCCTTGGCCTCCCACGTCTACCTGGTAACATAGCTCGATCTACAGCCGTTTCCATTCTTATCATTACTCGTTCTAAGAGAGTTTCTACAGCCCTTGTGACATTTTGTCCAGTTGCTGCACTAGTTTCCAAGTAAGGGAGACTGAAATATAGATATACGTACATATACAGGATGTTCCTAAACTCATTGCCCACTAATTATACTGATATTCTACACACAAAAATATAACTTTTTCCCATTCATTTTTCAAATTATAAGGTTCCAAAAACTGATAACATAATATACAGTATGGAAACTAATTGTATGCCCCGGTCCGAGTGACGGATGGAATGATGAGATGTATATACAATGCAATGTACTGGGTGTTGTAATAAAACTTAATCTGCACTCCTCCTCTCTTGAAACTTACATCTGTGAGTGCTTCCCACTAGGTTGACCATATATCTGTCTCATTGTTCTATTCTTTGTTCGGACTGGGGAAAAGTACGCACCAGACAATTTTGAAAATTTAGGGAATTACTAATGGCAGTGTGGTCAATCCAATCAAAAACATATAGGATAGCCTATGCCAAAAACCTTTATAACTTTCTTCGTGTAAAAGATACTCATTTGCTTTCTGGCATGCAGAAAGACCATAAGGTAAGCTACGCTCTACAGTTTAAAGAAATCAATAATAGTATACCAAGGGTTCCATTTTTGCGTTACACTTTGTAAACAAACCGCGAAAACTTACTTAAGTCAAATGGAACACCCTATATTTTTTTACATCAAGTGATGTATAATTAAATTTCTTTTTTTCTGATTTAAGCATTGTGGGGGTTTGTTACAACTTTTTGAAATATTTGCGATTCTCTTAGAAATTCAAGAATTTTTAGTAAAAATTTTATCAAATTAGCCATGATTAGAAATAATCAGTAATGTCAGTCATTCTCTTATGTCAAAAAATGCCACTGCATTTAAATTACACCCACGAAGACTTTTTGAATTGGTTTGTTATTTATGGAGAATTTGATAAAGTAATATCATGAACTTGTAGTACATTTCCTACTCGATATCCACAAAAACGGAAACCGTCTCCAAACACTGTAAAACGCATACTGGATAATTTTAAAAACTATGGCTCTGTCAAGGCAAGAATTCAAAAGCGGAAGCCTATTGTTGATGACGAAAACGTAGAAATAGCAATTCTGGGATATTTTCATGCATATCCAATGATGTCATTAAGCTGCTCTGGAATCGGGGGACTATGCAAGGATTCAGTTCACAGAACCTTATTTAAACATACATTTCACTAGTTTTCGTTCCAAATGGTTCAACGATTAAAAGAAACAGATTTCCTAAGAAGAGAAACATTTTTGTGAATTTATTCGTCTGTAAGCGACGATTCTTATTTGAGAAATATTATATGGTCAGATGAAGCTAAATTTACCAAAAATGGATTTTCTATTCGACACAATTCGCATTATTGGAGTGATACGAATCCTCATGTGTTCAGGGAGCAAAATTTTCAAGAAAGTTGTCAGTTTAATGTTTACTGTGTCATAAGAAACAATAAAGTGGTGGCATTAGAATTTTATCAGGAAAATTTAAACAGTAAGTTATAATGATTTCTTCTCTTGCTAATATGCATAGTTAATTTTTTTGGTTTTGTTCTTTTTTTTTTTTAGGTGAAATATATCTAAATATTTTACAAAATTTGAATAATAACTATTTAGAAAATTTACCTCTCGACAAACAGAAACATTTTTTATCAGCACGACGGTGCTCCCCCACATAACGCGTATTTGCTAAATAATTTTTTATAAGAAACTTTTTTACGATCAATGGACCGCCAATTGGACCTTTCCTAAGGCCTCCTCGCTCGCCCGATTTATCAATTTTAGATTATTTTACTTGGGGAACTATTAAAGTAAGAAAGGCATTTGAAAACTTATCACATAATTCAATTAGAAGAGCTATCCATGAACTAATCCGAAGGTACGAAAAATGTGTAGAGGTTCGAAGGCGGAATTTTGAACAATTACACCGGCACACAAAAAAAAAAGTTGTTTGTACATTTGACGCCACCTACCTCCCGACATGTATTTCGACCCGCTGAATCCGAATTTGAAGTCAGTTTGGACCATACAAAAAATTTTGTAGACCCGAATCTGAAATATATTTGGCCCATTAATCCCTCAAAATCTCAAAAAATCGCAAAAAACCGATAAAATAGCAAAAAATTGCAGTTGAAAAAATTGAAAAAAATCTATGAAACACGATTAAATACGTTTCTTGTATTTTTTTATGCATAAAATACAAGTTTAGTTGATTGAAATATGTATAAACAGAATGAATATTTTTTTCATCAACATAATCACAATTTTTTTGCCATTTTTAGCAATTTTCGAGGGTTTTTTACAATTTACTTAGATTTAAAACGGCTTATGGTCTAAATATACTTTAGATTCGTATTCAGCGGATCGAAATACATAAAAATTAGGCTTGGTTTAGATCCACAAAATTTTTTTTATTATCGAAACACCCAATTTTCGCTATTTTTTACGGTTTTTCAATTTACTCGATATTTGAGGGTGTATGGTCCAAACTGACTTCAAATTCGGATTCAGCAGGTCGAAATACATGTCGGGAGGTAGGAGGCATCAAATGTACAAACAACTTTTTTTTGTGTGTGCTGGTGTTATTAAATCAAAATGGAATCATGTTTTTAGTTGATTTTATCTTAGCTATTTTAGTTTATGCAAAGTGTCTTCAATCCAATTAATAGGCATATTACAGTGTTTAGGGTTATTTTCCGTTCTTGTAGATATCTAGTAACAAATGTACTACAAGTTCTTGATATTACTTTATCACATTCTTCATAAATAAAATAAACAAATTCAAAAAGTCTTCGTGGGTGTAATTTAAACGCTGTGGCATTTTTTGACATAAGAGAATGACTGACATTACTGATTGTTTCTAATCATGACTAATTTGATAATACTTTTACTAAAAAGTCTTGAATTTCTAAGGAAATCGCAAATATTTCAAAAAGTTGTAACTTAAACCCCCACAATGCTTATATCTGAAAAAAAAGGATTTTAATTATACATGACTTGGTGTAAAAAAACACAGGGTGTTCCATTTAACTTAAGCAAGATTTTGCGGTTTGAAGTTTACAAAATGTAACGTCAAAAATGGAACACTTGGTATACTATTATTGAATTTTTTAAAATGTAGAACGTAGCCCATTTTATGGTCTTTCTGCATGCCAAAAATCAAATGAGTATCTTTTACAAGAAGAAAGTTATAAAGGTTATTGTAAACCATTACACCTGTCAAAATTTTTTTAAAATGTCAAATATCTCTGAAACGGATGGGTTTAGGCATAGGGTATCCTACATATTTTTGACTCAGAATTTTATGCTCTTTTCGAAAACCCTAAAATATATAGGGTGTTCCATTTATAAGCAAGTTAGTATCGACTTCCGGTATAACTGGAGGTGCCAGATGCTTGTAATTATTTTAGTTGGATTGGCCACACTGCCATTAGTAGCTCCATAAATTTTCAAAATTTTCTGTTGCGTACTTTTCCCTATATCGATCAATGCAGTTCCTGGTGAGACACCCTGTACATATATATGTGCATCAATTATTACTAATTAGTGATTTTAGACCATTCCAACTGAAAATTGCATAATCTGATATAGATACATGATTAAAATAATATGCTATCAGATGATACAATCATAAATTAAATTATGACCATTTAAAAAACCATTGACGTAGTTTTCCACGAAACACCAAAACACCATATACTGCACTCGCTGAATGCAGTATATGGTGTTTTGGTATTTCGTGGGAAACTGTCAGTGTTATCACATCAAAGGTTCCAACCCACTTCAGGACCATTTAAAAAACATATCTGATGAAGATTTCAAGAAATCAAAATGTCACTTGGTATTTGTGACCACATAAGTAAAATAAAACATATTTCTGGTTTTTACACGTTTCCAAAAATAAAAAAAGTATAAGATGTGACACCCCCATCTCATAAGATACCTACATAGCACAAAAAGTTTTCAAAATTTGTTATGTAACTTACCCATGTTTCTCAGCATATTCTCTGGCTCTCCATTCTGTAATAATTCTTCTATCTTCTAAATCTGCTTTATTACCACATAATACTACATCAGGAGATTCACAATATGCATGTAACTAAAAAATCCATAACTTAGACATAGCTTTAAGTGAGTATTGGAGATATGACAACTAAGAAATATTACTATTAGATAAAAAATAAGGTTCTTTTAGAGAGTACCATATATGTATATAAAATCATTAGAAGCAGAAAGTAAAAACTAATTTCTAGAGTTTATATATTTTTCTACTAACGAACCCATCACTTTTAAAATAAAAAATGTAGGGGAATGTTAGGCAAGAATTAAGGTGGGACGAAGGAGGAACTATACATCTTATGTACAACACCAAGAAATAGCAGGACTAAAAAATAATGATAACAATTAAATGAGAACATTTTATGCTTATATTTCAACAGTTTTGACATAACATTGCATCACATGAAGCTACTGTACATATCTACTACATGTGTTTAGATTAGGATGATGGGTTTTAATTGTTATTGAGGTTGCCATTGTCTTAAAAATCAAATTATTCACATAGCTAAAAATAATTTAGTATTTTCATAATGCTGACAAGAATGAACACTTAATTTTGAAAGCATGCAATGACTTGTGAAGCAATGAATATTATTCTAGTATTTATAATAGCATGATTCTTTTTGAAATATACAACTTAAACAATTTCTTCCTACACAGATTCACAGTTACACAGAAACCATAGAGAAATTCATTAGATTGTACTCCCAACATATAATATATCAATATACATCATATAGTAAAAAAATATGCGAATCAAACTGTTGTTCTTTATGACAACCAGTTAATTATGATTTGACTGAGAATAAGACAATTGAAGATATAGCACACAGTATACAATACTCAATATAGCCAAATGAATATTAATTCATTTTATAATTAACTTGCATTCAATAGTTTACTAAATTACCAGAAAGTCTGAAAATACATAAGTAACAAATGGATGAAAAAATATGTTAAGTAAAAGGATTTAATATTACTTTGTAAAAAGATCACAAGTGCATATGATAAAATAGCTAGTGTTAAAAAAAAGCAGCAAAATAAAAAACATGAAAAATCAGGCTTTGCAAATCAAAACAAGTCTGCCAATTTAAATTAAAAACACCAATAATTTTTGGTAATATTTCCTACCCTTAGTTGCTCTATCCAATTACGAATTTCAAGAAAGGATTGCTCATTTGTTAGATCAAATAGAAGCAAAAAATCCCATAGCATCTCTATAGAATGCTGTTGTTAAGCTGCGAAATCTAACAAAAATAATTAATACAAAAGGAATGCTCTATTAATATTATCTAATGTAAAAGCTGATTATGTTGGTTACTTATGAATATTAAATATAATAGATATGCTAAATGTAATGTTAAACTTTGAATTAAGTGCAAGTAAAATCTAGGTTAATACATTTATGTGATTATAGACTTCTCCAATTTACATTTTACACATGACAATTAGGAAAACTTGCCATAAGAATCAATTTGAACCCTTAAAACTAAATAATTGCAAATTTTAATACTAAGTAAGTAGGTATACCTAGAAAAACAATAAACTAATATGAATGGTTAATGCAAACACATTACCTTTCTTGACCTGCTGTGTCCCAGAGTTGTAAATGTACTCTATAATTTCTACCTTTTGATTGATAAATCTAAAATATGAAAATCAGTACTGCTATTACTTCACATAGATTTATTACTGAACTTACCAATCTCTTTTCTCTAAAATCTATTCCAACTGTAGATATAAACCTTGAATTAAACATTCCATCAGTGTATTGATACAAAAAGCTTGTTTTTCCAACTCCAGAATCTCCTAATGCAAGAAATTTTATCAAATAGTCATAGTCCATCCTAAACAATAAAAAACTGGCCAGATATGTTTCTCTAAAAATTAATATTTAAGTTCTTTTAATTTAGATACAACATAGATAAAATAATTTACTATAGATTATTTAACAACCTGTTGAGTAAATTGCAACCTTACGTGTATACAAAAGATTATTTTTGCTTTTTTCTGAACCACCTGTCAGATTTTCACTATAACGCTAGTGTTCGTTATGAAAAAGTTGACTAAACAAAATTATTCCAATATTGTTATGGATTTTAAGCGTTTCATAGAATTTCCATTATCTAGAATTGCTATTAGTTATACTTTTCAACGACAATGTACATGACCACAAATTGGCACATTTAGCATTATTTTTTTAATGCATATTTTGAAAGTTTACAATTTATTTTTTAATAGACATCACCTTTATATATAAAATTCATTAAGCTGAATAATGCTCTGTTGTCGAACTGTGACGCCATCGAATTTCATGTACCCTACAACTGATAGTCACTGTCGATTAAAAGTTAAGCTATTTATCAAAGTTTAGTTAATGTTTAGCGGCTAACTGTTTTCGTATTTTTGTTTACTATTTTGTTAGCTTAGTTACTTAGTTCATTTACTCTAAAGTGAACAATAAAAGAAAGGACTATAAATGAAAATAGGATAGATTAGCGCGATAAGAACAATCACAGTAAACAATAACCAGTAGCTTATCTCTTTGATGGCCCCTTTGACACTTAGCTCGACGCTCGGTGACCTCGACCACAGGAAAACAATACCTCGATTTCATTCTGCGGTGAGGTTTTATGATTTTTCCATAGGCGTACCAGGGATAAAACGCTATTTTAAAATATTGCTTTAGTTTTATGTAGTTTATCATTCTATACGTATTATAGGATGTATACAGGGTGTTCTACAGATAAATGGAATTCTAAACAGCTATTTTACTATTGAAGAAATTATCGTAATGGAGTAACATAAATGTATGCGACATATCTATTGAGTTAAATTAGCCTTGTTTTTTAAATTACAATTTTTATTATTATTTCATAGATAATTCATTGTAGACTTATAGAACCCCAAGGATACGTTGTGTTAAAAATAATTGCATATACAGGGTGAGTCTTAAGTGTGTAGTTATATTTAAACCACCGATTCTTGACATCTGTAGAAACCCTCTGACATTTTTTTTTTAAATTCCCACGTGTAACTTTCAAAAAAATATGATAAAACTGTTTTGGAACTGCTGGTTACTGGGAACATTCTATATCTTAGCTAAAATGATGTAATGGACTGAAGCAACGTTGCCGCATATCTTATATGCAATTCTCTCACCTAGGCGCGATTTTACAATCGTGAGTTAATATAAGTTGAAGGTTACCTAGCATTATATTTTCACAAAAATCGATGAGATTCTAATACAAACCACTTCAACTAAAAGTTACTTTAGCATAAAATATTTGTTGCTATAACCACTTCCAAAACAAATGTAAAATTGAAAAAATTCGAATTATAACAGTGTGAGTTTAGCTAACCCACGATTGAAAAACCAAGCCCTAGCATTAAGTTCATTTCTGAATTTATAATAACTTTGGATAAAATAATTACCTACTTAAACAATTAATTGCTCTATTTGAAATAATTTTTAAACATTTTGAAATACCTTTCAATGTGAGAAATGTACAATTTTTGACTTTTTCTTACACCAATCAACATTTCTTTTTTAAGCGTTACATATGGAATGTACAAATAAAACAAAATTTTCCGATGAACAGTAAACTGTTTAGGAAATCTCGAGAGGAATTTAATGTTCCCATCTCATTTTTTCAAAGTTTATAAAAGGATTATTATTTTTAAGAAGTAGGTACTTACCCTCTGCTATTACAATAATTTGAAATGTGTAGGGGTTCAAGGAATAAATCAGCTCTCGACTATTTTAATTGGCCTCTAATAGTAAAACACTGAAGGTGCAACACAATAACAATCAGGTGATGGAAAATAGTTTGCAGTATTTTCACAAACTTCTGTCACTTTTTACACTGGTCATACCTAACAGTTTGCATTTTTCCCTTCTGGACGGTTAGGAGGATAATATATGTCATTTTTTTATAAAAACAAGCAATTTTTTCTTGAAAAAAACAGCACTTTATTCGGGATAGGCCATTACATGATAAAAATTCAACCACGCCATAATGTGAACTGGGATATTAGCGTGGCGTATGTAACCTATGATCTTCACACATCTCACCACGCACCTAATCAGTGTTGCCAGACATACCATTTTCATGGTATTTATACCATTATTTTCCCTTGTGTACCTGCACTTTTTTTTAAGTAATAAAACTATTATTTAAAAATTTCTACCAATTTACACCAATATTAGCAAAAGTTAATAAAAAAAGTCAAATTTAGGTCGTCAGCCCCGACCTCGATCAGTTCTTCCATTAAAAAAAGTAAACTGAATTAAATTTTATGCCGTGTAAGTAGATCATTATAAATCGGAACCTCGCGTAAACAGCGCTAGTTGTGCAAGCCCAAATAAATAATGTCTTTTTGCGGTTTTCTGTTGTTTCTGTTGCGATGGTAAAACCCGTTTTTTCAATGCTCAGTTAGCTAAACTAACCGCCAGTCAGGTTAGTAGAAATTTTTTGAAAACCATCATGATTTATTTATAATGAAATTTATAAACTATATGAAAATATCACACATCTGGCAATACCCTATGTAAAAACAGTGTTATTGATAGTTCGCGAGTATTCGCGTACCTGTCTGCATTAGTATTTACAAAAAATGTATTTAATACCGTTATTTATAGTTTTTTGTGATTAAATTTGTGATTCGAAGTTTTGAGTTACTATGTTACCGAAATGTATTATTTATAATTTGTTCCTTTGGTGGTTCATTTTGTGAATAGTAGTGATTAACCATAGCGACTAAATTTTATTATTTTAATGCTGGATATGTTAAAGGCATATTTTCGAGTAGATGAAAATGCTAGACACGCAAAACGGCTATGGAATGCTATCCAAACGTTAAGCCTATATGTTATATTCATGTAGTAACTGTTGTATTAGGTAAGTAAACAAATCTGCTTTTTCAGAGCGCTGCTGAGATACCTGATCACAAGAGGCGCTATCCTGGCAATAGGACCTGAAGGGCTTACGCACTACGGGGGTACAGGCAGACCTAACGTGTTGGACATCGCCATGCTGCAAAACATGAGGATGGACTTCACGCTGCGAATCCTGGATGAGAGCTCCTCGGACCACAACCCAGTACTTCTCCGATTGGGTGAGAAGGGGAACGAGGAAGAGACATTCATCAAAAATAGAATGGACTTGGGAGCAGTTTCAAGCAGAAATGCAAAGGAGCATGCCCCCATCCCCAGAATCGAGAGCGAGGACGAGATAGAGGCAGCGATAATCGCGTTGGTACACGACTTCAAAGCAGCCCTACAAGCTAGCACAACAGAGAAGATGGTACGACGCGCTGCAGCCCCGGCAGGCGAATTGCCAGAGGAGACTAGACAACTAATAAGGGATCGTCAAAGAGCCAAAAGATGGGCGCAGAGGACCAGACTCCGAGAGGATAAGCGGGAGTACAACCAACTATCCCAAAGAGTCAAGATGCACCGTCAAAAAAGATGGTGTACCCATCTGGAATCACTTAGCTCTGAGGACAGAGCCTATGGAACACCCAACAGTTCCCGAGAACCTCCAGAAAACCGATGCCACCGATCCATGGAGCAAATGGTATAGTCTACACTAAGCAGCAAAAGGCCGAGGCATTCGTTGACAGTCTGGAGCTTCAGTGTAGAGAAAACCAGCTCCCGGATAAGGACGATGATTGAACGGATGATGTTGGGAGACGAGTTCGAAGACTGTCGCACTCGCCAGATGACGAACGATTCAAACCAGCAACCCCGGAGGAGCTCAAACGGATCTTACGACGTCTCAAGAACAGAAAGGCACTTGGATGCGATGGTATCGGAAACTTGGTACTGAAAAAGCTGCCACGCAAAGGAGTTGCGACGCTGGTCAATGCTATCCTGACGTTCTGATACTTCCCAGATAGATGGAAGAGAGCGGATTTCATCCTGATTCCTGATTCTCAAACCAGTCAAGAATCTGATCCATCCCTCTAGCTACAGTCCATCAGCTTACTGCCGGCGACGAGCAAAATAGCCAAAAGAGTCATCTTGGCCAGACTGCGAGAGTACTCCGAAGAAATGCAAGTCATACAGGACGAGCAATTCGCCTACAAGAGAGGACACTCAACCGAGCTGCAAATAATCCGGCTGGTGGAGTACGCAGTAGATGGATTCAATAGAAACCAGCCCACGGGAGCGATCCTACTGGACGTTGTAAAGGCAATCGACAGGGTTTGGCACGTTGGAGAAAATTGAAAAAATGAAATTATTAAAAAATCACCCAGATCAAATAAAAGGCCCTCAGCCATAAGAAACATTTAAAAAATGCCCGAGATAAAAACTACAAAGGCCCAAAGTACAAAATGTCACCACTTTTTTTTCAGCAAATTAGATAAAAAATAAAAAAAAATATTCAAAAATTCAAACCACAATTATTTATCTCAATTCTCCGATTTTTAAAAACAAAAAAGAGTAAAATCAATTTTCATTGAAAAACTGCTCTGTAGTATAAAATCGACGCTCGGCGCCGCCATATATTCGAATAAATAAAAATGACGAGAACTCATATAGAAACTCATAAACAACAATTACAAATAGATCTGAACAAATTGATGGCCCCCAAAAAGGTCCTATAAGATTTTAAAATAGTAAAAGCTAAGTTTCAGTATTTTCAAATAAATTTCAAACGATGCTAGTCGCACGTGCCTTGGGCAGGATATTTGCAAGGACGAGTAAACAAAGGATGACATCATATTAACGACGCGACGCAGTGAATAACGCCACCCTTATACAGAGCTGTCAAGTACTTCAATTAAAAGAATTGAAATAGTAATTTAATTATTTTTAAGTAATTAAATTACTTTAATTCAATTACTTTTTTTGGACGCCTTAAAATAATTGATATTTGAATTACTTTTTGTAAAAGTAATTGTAGTTGGTAATTGTTTTATTGTTTTTGGTAATTGAAGTACTGAACAAATAATTCAATTCCTTTTTGGGTAATGCAATTCCTTTCAGATACTTTAATTACTTTAAAATAATTGAAATTGTATCGAAAATATTCCGAGCAAAATCGCAACGCGCTCGGCTTTAATAACTTGTCTGAGTTTGTCATTTGACAGTATTTTCGTTTTCTTTCAGTTATCCAGTGCACTACTCAGTATACAGTAGCTGTGATTGCAAGAAAACCATGTTTTTAATTATTTGTGTCCTTGTGTTTTTAATTCTTAAAAAGTTGCCTGGCAAGGTCCTAAGTAAATATTAAATAATAAATTTGTTCTTTACTATTTTTTTAAATATTAATATATGTTATACATATGTCTCCGATATTGGCAATATCTATTATTTTACCTATTTGATTTAATCAAATACCTATTAATATTAGTTACACTGACAAAATTTTTTAATAATGATTGTAGAAACAAAATTTTTGCACAGAAATGTGTTTCACGTTGAACTCAAATATCGAATAAAAAATGTCTGTCTGTAGACCATTTCTTGTCAACACAATAATTTCTTTTAGACTTGAAAATTTTATTTTAAATTTAGTACCTATATATGTAAAATAGCTTGGTAGAATATTACCTACATACGTGTTTGAATGACCTAATAATTATTTAAAAATACATGTACATTGTGCCTCTTTTTTTGGTAGGTATTTGAATTTCTTTTATTTTCAGTAGATATTTTAATTATTTTTTTGGTAATTCAATTACATTCAAAGTAATTCAATTAAATAGAGTAATTGAAGTATAAGGTAAAGTAATTGAATTCCTTTACTTGAAAAAAAAATATTATTTTCGACGAGTAATTGATACTTGAAGTACTGTGTAAAATGAGGAGTAATTGGTAATGGAAATATTTACTACTTTGTTTGATAATTAGTAATTGGTACTTCAATTACTTTTAATGGGTAATTGTGACAGCTCTGCCCTTATAAATACCAAATTTTCAGATAGAAGTTAGAACGATTGATCCAGCAGCCGACGCGCGCAGGTGGAAATATTAAATTCAGTTTAAAGTATTATAATCATTTTAAAACGGAACGATTCTCCACCCAGCAGCAACGCGAGAACGTATCAAATTAAATTAATTTTAAAAGTATAAATTTTTAACTTTTACATAAAAATAGATTTGCGGCACCTTCGGGAACGAACACTAATATTTTAAAGCGGTCGTGAACCCTATTAATTACCATCAACTGGTCTTAAGCCCTAAAACCAATCTTTCGTTGGCAGCATTATAGGTAATTAGATCTCAGCGGGCTCCAGAAGTTTTAAGATAGGTACTAAGAAATTTCTCCACGTCCGAAGCTGGGTTATTTTTTGGTATTCAAAATACGAAGACGGCGTCCACTACAAATAAAATATTTCTATAACATTCACCGCAGAAAAACAGAAGCCCTTCTTCGACCATTTATCTTCGTAGATTTTGGCTTGAGGAGTCTTTCGTCATCAAGTTATATTGTAAAACACTACGTTGGTTTTCATTTATTAAAATTAGAAATTCCAAATTAGTCCCCTACGGACGTAGGCTATCTATTAAAAATTAAAAATCAAACGTTATCAAGAAGAACATATTCTTCCGAAATCTCCGAGGACAGGTAAGTAAATGACTTGCACACTCCGAGACTTAATTATATATTTTTAAAATTACTATTTGCGAGGCTAGGCTTTTGATAAAAGTTCTCGAACCGCATTGTACATTAAAATTTTTTTAATTTGTTTTAAAATAGAAGCTTAACTCGACTTAAAATTCATTTCTTTAACAAAACTTGGTTAGTTCTAAGTTTCCCGGGTGTTTACTAGACTGCCATACAAGTTTCAGGATTTATTGAAATTTTTTGTTTTAAAATTCGACAGCCAAAATTTTTACAAAAAAGTAATTTTAATCAAAACAGTTTGTTAGTCCACCAGGACATAGAAAAAAAATTCATTTAAAAATTTTTATAACTCAATTTAGTCTTAAGGGGATGAGGTATGGACATCCGTTTAATATCCGATATTCGATCAGTGAAGTTAAGCAGCACTGATCGAGTCCGGCAATTGGATGGATGAACGATAGCTCATCTAACAGTCGGTAGGCTGTCAACAGACAATTCCGGAAGGCCGCTAGCCTGATGCAGGCGGAGAGGCGAGCCCGGGTGGAGGGTCGAAGAGACCTACCCAGGAGGTTTGCCACTCTGCTAGCGGTGCAGGCGGGCAGGCCCAGGCGGTGGGTTAGTACACAGTCGAGGACCGTGGTTCGGAGTCCACGCTAAACTGTAGGTCCCTAGGTAAAAAGGGCCCATTGTGGCCTACTTGCCTAGTAAAATAAGTAGCTACTACTACTACTACTACTTCAATTTAGTCTTGAAAATAATTTTTCAAGTTTATTTTACTTTTAATAAAACCGAATTAAGCATAAAAAGATACACTGCTCAAAAAAATTTTTTTTTTCGAATCCGACAAAAAAATTTTTAATAAAAAATTTCTTTTGGTTTTTATAAATCGATCATTATTAAGACAAGTCGTGAAGTCTTGCGCGAACTTTTTGGCAAGCTAGTGGGATCCGAGTTGTAGGTCAACTTGCTGTCCGGTCTGTGGGATTTCAAAAATTTTTTTCAGACATTTTTAAGAAGTGGTTTGTGATTGTGAATTTTGCGTTTTTCTAAAGGACCCCCTGTCCAATTTTACTTTTTGGTCTTAACGACGTCAAAAAATTTTACACGGTCGCCAGTAAAATTAAACTTTGCAAAGTAACCCTCTGTTCAATTTTTTTGCCTTTAGCCACTGAAAAAATAAATTTTCGTTTTTATAATCATTTTCAGGGAAGCAAAAAGCCATTTTTCAATTTTATTTTTGCATCAAAACTGATTGAAAAAATATTTTCAGTTTTCATAGTCGTTTTCAGGATAGCAAAAGGCCATTTTTTGCAGGGACCCCTGGTTCAATTTTATTTTTGCATTAAAACTGACTGAAAAATATTTTCAGTATTTCCTAAAGTCATTTTCAGGCCAGAGAAAAGCCAAATTGTCAGGGACCCCTTGTGCAAATTTTTTCTTGCCTTAATAGATAAAAAGCATACGCCCCTTCATTAAATCCTTCAGCTACAAAATCTAAGGTAGAAACAGGCCTCTCAAGTCAGGACCGCCGAAGAGAAATTGCTGAAGTTTTGCTCAGCTTTGCTAGAGTAGCCAAAGGCACACAGAAATAGTCAACGAGGATAAGAACAGGCTAACTTACTCTCCGTATCATAAAAACCGACTTTAAGGAAGTAGGGAACTTGCCTATAATTTTAAAAATAAAAATAATACTAAAAAAACATAGCGTAACGTTCTAATAAAACGTGTACTTCACAAAAAAATAAGATTTCTAATTCCACGCGATCAGTATGAAGGATCTAAACAGCGATAAAATTGAAGTGGCCCGAAACGAGCTACTATTGACTGTGACGTCACACCATACAATATTCGGTAGTCGTCGCGCCGAGAAGCAACACAATCATATTATTATGATTCAGATAATATATCGAATTCAAGTAATGACAAAGTTGAAAAAAAAAACAAAGAAAATGAGATCCAAAAAATAAACAAATCTTAGATTCAGTGAATGAAAATAAAGAAAATGAATCTTTAAATTCAGAACATGAAGAAAGTGTGTTTAAGAAATCTAAGAAGCGAATTGCACAACCAAACGATGGAAAAGAACAAAGCCAAGCTTCTTCGCAATGCTGCAAGGAGTACACAAACCGAGCTTCAAAGGTTGTTGAGCAAAAATACGTACACCATGCGGTGAAAAATGTAGGCTCAAATGTTCGAGTAAAATTGCACCAGAAAACAGGCGTACTAATTTGACAAAACTGGGACATCGGAATTTAACACGCCAACGGATTTTACAAAGAATAGAAAGTCAAGCCTAGTTAAGATACCAAAGACCAGGAAGTACTGATCTCTCAACATGCATTTTTTACTTTGGGTTAATGGTACCGAATAAGAGTATGTAAACATTTTTTCAAAAGTACTCTCGACATTAATGACAACCTATAGAACTTATTGCAAATCAGAAAGTTTTATGAAGAAATTCGTTGTAGAATCATAACCGACTTATCTTCAATAAAAGATGAGTTAGAAAGCACATATCAACTGTATCGAAGCCACTCTCTAAGTACTAGAGAATTTATTGAGGTGTAGACATTGTGATTTACAAGGATTATTAGCCAATTGTAACGCGTCCTACTATTTTCCCGAATTTTAATACCGAATAAATTTATCTTCTTTCCCCTAAAAAGACCAATGCGTGCACTTTCGAAAATGCCCAAAATGAAGATAAAGAAGCATTAAGACTAAAGATGACACCATCAACTCGAGAAGCAGTCAAGATAGAAAAATCAGGACAAGGAAAGTAAAGACAAAATATGAACCACCTACATTTAATTATTTGTCCCAGATACGATTTTTATTACAAATCTAAATTATTCATACAATCTTACATTTGTGCTGAACTCTCAATCTAGAATCTATACTTGGCATGAAGGCAAGGAAAAGGGTATCAAATTTTTTGGAAATACTTAGAAAAGACACAAACCTCTCAAAAATTAGACATTATTTTAGATATGTCCAAAGAAGAAATCCTCATATCCTGTAATAGCTTCTATTAATAAACCATTACCCATAAATTTTTAACATCATGAAGGTAAGTCCACTCAGTATTGAAAAAGCTCAGAGACATTTAAGTGACTATTTATTCCTGAATTTCCTTTTCTCTAAAAAATATTGTATTGTAAATGAATAACGAAGACTTTTTGATTTAAAAGCTTACATCCATTGAAACAATTTTCGAAAACAATTGACAATGAGACCGTGAAATGAAGACATTAGCATCGTAGAGAAAAGCATCCTTACATTCTTTTCAAAATCCTACTCTAAGGATAATTATAAAAAAGTCGAAGTGTAAAGAAGAAGTCAAAATCATGCCCAATTAGACTTACTACCTGGAATAGAGACAAAAGAAACTCTCTGAACTACTTAAGCATAATACATTAAAAAATTTATACTACTTTTTATGAGTCCTTATTTCAATAATTTATTACTTGAAGTTGACATATTTAAGTTTTTTAATAATATTCTAGTTTTGTCAAACATCTTAGTTTAATATTACATTGATGTTTTATTAAGAGTTTATTTATTTCGTGAGCTATGTACCTATTTCACGAAGTATTTTAAAAACACAACCAACAGTAAGAACAGTGACACAACTAAAAAAAAAAAATCTTTGAGTACTCCTGAACGCTTAAATGACAAGTCTCAACAAAGTCACTTAAGGTTTATTCAAGGAACATTATAAACTTCATTGTATCCAAATGGCGTAGTTGTAACTGTAATAGTTTCCTCAATATTTAAGGGTATTTATTAAAATTTCGTTTTTTCCCTCTCCTGAAAATCGAATTTTTAGTTGTGACAGTATTCTTCTAGGAGTGCGATATGTACAATATGGTGTTATTAGGCTGTGGTTGATTTGTTAGTGACTGTTCTGATATAAATATATAATTGTGTTTTATAGTACCGCTTATTGTAGTTGTACAGATATTTTAAAATGACTGACCAAGGTTTTTCAAAGGGCCAATCTGATAATTTGCCTAAAGTGGATATGTTTATGGTGGCATCTTTTATACAAAATAGTGAAAGTTTTTCCCTTGGAGAGGTCCGCGGGGTCAAGGCAGAGAAGTATGTATTTTTTTAGCTTTTAGTAATAATTTATAAACATAAAATAGTTATGACTTGATCACGGAATAAAAAGAAATAACTACAAAATGCTTAGTCTCAACTAAGCATTTTTAGCAGACTTAGTCTTATGTTTGAAAGAATTTAGGGTAATTCTTTACAACAGCTATTTCTATATTTTTCGTGTTTTTTTTTGTACACACGCGTAAAGTGTCTTTATAGAAGACATTTGCTGCAAAGGAAATGTTGCGCAAATGTATAATTACCTATCGTAGGTATTTTCGTAGTATGTTTTGGGACAAGGGAAATAAGTGATTCTGTCGTGTTATCATTCACATAATAGATAAATGTAAGATTTGAATAGAATTAATTAAAGGGCAAGGGAAAGGTATTTGCAATATACTATATATACTAGAGGTAAACATTTTACTCTTCGCAGACAGTAGTGTTATTGAACTTTTATATAATTGTTGCACATTCTGTAGGATACTCTTCGCAGTTTTTTGAAAAGAATCTTGTGTTTGTCTTATAAACTTCATTCTTACAATACCTAATGTATTGACTTCATATTTAATTTTCTCTCCCGATGGTGCCGACTGTATTGGCGAAACGCGTGGCAGTATATTTTATAGTATAAACTAAGATTCATTCTTACAATACCTAATATATTGGTCACATATTTAATTTTCAATTTTTTTTCATCTCCCGATGATGCCGACTGCGTAGGCGAAATTTGTGGTAGTATGTTTTACAGCATTTTGGTGTCTATAGAAAATTACTTCAATTTTAGTAGCACATTGAAAATGCAACCCTCTGTAGATTCATATTTTTAAATAAAATGTCCTATAACTTTTTTATTTACTATTTGATTTTTTCAAAAACAATGGATTTCTTCCTCTAGCTAACACTAACTTATAGCCCAAATTTCAATTCGATCTGACTTTTCTTTCTTTAGTTATCGTGCTTACAAGAAACGTGACGAACGGACAGATGAACAGACGGACATTTTGAAAGTTGTTCAGAACTCGATGACGAACGAAATGATTTTTTCTCTGCGAGCGATATTAACGATTTTAGAAATGTCCCGATCAAATGCAATATACTCTTCGTAATCGTATTTGCGAAGAGTATAATAATAAATAGCTGTTTACTTTCGCATCAGGAAATTACCTTTACTTAGTATCACTAAATTACATTCTATCTACTAATCTTATTTTCTAACATTGTATACACATTCTTTCTTTAATCCCACCCTAATTAAAATTCAATAATTCGGAATTCGGAATATTTTATTGCCCGCCTGCGAAAAACTAGTAGATAGACATATAGTATTTAATAATGTACTTACATTAAAATGATCTTCACACACATGTAGAGACCTACTGCTCTGTGAAATGTCTTTTTTCATTTCTTCTACACGCTTTTAGCCATTTTGATCGACGAATCTTATCTTCTGGCAATATTATAAATATTTTATCTGGCACAACGGTACAATGCAATATTTAAAATAAGGAGTTTTTGTTTCCATTTTAAGTATACACTTAAAATTTATGACGATGCTGGTATTTTTACGGCTGAAATCAAGCGGTCGAGTGCTGGGACCTCCGTCGTCGCTTGTAAATTGTATGGTGTGATGTCACGACTACTCCCGCGCTTTTGAACCTGTTTGAAACGGTTCGCTCGCGCGCGAAACTTTAATAATTTATAACAAATTTACTATTGGGAATTAAGGCGTAATATTTTGCATATCTTATTTTTTGGTATTGTAGAAAATTTTTATGAAGTAAAAAAAAATGTGCAAGTTCCCTATTCCATTCCACGAGCAAATACCAAGGCAATACAGTTCAGATTATTTTTCGTAGCAATAAGTCACGTGGCGCCACTTAGTATAATAACCCAGCTAGGGAGAAATAGAAACTACAGGCACTCAAAAGCACAAATTTAAAATCCCTTGTATTTGTGACACGATGAAGGCAGCTTCCCACGAAGGTAAACGAGAAGCGATCGACCAATGGATGCAGGAGTATCGCAGGGTACAATACTTACGCCACACCTATTCACCATGTACACCTCAGATCTGCCAAGGACAGCAGGAACGGTTCTGGCACTCTATGCAGACGACACAGCTCTAGTAGCCAGATCCTGGCAGGCAGCAGAAGTAACTCTTCAATTCCAGGAAGCAACATCCCACCTGGATGAATGGTGCAACAGATGGAAAGTACAAATCAACACAGAGAAGAGCAGTGCAATTCTGTTCCGAAAGAAAAAGACCCAAACTCCGGTTGGACATGTTACCATGAGCGGCGAGCCAATCCGGTGGACTGACACCGCCAAATAGCTAGGTGTCGTACTTGATCGAGGGCTGACATGGAAACAAAACACCGACGAGGTGGTCAGGAAAGCTAAGGCGGTGAGGACTAAACTCTCTCCGATGGTGAGCAGAAACAGTAAACTCAACCTGAGCAACAAGCTACTCCTACTTAGGACCGTACTCAGGCCATAGCTGACGTATGCGTCAGTACCTGAGGGTACGCCGCAGAATCGCACAAGAAACGGATAGAGGCCGTGCAAAACATGGCGCTGAAAAGCGTTTTGGATGCACCATGGTTTATAAGGAACGTCGACACCTTCAGGGATCTGGAGTACACCCCAGTCTCAAAGATCATGCAGGGTCGGATCAAGAAGATCTTTGTACGAGTGGAGATCCATGCGAATCCGTTGATCAGACAAGCCGTCGATTATGATTCAGCAAAAGCCCCGAGGTACAAGAGGCCGAGACTACAAATCCTGGATAACGGCTAACCGAGGAGAAATCTCTTTCAGCCCGACCAAGAAGAAGGACCACTCAGAAGAAACACAGACATACCTCAAGACACTTCACCTATGACGCGACACCGAACTGGCTGACTGCTGGATCGGGGTTGTGCAACTTTGCCTTGTGCGGGCCCAAAGCGGTGCAGTAAAGCGCTTAGGCCTTGCGCGTCCTGAGCTACATAGCTCCACCTCCCACACAACAACTGCCTGTCGACACTGGCAGGAACATCCCAAACCCGATAAACTCCCAGGGCAGAATGGCAACAATCGCTCTACCCGCGACAAGATGACGCTCCCGGGAGCAGACAGCCGATAAAGAAAGAAAACTTAAGACAAGAAGAGTGCAAGAAGAGAGGCCCAAGTTTGCTGGGACCAACGAACCAGGAATGGGGAAGGTCTGCCAAAACGACTACACCATTAGCATCAGCGGACGGAGTTGCCGGTGGAGCTGACCCGCCGTTTAGGAGGTTGGTCTAGGCCTACAACGATGCGTTAGGGTAAAGGAGAGTGAAACTTTCCGACTCCTGCCATCCGAGGTCAGCGCTAAACCAAAGATTATTGGCGCGCGTATGCTCTGAATCTGTCTTAGCGTGGCACTCGTCAACTGGAGTTGGCTATTAAGTTTAACTTTGGTGTTTTATTTCATTTTCTAATATTTTAAAGCTACGCTGATACAAATTAAATGAATAAAATAATAAAATAAAATATAACAAATAAATTAAATACTACTATCAATAAAAGTAAAAGTGCAACGAAACTTACAGTGTTCTCATCATCCAGGTGATCGGCTCTGGGAATCGACGTTCCCGGAAAACGTGTACAACACCACAGGTTATTTTTATCGGCCTGCGGACCGGCAAAGCCCAACCTTTTCAAAGAAATCGTAACAATGTGGTCTTTGGGGAGGAAAATCCGAGACAAAGCGTGGGAAGTGATCCCCTGCAACGGGATCTAGAATCCTCACTAGCCGAGCCAGTCGCTTAGGACTACGCCCCCGACGTATCTCTAGAACAGGTACGCGTGGTACTCATTAATAACGTATTAATTCAACGATGTTAAGGCAGGACTGGAAGGAATTGAAATAGGAACAGCCGCGCCTCGAACGCTGGGAACGGAAATTAAGAGATGAATTTGTCGTCGAGGAAGGTATACTCTGTCACATGAGTGAAGGTCGGAAAACGCTGATAGTGCTCCAAGTCTTGTGGGGCCGAGTTATTCAAACTTATCACGACGCACCGTTCGCTGGGAACCCGGGCCGTGATGAGACATACAGGGCCATCGTCGAGCTATATTACTAGACATCGCTACGACGGCAAGTTACGCAGCGCGTCAGACTGTGCTTGATCTGCGCGTCCACCAAATGCTTAGTGGCACAATAACAAGCCCCTCTTAGGCAGGGGCCACTAACGAAGCCGTGGCAAGTCATTATTATCGATATAATGGGACCGTTGCCCGTTACAAAAACAGGACTACGTTATCTGCTAGTTGCCACCGACACCCATTCAAAATGGGTGGAAGCTCCGTCCGCCGACGTAACTCCTGTAGTTGAGTTTTTACAAAGTATGTGCATTCGCTGGGGTTATCCTGAGGCGGTAATCACAAATAACGCACCCGTATTTGCGTCCAGATCATGAGAACGCTTTGGGGAGAAGAACAGCATACACTTTTATATATTACATTCATTATGGCCTGCCAGGATGGTGTTATTAACACCTTGGTCTACCGTAGCCGCGTGTGGCGTGTAGAGGTTCCTGATATCAACTGCAGGACCTGCCGTCAGGCGTCGGAATCGCTCATGCACTTATTCTCTGCATACCCCATATATGCAATTTCGGCTGCCTAGGACAAAAGGTTTAAGAGGCGAGTGAGCAGTATGGAGCAAAACAATTTGTTCCGTACCAATCCGTTACGCCTTTTTCAAGAGCCACAGCGTGTTGTAGACAATCCGCCGACTGTAGAAGATGTCGAAACCTTTTGGAAGGGAATCTACGAAACGATGCGTCCATTCAATAGCAACAGTCCAGCAATTGCACACAGCGAGGCTCTGTGCCACAGACATCTTGAAGAGCCAGAAGAAGTGTGCCCAGCAATCAGTACGGAGGAAGTCCAACAAGTACTTGTTGGTACCAAGAACTACGTTGCCCCGGGCCCAGACGGCATTAACAACTGGTTGTGGAAGAAATTCCCTTCCACTCACCGCCGTCTTGCGCGAATTTTCAACTCATGGTTGAACGAGGGGTAGCAGATTCCGGACTGGTTCGTGTGCTTATCCCCAAAAAAGGGGATCATTCCGATCCGAGAAATTATAGGCCAATCACTTACCTCAACTCCTGCTACAAGATATTTACACGTATCTTGTATGCTAGGACACTGAGACCTGTTGATCCGGTCTTCCAGCAGATACACGAACAGCGTGGTGCCAAGAAGGGCATGGCAGGTTGCAAGGACAGCCTGCTGATAGACCGCTGTATTACACAGGATTCTGTGCAATACAAGCGGAATCTATTGATGGCCTAGATTGATTACCGCAAGGCATTTGATACAACATTGCACGAGCTATTGTTGCACTTGCTCGAATGTCTTGCGGTACTAGTACCACTAGTGAGGTGCATAGAACAGCTACTGCCACTCTGGAAGACTCGCTTCACCATAACATCAGGTGCACAGCGGGTCATGAAAGAGCAGGTGGCATTTAGGAGAGAAGTTTTCCAGGGTGACTCCCTGAGTCCTCTCCTTTTCTGCATCTCACTGCTGATGTTGTCTGTTGGGCTCCGGCAAACCCACGGATATCAATGTGGATCACCCAGCGACCGGAGGCCTAAGGTCACCCATCTATTTTATATGGATGACCTTAAACTTTATGCCTCCGGCGAGCGCGAAATACAAAACGCTCTTAGGGTGGTCGAAGAATACACGCCGGCAATTGGTATGGAGTTCGGGTTGAACAAATGTGCAGTCGTCCACCTCAAGAGAAGACGATGCGGGGCGTCGGAGGCCACACGAGGACTGTTCGACATCGGATATTTCGAAAAAAAAAAAGTAAATAAAAATACAAATAACTGTAAAGAGCGTCAAACATATTAAAGAAAAAGAAAATGTATTTATACATACGGTATATGAAACAGAGATTAAGATAATAAACATTCAAATACAAAAGACATTGAACAAAAATGTAAAAGGTCAATAAAACATAATGTATAAGATGACTATGAAGACAACAAAAAGGGGGAAGGTCAAATTGATTAGTTAGTTTGTAGAAAAAAATGATTAAGAGAATAACAGTTCTTATCAATTAGAGTTTTTTAAGTTTTTTTTAAAAACAGATGTTTTTGGACATCTTAATATGTGTAGGTAATGCATTAAACATTTTACACCCATTAAAATAAAGGCCTTTTTAATATCACGTAGTGGAATGTCGGTCTGGGCAAAGGTTATATTTAAATCTAGTTTCATGATCATGGTCAATTCGATTTTGTTGAAAAATGGTCATATATATATATATATATATATATATATATATATATATATATATATATATATATATATATATATATATATATATATATATATATATATATATATATATATATATGTTTACATATTATATGTTATTTTTCATGTTTTAGATTATCTGTTTATAACCTTGATAGATGGCAGATGAGATTCTGCCGAAACGTCGTTAAGACAACCATATCCCTCTCTGTTCCTATACACCTATATGATAGTATACTAGAAAACGAAATTTAATATATATATACATATATATATATATATATATATATATATATATATATATATATATATATATATATATATATACATATATATATAGATATATATATATATATATATATATATATATATATATATATATATATATATATATATATATATATATATATATATATATATATATATATATATATATACATATATATATATATATATATATATATATATATATATATATATATATATATATATATATATATATATATATATATATATATATATATATATATATATATATATATATATATATATTATATATATGTATATATATATATATATATATATATATATATATATATATATATATATATATATATATATATATATATATATATATATATATATATATATATATATATATATATATATATATATATATATATATATATATATATATATATATATATATATATATATATATATATATATATATATATATATATATATATATATATATATATATATATATATTCATATAATATATATATATATATATATATATATATATATATATTCATATATATATATATATATATATATATATATATATATATATATATATATATATATATATATATATATATATATATATATATATATATATATATATATAGTATAATGTTAAAATTTTTACTTTTTTCCGGTTTGTTTTTTTGGTATATATGATATTCTTAAGCATACTTTTTGTAGATATATATTGCAGTAATATACCATCATATAATATATATAGGCTGATAACAATATCTATACAGTGGTTTACCACTGATGCATAACAACTGGTCCGCAACTTTTCACAAAGTTTGTCAATGTGGCTATCCCATTTTAAGGTGCAGTCAAAAGTGACCCCTAATGTTTTACTTGAGCTTTCTATATTAAACTGACTAGAGTTTCGGCTATTTAAATCACCTTGTACGTTATGTTGCTTAAAAATTATTGAAGGGGTCTTGTTCTTACTTATATTTAGAAAATTTTTTTCTGACCAGAGTATGCATTTTTTGTAAACCTCTTCTACAGAATTTATTGTTGCCGTCGTGTTGGATTCTATAATTAAAAATTTGTATCATCTGCATAACAAACAGTATACAATTTATTAAAATCTTTCAAAAATGAGATCAAGTCATTGGCAATAATAATATACAAAAGAGGATCTACAAAGAATTATAATTCGAATTAATTACAATAACTTTCAAGCCCAGTTTAAAAGAGTTTTGAAATGAAAACAGACGATGGTCAAAGAAGCAAAAATACGCAAATTAAAAAAATAGTAATTAAAAAAATTCTCTAATGACTGTAATCTCTTTTAAGGTTTTTTTAAGATTATTTAGTAATAACAGATTTTACTACTTACAGAAAACAAATTTTGATAAATTATATTTTAAATAGTTATTTAAAAATGTTCTTATAGTAAGTTTTGGTTTATGTTTTAATGTATTTTAGAAATATTTTTTTAAGAATATAGTTTTTAATATACATATAATTTTAGGTTCTTTAGACCAAAAGTTTATCGTTTGTTTAATATAAGTTAAATAAATAATAAAGTAAATATTTTTTTATGTTTTAATATCCATTGTGGAAGAAAATAAAACTTTCTTATATTAGAACATAAGTATTCCTCATTTAGGTTTTCTCTTATTTTCTTAATATTAATAATTATCATCCGTTATACATTTATATATATATATATATATATATATATATATATATATATATATATATATATATATATATATATATATATATATATATATATACATATATATATATATATATGTATATGTATATATATATATATATATATATATATGTATATATATATATATATATATATATATATATATATATATATATATATATATATATATATATATATATGTATATATATATATATATATATATATATATATATATATATATATATATATATATATATATATATATATATATATATATATATATATATATATATATATATATATATATATATATATATATATATATATATATATATATATATATATATATATATATATATATATATATATATTTCGTCAAACCACACACTGTATAACGTACAGGGTGCATAAGGATAAAATTATGTTGAAAAAATAAAAAGAAAATAGTAACAATATTTTCTAATACTAAAACAAAGAAAGACTCTAATATTTAAATTAAAATGATAATTTTGAGCGGTATGGAGAGCCCAGTTTCAGTGAGAGACACTTACGTTAACTTTATTCATATCAAATAGGTAAATCTTTAATAAATGTTGTTAAACGCTAGATATAAACACCTACCGTGTGGTAAATGAATTTTATGTTATTATGCTATGTTAAAAAGCATTGTTCTATTTAGAATAAGCATCAGAAGGACTATTGTGTATAGCATGGCAACCAGAGCCAAAATATTATTGATTTTAGGTACCAAAACCTTTGGGTAACCTGGAAAATATAAAATTTTATTGTTGTTATTAATTAAAATTATAAATTTTGTTAAAGACAAATACATATATCAAATTTAGTCATAGAATAGCTACAAGTAAGATAGCAATCATGAACACTGGGAAAAAAGTGCTATAAACTACTTTCATAATTTGGGTGGCGTAAACTCTACGTTATCTGAGATTTTAATCAGTTCTACGAAGTAAGTGCATCGTCTAACTTCAAAAACTTTACAAAAGTGAAGGAGACTTACATGTGAGTTAACACAATGTAATGGCATCAAAATGTAAAGACAGTTAAAAGGTATATGTGTTAATTTATGTCTAAGGAGGTATATAACTTGACAAATATGAAGTTTTTTCTAATATAAAAACCATTTGTTGAACTTTTTATAGCTATGTCAGAAGAATAGCATCTATTTATTGTTTCCAGTCAGTTAGTTATAAGTAATTTGTTGTATTTGAATAGTTTCCAGCCAATGAGGTTTGACGAAGTCCTAAAACGAAAAGGCAAATTAAAATAAGATTTTAAATGTAATTAGTCATGCAAATATGGTATTGATTTGTTCATTAGTTAGTAAATTAATCTCTGGTATGTGGTTTAGATGGTTGTAATTAGTTATATGAGAATTGTTAAAAATTTTTGCAATTGTAATTTTTCTAAATATTCACAAAAGGCCATAGTATGGCATATCAAAATAAAGCTAATCATCTCTATATCTTTATTCAATAATAAAATTAGAGCTATAAGGTATAATAAAGAAATAAAAAAGAGAATTAAATTTTCATATTTGAAATTTCAAAAATCAAGTGTCATGATTTTTTGAAGAAACGTCAGATTAGGCCAATAAATAGCCCATATTTAATTTTTAGTTTTGATGGAGAGCTCAAAGTGAGAGCATGTAATTTTATAAGAAATTTCCTAACCTCAAATTTTTAAATTTGTATTTTCCAAAAAGAGAATGAATTCCATTTTCAAGTTCACGTAAATATCGAAACAGGGTTTGTAAACCTAAAAAACAAAAAAAAAATATTAAATTAAATTTATTTACACCATAAAATAATTCCAAGTGGAATTTAAGAATAATTTCCAGTTGCAACGAGCAAGGAAAGTATTGTATATAATAGTAAATGGGTTTTGAGGAAAATAGTAAAGTACGTACCTTAAATAAATGTTGCTGATTGTTAAATAAATACAGTGTTGTGCTACGAAAACATAAAACCAGTGTGCAGAGTAGCCATCGTTAATTGAAGTTTTATGAATCTGAAATTTGCCACGAAAGAAGAAGGGATCGAGGCACTGAGCAATAATATAAACAGAAGCGTTATTCAGCAGAGTTCGCCATAACGTGAGGTTCAAGAAATCGCCGTAAGTAAAAACATAAATAAATCCTAAGTATTCGACGATTAAAAGCATACATGTTAACAGATCTGATCACTAAATAAAAGGCCAATTTAATTTTAAATTTAAGCTATATTTGTGCAAAAGTTCATGTCTTAAACCATACCAGAAATTTGTTAATAAATCTATATTGTTTTGTAATCTGTCAAGGTGTGTTTCATTGAAATTGGAGCTGTACGATTATTTTTCAGATAAACGCCAGGAACCTGCCCAAACCCTGAAGAGTCTCAAAATAAAATACAAATAAAATAAACAATATTTTTATTATCACCCCTAAACATAAATAAAAAAATAACATTATCAATGATTATAATAATTATAAAATAATATAAAATAAAAATAATTAATTGTAAAAAAAAATTGTGTGATATAGTGAATGTATAAAAAAAGTATTTATTGTGAAATCTATAAGAGGTAATATTTAACCTCTTAAAAAGTGGCTTAAGTGTACTTGATATAACGCCATTGTTTTAGAAATGAACAGTTCTGGAGGTCATATATAAAACCTATTTTGTGGCTGACATTCATAAATCTAACGGAAATTAATAATCCTCAAAGAAGTTTTATCTCTTAAAAAAACATTTTTATTTACTTTATTTTTGTCACATCACTATTGCGGCAACAGTAAATATATGTCTATTTCTTACACAAAGTTGGTCGCGATTACAGAAAAGTAGTCACTTTATCAGTGAAAAAGGTATTTGTGTAGAGTATTTATAAAAGTGTTGACAAATACTAAACGAAGTTACATAAAGAAATTTTGCTGAATCTAAATAATATATCAATAATGCGATATTTATAAGTACTACAGAAATCATATATTTAATAATAGTATAAAGATAACTACCAACTATCTGTATTAATCTATGAACAAGACTTCCAACTAAATTAGTTTAATAAGCTTCTTGGAGAAGTATCTTAGTATATATACATCTGTTAGCTTAAAATAATGTTTTGTAGAAGATTTATATATTTTGCAATAAGAATTCACATTTCACCTGTATTTTAGGAATTCTCCAAAATGTCTGTAACTTCACAGGTTTACTGGGCCTGCTTCGGAAGCACTCTAGGCCAATTTGGTCGGCAATCACCAACTGGCCGACCTAGCCATGGCGGACACTGATTAGTTTAACATAGTAATGGATTATTTTATAAAGTGATGCGAAAAGTACATTAAATTATGACTTGCATTTTATTAAATCTTTTGACACTTTAAACACAATAATAACTTATCCAACAGTCTCTTTGCTTCCGTTGTGTTTGGAAACGTTTCAGTGTTGCCACATGTAATATATATGTAAATTACGTCACACTTTTCATTTCATTATACCAAAATTTATATACAGTGTCTCACTTAAGACTGTACAACATATCCCTACAACATTTTTAGTTTTTATCCGATTTAAGTCAAATTGATCTCAAAAGATAGAGGTCATCTATTTATGGCTATAAAATTATTTACCCTTTTCAAATGCAAAGCCACCTGTGCTGCAAGATTTAAAGAAAAAATGCAAAACATGTGCATTTTTCCATGACAAAAATTTATTAAGAAAAATTGTCCAGAATCATCTCGAAAGGTCAATTCCAAAATTTGATTAAAAACAAAAAAATGAAAAATATCGTCAACAGTTGAAAAAGTATTTTGTTTTTGATAAAATTAAAAAATCTTATAACAGAAAATGTATTGAGAATCGTCCCAGTAGATCAATTTCTAAAGCTGGTAAATTTTTTTAAATGCTTTGACAAAATTTTTGGTTTTGTGTTTTTGGATGATTCTGAACAACTTTTCTTAATACATTTTTTTCATAAAAAAATGCCTAATATATTTTTTGCATCTTTTGATCTTAACGATCTTTATGTTTTGAGACCAATTAGGTTGAAATCGGATAAAAACTAAAAAAGTTATAGGGGTGTTACAGTCTTGAGTGACACTCACTGTATTTGTTAATGGTATTTTTTTTTAAACTTTTAAGAGGGCTAACCGAACCAGTGTTTGTAAGGTAATTTTTCAAAATTTATTTCTTCCATACGGTTTGGTCAAATTACACCAAATTTGGAGGATCAGTAGTTGAAAGTGTACTAGAGGGTACATGTATATCTATTTTAATTAATTTTCACTTTATGTAGGGAAAATTTATACTGTAAATATAAGTGAAATTTGGACGTGATTAGCTCCTGAATTATGATATCAATCGGTAAAATTCGAAGTAAAATTCATACATGTCGTCTAGAATGAATCTTCATAATTATGCTCAGCAAGTTTCAAACTTTTATTCCGTACTATTTGGTTAAAAAGAATTTTCTAAATAAGTATCTTTGTCACTACAAATGGAGCAAGGAAGTGTTACCTCTATCGGGAATCGCACCTCAATGAAGTCGGTGAATAAAACGTCCAGTGAAGGTATAGTCAAGAGCAAAATTATTCAGCGGCGCATGTATAAAAACTTTCTAGAGAGTGACACAGCTATCCGAAGCTTTTTCCCGACTAGGCCCCTTAATATGCTATATTTTTTTGAAAGTGTTGAGGACGATATTTGTATAGGAAATTTTTAGGCTGAAAGGGGAATATTTTGCACCTATTTAGGAAATTATGAAAATCCTTGGGAACAACATAAACATTACTGCTCAGTTTCATTGTTCTAATCTAAACTAAAAAAGTAACAAATATCAGATAATATCAGAGGCAATCAGAGGAACTTCATATCGATATTATTTTAATGTAAAGTCCGCTCCCATATGGGATGATGTTCCAGAGGAAACTGTGATTCAAATCAAAGTCGGTGCTCGATTCTTGGTATAGCAAAAATCTAAAACTGCGTGTATAGTTTTACTCGAAAGGTAAAGGGAGAAATCAGGGAAAATTAAAAAGAATAATATGGAGATGAAAATCTTTATTGTATATTTTAACGAATTGGAACATATATCATATATCATAATAATAAAGGTGTTTGGTTCAAAAATTCGATGTAATATATGTACATTAAAGAAATATGTACAACTGAAAAGTCGACATTTAAATATAAAACAAAATTTGAGTTTTTAGATAGATACCTAATTATTTAGTTAAAAGTAGTATATGGTGCATATTAAAGGCGTAATGAAGCCAAGTTACTAACAATATTGGCTTTATACTTATTTTAAATCTGTAAAAATTTTAACAATTTGAGTCATTTTAAAGCTGCGGGTAGCATTTTTATTCAACTTATTTGTAAAATGTATGAAAGATGCTAGCAATAGTAAAGGTTATTATATTAATTTATTGTATAAATTACAAATTAATTGATTACAATTTAATGAAATGATGCTTTATGGACAAAATTTTAGCATTCAGCGGAGCTATAATTTAAAATTAAGCATTTCTATTACCGCACATTTTGCTCTAGTTGGTATATTCTCTGCACATTCTCATACATTTTATAAATACAATATTTTAAGGAACGAGAAAGAATCAGCATGGAATTTTCAAGTATGTACGGGTATATGTATATGTATATACACAAATATTTTTTTATTACCTATAGGTATATGCATATATGCAGATGAGTATACAAGTGGTGGTGCTTTTTTGATTTATGTGCTTCTATGGTGATCAATATAAATTCCACGCTCTTTCGTACATTCTTCATCCAATATAATATTTCATTTTTACCTCAAAAATTAAAAATAAGAGCTTAATATTTGAGATCAAATGAATGATAGATAAGCAGTTTGTTTTTTAAAAGGTTATATCCAAATATCGAACATGATTGATATTTTCATTCTAACATGATAACATCTTATACGTATTATAAGTAAATATCGGAGGATTTGGTATTTCCTCCGAGATGGCCTTTACAATCATAAAATTTTTCGATAGAAATTAAGTAAACAAAATAATATATTACAACATAAATATAATAAAAACATCTGATTTCGACAACCCTTTTTTGCAGAAATTAGTTACGTACGTAAAAAGTAATTAAACTACTTGGCAGTTGAACTACTTGTTCAAAAAAGTAGTTAAACTACTAATTACTAGTAATTAATAGTTACAATTTGAACTACTTTTTTTATCTACCATATATAAATGAAAAACACGCTTTGTTTAGAATTTAAAATGTATTTAAAATTTTCAGATAGTTTGACAAATCTTAATACTTAAATATATTTATAAAAATGCAAGAAAACACTAAAAATAAACATTAATTTTACTTTAAAATTCTGTTGAAAAAGAAATACAGTTATAAATTATTTTAAATTTACTTTTAAAAATACCAACTGCTGCAAAAAATTGGTCAGCGATTGCGTGCGTTCTAGACGAACTCAGCAAGGTTATAAAATTAGAACTTAATGCTCTGCATATAGGATGCATTCTCAATAGTGATGATTTGTACAGTTTTTTATTTTAAGTTATTGACGCATATAGGAGGCAATTTCGGTAGTAACTATTTAAATATAAACGTAACATAATATACCACATAAATTAGATAAAACCGGGGAAACTGTGGATAATACAAGAATGAACAAACGAAACACTAAGGTGAGAAATATTAGAAGTTGTCGGCTCAGTGGTTCAGTGCTTAAACGTTAGGCTGGAAACCAAGTCGAGGTTCCTGGTTCGATTCCTGGCTAGGGTATGGATGTATAGTGATGTTTCTAAAATACCGAGACGGTATAACAGTTGGCTAGAAGCGTTGTTGTGTGGCAAAACACGGTTAGTCATTGTCTACCTCTCCTGAGTTCGAGTCTCAGCTGCGTATTTGGAAAATTTTGGAGGGAATGGTTGTGTGTGTGTATCGGGAATACCAAATTCTCCAATGTATTATTATATGTATATGCACAGTTGTCTTTCACAGTCGTGCATATCAAAATTCTAAAATACATAATATTTTTTCACAAGCGGTAATTTTTGTTTATTTAATACTAAAGAGTAACAAAAATGGAAAATTTCCGTACAAAAATATTCTTATTTATGATTTACATGTTTGGAAACGTTTTCGAAACATTTTCTTGGGAAATTCTAAAATAATAAAATAGTAGAAAATTTACGACCCTAGAATTAAGGCATTTCAATAGTACAACCCTGTTGACTCCTTTTTCTATGGTTATGGCTCGACATCGACAATTGTCCCCCACTACAATACAAGAGGATTTATTCATCATAGGGTGAGGCGTCAGCATCTCCATAGGCATAAATCTATATGGACAAACGCTAGAGAAACCGCGATTTAAATTTAAATTGTTTCTTAAAGTGTAAATCAGAAAGTACATGTTTTTGAATAGAATATTCTGAATTAGAGAAAAATTTTATTATGACGATATTTCCTTGAATGTGCTAAAAATGAGTATTATATTGTGATGAAGAATCCACCTTATATAATAAATATTAAAATATAATAATTACCTACTTTGTTACTAATTATTGACTAGAAAAACTTTAATATAATAATCATTAGGATATTAATTAATTATAGACATTAATGATTATTAAAATTGGTTCAAAGCTGCTCAGTCTGTCATCACAGTTTTCCGCTCTATTCGTGCATGTAGCATGCTACGTTTTACTATTCTAAAAATCGCGTACGATTTAATGTATTTGTATTATAATATAAATTCTTACTAATTAATTCAATAACTTCTATTATAGATATACACATTGGGCTGTAATTAAAAAATGGATGATTTACTAAAATAGGAATATAAATAATTGACGGCAGTGAGACTATCCCATACATGTAATTAATTAAAAAATTACATTACAAAATGATTTATTTTCTTAATAATTTCAATTAATTATAGAAGATGAATACGGCTTAACTTCAAAATTTGAAAATAAATATAAATAATTATTATTAGTAACAGTATGTTTACTAATAAATTTTATTTAAATATTGCTGTAAGAAGAACGCTTGCATTTACAAAAAGGTAATTTTTGTCCTAAAATGTTAATAAAAAGTCGTTGCTGCAACTTCACTATTTTTTCTTATTTTAGTAAATCTTTAACAATGAAACCTAAATGATGAACTGAGCTTGTTTCAAAAATTGTTTTTTTTTTCACTTTTGGAATGTAAAATGGACTTTTGAATTTATCACTATTTCATAATGATTACTTTTTTATATTTTGTAAACACACCATTAAATCTCTATCATAAATCTTTTAATAACATTTAACAACCCGTCAATTATCGACAGTAAAATTCTTTACGTATATAGGAGGTGTCAACAATTTGTTTTAAACTACATTAGGTATACTATTTTTCTAGCATTAAGCCGCTTAGGAACATTTTTGTAAAGCAAATTTTAAGTGATACATTTGTTTTAACATATTATTGATCCCTTCTATATACATATATGAAGAAAATTTATTCAAGAATAACATTTCAAAAAGTAAATAACGCAGAAAAATAAATATTTAAAATATAGGAAACTTCTATTATATAAATCGATATAAATAAATAAATAATTTTATAGATATTTGGTAACAGAGATGTTCTGTGATAAACATTTAGAAATATAATCAAAGAAAATCAGGTACACTTATTCACATATCAATCAATCACAGAGATGGTACATAATATCTAGGGTGGGCCGAAAAAAAAATTTACCCCAACACTCCTTTTCATAAATTGTTTGTTTATTATTCAGTTTTTGGTAGTTTTAGGTTTAAATGAAAGTCAAGATTACGTGGATTACAGAAATAGTAAACATTTTTATAAATAACAATGAATTAGAAACAGCGACCGTTTTAGAATACAGTACATTATATTGATTTCTATCTTAAATTATAGGTAAAGAAATACTTAATTTTTAAAAAATTAAAAAACACATGGGAACTATTTTTAAAGAAAGGATTTTTTTAATCATCATACGCCATTCTGAATTTCATTGATATTTATAATTGTTTCTGTAATCTCCATAATCTTGAATTTCAATTAATTTAAACCAAACAAATGGGTCGACATTTTTTTTTGGCCCATCTAATCTAAAGGTAGGTAATATCTTTTGGTAGTAGATTAATATGAACCAACAGTAGAAAAATTTCAAGAAACAAAAAATTAACTCAAGCTCAAGAAACCAAAATAAACAATGATATTGAAAATATTAAAACATATTTATAATTGATGAGGTAAGAAACTTAAATATTCCAATAATGGATCTAATAAACCTAAAGAACAACGTGGAATATGTGGAAATAGACTAATTCGGGATGTTGCTTTAGTATTTAATTCATGCCATTCCTACCAATTCCAATTGGCTTGTTCTAGCATCTTTTGAATTTAACAGATATTTTTAATTGCCCTTGATATTTGCACGTACTTCTTTTCTTATTTCTTCGATAGCAGTCTTTGTTTCTTCAGCCGAGGCTACAACCTATTGGGTTTTTATACTTTTACAACAGAGCTGAGCTCATATTTTTTTAACCAATGAAGTTACTGAACCTTTTATCATAGTTATTCATTAGTACTATAATATAGTCAATATAGTGCGAAAATACCCTTTCTGCTCAAAATGATCTTGTACCGACATGTATTTAATACGGCCTCTTGGTTTCCACCAAAAAGACGTAGGTACCATTATAAAGTTTCTTATATCACTCCTGAGAAACAATTTGTGGTTTGCTGGATTAGACTAATAAATCAACAATACTGGTAGATCAGTATCTGCACCGATTACTATTGCGATTTGACGTTATGAAGATTCCACTGCACATTATATTCATAAAATTACGGATAAAACTGCAAATTCAGCCGCCATCTTTAGATTTTGACTAATTTTCCAGGTATTACTGGGAATTTTGAGTAGATATATTTGAAAATACACTGTTTAGAGTATAATGCAAAAATAATCATTTGTATTACAATTTTGCCCAGGTCAAAATTTATTTAGACTGTACTACTGAAAATGAATTCCCTCAAAATATGCGCCTACTATACGATTAAAAATAAATGCAATTTTTATAAAACCCATATTAGCGTCAAATATATGGGAAATGTTATATCACAGAATCGTGTTCTCCGTATATGACAACCACTTTATATTAAGTTTCATAAAGCAATTTAGATTGGAAAATATATATTTTGAACATATCGTCAATACAAAAACAATTTGAACAGAAACAATATTACATAGGTACCAAACATTCACCTTCTGCGATTGTGCCTTTTGCAATTGTAAATTGGATAATTTTAACTCATACTGTTTAATATATTCTACGATGTATATAAAGCTTCATTTGTATAGTTTACTCTTCTCAGGAAAATATAATATAATTAAAGTTGTTTTTATATTGATAAGGTTCTCAAAGAATATATTTTTTTTTATTTACTCAATTATTAATAAGTATTAAAAATCTAAATTATTTTATGAAATTTAATATAAAGGGGTTTTTAGGTGCGGAGAATACGATTCTAAAATCATATTTTTCGTATCGTTGTCGCTAATATGAGTTTTGTAAAAATCGCATTAATTTTTGATCATAGTAGGTGTATATTTGATTTGTTAACTAAATCACTTTAGTTTGTTATTGTTCTTTGATTTCTATAAATAGTTGTGAACAACGAATAGTTCTGCATGAGTGACATGAAGTTTAATCAGTTTATTGAGCTTTTTACAACAATATGTAGAAATTATATTTGATAACTCATATTTCAGTTTAATTAAAAATAACAGAAAACAGACAAAGCATTTTTCTAATAATTAACAATATAGATATTTTACAAATAACACTTGATACCATTTATTTTTGATTGATTATTTTTATAATAAATGGACCACTTCCAACTGATTAACAGAGAACAACCATTTTCATAACTGGCATTAAAAATAAAATTTACAAATTCTAATTCACAAATAATATTATGTTTGTATTGGTAACTAAACATTAATGGTGCATTTTTTATAGAAACCTCAGAAATATTGTGAAAATTATATAATGATTTAACTCTTGGCATAATCATTTTGCACAATAAAAGATACTACTACTTTTTGTTCTCTATTAGCTTATTTCAATTATAATTCCGAAACATAAAATTAAATAAGAATCTTAAAACAGTCGACCTAAAAAACTAGATGTAGAAAAAAATATTTGACGTGGCCAGCACATAACTTTCATATACCAGTATATATCATCCTGATGTAAAAAAATCATTCTATTTATTTCTTCACTTACCTCAATTAAATTTTAATAGCGTATCTTGAAATGTTTCATTAAAATTTTTAAATAATTAATTATCAACGTCATTCGATACTATCAATAATAGTTCATATCATATATTTTAATAATTTCTTCTTATTGACATTGATATTTTTGTAACTAAATTAGACATTTCAAATATCAAACTGTTAAGTTTATCTAACCCTATTTTATGAGGTCAAATGTATAAAAAATTTAAGTTTACATCAGCTTTATTTAAGCAATTGGAAAATATATTTTACTGGCTTGGTATAGTAGACATGATTTATAATCTTTCATCAAAAATAATTTTTTTTGTAAAAGGCAAATACAAAAAAGTTTGGGTTTCGTAGACCTTCTTTCAGCTGACCAATTTCGCCCATTAACGAGTTATTATTGTCTTTGGCCTTTAGAACATGCGTACCAAATTTGAAAACTTTATCTCAAAAACTGTGGCTGCTATCGCGATACTACAGACATTCAGACAGATTTTTTCCCATAAAGTTATGTTTTTCATTATAAATCGTCCAGAAATGCAATAAAAATTTTTAATTTTTTGCCCGAAATTGTACCTTTTTTTTTTCTTTCATTCATTGTGTCTCCTCTGGTAGTACCATATTCACCAAATTTAATGTCACCTAAAATGTTGTTGACAATCTTAACTGCCAAATTTGGGATGTCTCCCATTAGTATTTTTTGAGTTATCGCAGATACACACACATGCACGCCCGCACGAAAGCAAGCACGCACGCACGCACGCACGCACCCACGCACGCACACACACACGCACCGACAGACATTATTCGGAAAATATTCAGAATGGATATAGGAGGGTTAAAAACATATAAATCAATCAAAATCTCGAGGTCGAAAAAAATCACAATTACTATACTTCCTTATATTAGGTATAAGAAAGTAAAGATTAGAGGTTTTGTAATTTTCAGAAATTGCCTTTTAAAATTTTTAAATTCGATTGTTGTGCCAGCGCATTTAGTTAGAGTAAAGAAATTAAATATAGTAATAAGTAAAATGTCATACATCTGCTATATCTTCCAAATACTCTCTCGAGTCATTTTTAAACATTTAATAGAATCGAATTACTATTTTTTTTGGAAATTTAGTTCGCTTTTACAAGCTGAGTCCTTTATACGAAGCGAAAATGGGATAGAACAGTGAACTTAGAAAACACAGGATTATTAGTTTTTGTTAATAGTGTATATTATAGAATATGGAATGCTCCATGTGTGACAAATTTTGCCCACAAATAATATATTATTTGTGGGCAAACACAGAGCAATACTATGGAGGCCTTCATGTTCAGTTTAATGTTATATAATTTAAAGCTTGCTAGTTCATCTTTTAGGTATAGTTAATTCAGCATTATAAAAAAAGATATTATATGAGGTGACAAATACAATTATTAGGGAGGTGTAGAACATGGGCTAAGTTATTGGTAAATTTGGAAGTCAGAAATTCATGCATGCAGATTTTGAATTTTACATTAACTTCACTGATCAAAATTTTCATATGTATACACAGAAATGTATGCACAGACATATCGTATGTATAAAAGTGATCAGTAACAAACATATCTCTGTGTTTAACAGGAAATCGATCTTTGATGAATCAACTATTTAACACTGAACAGCTGTAAGACGACCTCAAACTAAATAAATCTTATATTTGTATAAAAGATCTAGTTTATTTGAGGCAATACTATTGAAACGTATTTCAGGCTACATAGGTATTTATCAGGTCAATTACCCTGCCTTTACTATACACTCACTTTCTTTTATTGTTTTACTATATCGCAATATTCTACAAAGAACAGTAAAAATAGCGAAACAAGCCGTTGTAGAAGTTTATGATTGGTGCAAATTTTGAACTTTCTCCCGTATAAATATGGATGGAAATATTTGGTAGCCCAAGCGATAGCCAAAAGCCCTTTCTCCATGGTTGATTAATTTTCTTCCACTTGGTTTAGGGTACGGAATGCGTACGCAATTGGTTAGTACACAATTTAGGTCTAGAAATTCAATAGACACATATTACAGTCCAATATTTGTGAAGTTTCTATGTTAATGTTTTACTTTTTTTTTACTATACTTATTAATAATAAATGACAAAGGTCATTTCGCGAATTGGTAATATCACAATATGTAATGTAATTGCAGTTTTTTTCTCATGTTATATTAAAACCTACCTAATACGTGTGTGAAGTATACATAAACTATCTTCAAAATATTTTTTGTTATATACAGTGCTGATACAGCTACACGTTTTGCGAACCATTATGCAAAAATTGAAAATCATCATTAAATTGTTGATTTATAATTGTAAAATACTGCACTAAGTTTTAAAAGTCCACTGTTTAGTGTCTTAAGTCACTTGTAAATTAAAAAATAATTACTGATATGTACCTTCGTATTAGTGTTTATCACGTGAGTATTAAATATTACTATTTATTAATTATTACTGTCTTCGTGCGTGCCGTTTGTGAAGCTTTTGTAATGGTAGAAGAAAAATATTAGAAAAACTGCAAATGCTGTAGGAAACGTTATCCTGGCGATCACATCTATAGTTTTTGCCACACGGATTGGATGTGGGGGCTCCTTCTTCCGTACCTGCAATACACATGCCTACTCAAGGTTAGATTATTTTGAAAAGGGAATTAGTGAAAAATATTAAAGAGTCAATAATAACACTCGTTTACAGTTGCAATAACATTAATATTGTTTCCATTCTAATATTACATGGAATAAACTCGCAATGCGACTATCATTGCAAGTAATTTACAAGACTAATGTACGGGGCACATTACACAAAAATTTATGACAAATAAATAAGAACATGCAAACTTAATATGTTTGAAAGTACAATAAATCACTATAGTGGAATGATTTATTTATCACAATCATTATGATCTATTAATTAAATGAAAAATTTAGTTTGAAATCATCTGAGCGGTATTGTTTCTTTTCATAAAAGTTTAGCTTGTTTTTTATTCTCATGCTGCTTTTGAAAGCCCTTTACTCTGTGTGGATTGTTTACCTACTTCTGTTAATGCATACAATTTTATGAAATATTCACAATGCATGTTTCTAGTGCATTTCAGTCTGTCTTTTATTTAGAAATAGCTGGGCAATGTGCAATCTTCTAGTTATTCATCAACTATGTTTAGTAATCCTACCAAAGATAGAAGGAGACAGTAAGATAGGATTATGATTGAATAACTTCCTTCACACCATCTCTTGACAGTGGGCACTTTTTCATAAAACAGCAGTTACAGAAAGTAATATTTTTCTATGGAGTTTTCTTCCAGCAAGATATGAGCAAGAGTTGCATCTAGTTATGGCGTGAAATAAGAAGTGCGAGTTGAATAAGGGCTATGTGAATCAGAGATTATAGCTGATTTTATGCAGTGGATGTATTTTATTTGATTTCATAAATTTCAAAAAATTATTCATAATAGAGAATGTGAGTATTGCGAGGTTATTGACTTTAATACATGCCACAATATCGTCTCGTGAAATAACATCAGCAGAAGCATCAACACATATCATGAGTTGACAACAGAAAAAAGCAGGCGAATTTTGTGCCCATCTTCTCATAAATTTTCAATAGCTGTTTAATCTGTGAATACTGACTACTAGTTCTACTTCGATTTTGTTCTCAAATTCATGTGGAACCACGAGTGTCTTATCTGCAGAAACAATATCGTTTAGGTAGGATAGAAAATTTTACAAGCCTATAGCTTAGTTCTCGGAACTAGATATTACTGGAGAGTGGCAGTGGCATACATTTATATTTCATTAACTAACCTGATGGGGGCGAGCGTATATCAGACTTATCATATTCGTATTTCGATACGAAAAGTTAAGCAACGGTACTCGCAGTCAGTAATTTGGTTGATAACCTAAGTGAATGTTGTAGAACCAAAATTCTACAAAAAATTTAATTAAATCAGAAAAATAATGTTACCAAAAAAATCATCCAGATCACATAGAAGGCCCTCAGCCATTAGAAACATTTAAAAAAATGCCCAATACCGAAACATGGGTTCAAAATTTCGCATATTACACCACTTTTTCTTAGCAAATTAGATAAAGAATAAAAAACCATATTTAAAACTTCAAACCACAATTTTTCATCTCAATTCTCTCTCAAATATAGCCCTTTGCTCAATTCAAGAGCGAAATTGGTAGAACTTATGAAAAATAAACAACGTGAAAAGCGTTAAGTTACAGTACCTGTTTATAGCGAAGAAAAAAATTGTTTCCTTAGACTACTAAAAAAATTTCGGATTATTTAAATACGATGTATCCATTATGTTTTTTCTCAACGATGATGCTATCCATTATTCACTGCAGTGAATAATGATTTCATTACTCACCAGTTCTGAAATTTTTTATCGAATAGGCTACGACATGTCAGTTAAAGTGCGGAATTGCTATTTGATTTGAAATGTCAAAGTTTGTTAGAATATCTATCGCGACGTTTTACCAAAAATTGTTATTATTTAATAGTATTGGACAAAGTATAGTATTCTACTCGCATGTAATGGTTAAATGGTTCAATAGTGGTTATTATTCAATGTAAGAATCTATTAAAATATCTGTCGAATCCGAATACTGAAATATTCGGATTAATCCGAATACCCTGGTTGCAACAATGCGGAATCGGAATAATCGGATCGTTACGAATGAGGCAGCCACTCCACCTTCGGCCACTGCGCTACTATTACGAGAGATAAGTGATAAGTATTATTCATAATATGACGTAATCGAGTGTATCTATTCATCACAAATTTTGATGCCGTATAGGCAACATAGGCAACATGGACATTGGACATACACACTGCTCTCGCATGCACCTCATCGTATGAAGCAGAATACCAATAGGGTTTCTGGTTTTTGTGCTCATAGTGTAGCGACTAACAAACGACAAATATATTGTGTCTGAATTTGAATAGCTAAAGCAAAGGAGAGCCTGTTTAGTACTTCGTCCAACTCTGTTACACAGTGGTGTGGCAAATTGGAAAGTCGTGCCTGAAAGTGTCAGATAAACAAACAATAATACAAAACCGAGATTTTTATTTTTTATTAAGAAAAAGTAAAATATTAATAAACAGAACAGAAAATCTTTGGTTTAGTTACAATTAACTACGAATCAACAAAACAGGTATTGCGAGTTTCCTCTAAGTTTAAAACTGAAAACAGTTTTAAATATTTTCTGTTCTAACATTCAGCACACAACTGATAGCTGATAGTGCGCATCACGAGTTTCCCCCACTCGTATCATTTCGTTTCTAAATAGCATTCGAATTTCGAGATATTAATACTTAATCGGATGATTAATCCGAATACCATTTTAAACCGAATATCAAAATCATCCGAATATTTACAACACTACTTCACCCTCGTGAATAATAACCATTATTACATGGGAAATTCCCGTGTGGTGGATGCATCATACTACGCAGACTTTATGTTCATATTCTCAAGGAATGCGTATCCATTGACCCGACAGGAACTAAGTCGGACGATTACTATTTAATTCTTAGCTACTTACGTAATTCTTTCGTTGGTATCAACCTTGAGATGATATAAGTCAATAATCCATCTACCCATCTTATGTAATATGTATGAAATTATTGTAAATGCCGATGAACTCCTTAATATAGTTTTATATAACGGTGTTATGATAAGGCATTAGAGAAAAAACCTATAACCATTGTTGTTTGGGTCCTTGCGCGTTTCAGCTAGTAGCCGTATGAAATCAAATAAACAAAAATGAATAGAAATGTCAGCTCTACCTTTGAGTAATGGCGAGTACTGGATAACGTTTTATTCATACATACATATACATATACAAAAAAATTTTTTGAACAAAGGAAAATTTAATTTCTGATAATTTTTTCGTCCTCCAGCCACTGACATTTTGATAGTCACTGGATAACTTTGTAAACGCCGTTCACAAAAATGACGTAAATGAAGGCAGTGTTACCACTGCCAGAGTTCGTCATCACAATTATTCTAACTCATGAATTGCAAATTTTGAATTTTTAAAAAAATTATTACCCTTTTGTCACGGACATTTTGTGAGACGTTATTAGACTTATTTAATATCAGTGTAGACGCCGCGCCGCACCAAAACAAATGTAATAGTTTATAAAACATTGAGCTCTTTTTAAGAAAGCATGATATCTGTACACACTGGCCGAAAATAAGAAATAAACTTCAAAGGCGGCCAAGGCGCGATTGATTACTCCTTTGTGGAAAGCGACACTTGTCACTTGTAGCTTGCTCTTAAAACAAAAGGTGTTAAAAGTATCTGTTTATCTATTTTTCCTTGTAAAATTAGGTAATCCTGACACTTTTTTTATAAATAAACAACTCGTCCCGTAAGCACCAAATGATAAAAATATGCAGTACTTTTTCTGTGTATTTTAAATTATTATTATTGTTTCTAATTTATAGTTTAAGTTTAATATGGTTCATTTCTAAAAATGAATCAAAGTTGAAAATAATTATTTTAAAAAGACGCATTTACTTTAAAAGAACGAAAAAGCAGATTTGTTTACTTACCTAATACAACAGTTACTACATGAATATATCATATGGGCTTGACGTTGAACTTGAAAATATGCCTTTAACATATCCAGCATTAAAATAATAAAATTAGTCGCTATGGTTAATCACTAATTTTCACAAAATGAACCACCAAAGGAACAAATCATAAATAATAAATTTCGGTAACATAGTAACTCAAAACTTCGAATCACAAATTTAATCACAAAAAACTATAAATAACGGTATTAAACACATTTTTGTAAATGCTAATGCAGACAGGTACGCGAACTATCAATAACACTGATTTTTACATGGGGTGCAGTGTTGCCAGATGTGTGAGATTTTCACATAGGTTATAAATTTCATTATAAATCATGAAAATTTCTATTGACCTAACTGACGGTTAATTTAGCTAACTGAGCTTTGAAAAAACGGGTCTTACCATCGCAACAGAAACAACAGAATACAGCAAAAGACTATTATTTATTTGGGCTTGCGCAACTAGCGCTGTTTACGCGAGGTTCTGATTTATAAAGATCTACGTACACGGTATAAAATTTAATTCGTTTACGCTTTCTTAATGGAAGAACTGACCAAGGTCAGGGCTGACGACCTAAATTTAACTTTTTTATCAACTTTTGCTAATATTGGTGTAAAATGGTAGACATTTTTAAATAATAGTTTTATTACTTAAAAAAAGTGCAGGTACACAAGGAAAAATAATGGTATAAATACCATGAAAATGGTATGTCTGGCAACACTGATTAGGTGCGTGGTTAGATGTGTGAAGATCATAGGTTACATATGCGACGCTAATATCGCAGTTCACATTATATCGTGGTTGAATTTTTATTATGTAATGACTTATTCCGAATAAAGTGCTGTTTTCTCAAGAAGAAATTGATCTTTTTATAAAAAATGACGTATACTATCTTCCTAACCGTCCAGAGTATTATGGAGAAAAAAATGCAAACTGTTAGGTATGATCACTGTAAAAAGTGACAGAAGTGTGTGAAAATACTGCAAACTATTTTCCATCACCTGATTGTTATTGTGTTGCATCTTCAGTGTTTTACTATTAGAGGCCAATTAAAATAGTAGAGAGCTGATGTATTCCTTGAACACCTACACATTTCAAAGTATTGTAATAGCAGAGGGTAAGTACCTACTTTTTAAAAATAATAATCCTTTTATAAACTTTGAAAAAATGAGATGGGCAAATTAAATTCCTCTCGAGATTCCCTAAAAAAGTTTACTGTTCATCGGAAACTTTAGTTTTAGTTGTACATTCAATATGAAACGCTTAAAAAGAAATGTTGATTGATGCAAGAAAAAAGTCAAAATTGTACATTTCTCACATTGAGAGGTATTTCAAAATGTTTAAAAATTGTTTCAAGTGGAGCAATTAATCGCTATTATTTCATCCAATGTTATTATAAATTCGGGAATGAACTTAATGCTAGGGCTCGGTTTTTCAATCGTGGGTTAGCTAAACTCACACTTTTAGAATTCGAATTTTTTTGTGGTTATAGCAACAAATATTTTAATGCTAAAGTAACTTTTAGTTGAAGTGGTTTGTATTAGAATCTCATCAATTTTTGTGAAAATATAATGCTAGGTAACCTTAACACGATTGTAAAATCGCGCCTAGGCGAGAGATTTGCAAAGATATGCGGCAACGTTACTTCACTCCATTACATCATTTTTGCTAAGATATAGAATGTTTCCAGTAATCAGCAGTTCCAAAACAGTTTCATCTTATTTTTTTTGAAAGTCGATCGAAAAAAAACTGTATCAGAGGGTTTCTACAGATGTCAAGAATCGGTGGTTTAAATGTAACTACACACTTAAGATTCACCCTTTATAAATGCATTATTGCAATATAGCAGTATACGAACAAGCCGTACCTAATTTGATGCACGCGCAAAGATTTAAGAAACAACGTATATTTTATAATATGTGAAGATGTATTCAATGACAAGTGGCTTTAGCTTTTAATTTTTTTAAGTAACCATCAAGAAGATATTAGCAATTGAGAAGTATTCTGACAAAGCCAACAATTTACACTGTTTAGGGATAACGTAGAATGGAAAACAAAATTGTTTAGGGAAATTCTTGGTTAATATTGGCGAGCCATCAGTATCGATATTTATAAACTGAATAATTAATTTCCACATACACCTGTCCCAAATATTGCAAACTCGACGTGAATTTTAATAATCAAATTGGTCTGGAGATAAATCAAATTTATTTTACAAAATGTGCGATTATTGTGTGTGGTACTAGTGTTTTGGAATTTACTTCAATGCTAGAGTCATATTAAAGTTTCCAATTCTTTTGAGGATAAAGAGTATAATATTTTTCTTACTCCAAGGTATGTAGGTATGAAAACTTTATTTGTTTCTTTAAACCTACAGCGGATTCTATTGGAATTGCTATTAATGGCATCAGACTAAAGTATTAGTAGCGCCACTAGCAACGTTATTGTATTTTTCAATGTTATTGCAATTGTAATATGTATAATACTTATAAACAGAACAAAAAGATAAAATATTTACCTCTGCACAGCCATTATTAGCTGCATGTGTGCAAGGATTTGGTCCACAATTGGTACAGGATACGATCTCGTTGGGTACGGCCGAATCCCTCTTTTTGTCGCCCTACACAAAAAAAAACGAGTAATTGTTGTAAATGTTATAGTATTTAGCAAAAGTAAACGCTTATAAAAATAGTATTAATACCTGTGTTACTGTAAAGTTAGTAAGAAAATGTCCAGTCAATGAAATATAGATAGCTTATGAAAAACGTTTTAAAATAAGTTACAAATAATGAATACAAACAGGGTAATTCGTACTTATAGGGAAATACTTCAGAGGTTGATAGTCGACAAAATATATACAGTGTGTGTATGGAAGTATTAGACACAGTAGATTGAAGGAAGACTGAAAATTGACATAGTCTCGCGTGCAGTGTGCACTGTACCCGCACGACAACTAGATGAAAAATGGCTTGTCTACCTCTGATTTGCATTGTAACGTTGCCATTTAAGAGACCCATGTCTAATGATTCAGTAATCAGTACATATACTGTATTGTAGTTTGTTAAATAGACCATATTATGATAACGCATAATATGGGTGATACAAGACCCCATGTGTACTAAAAATTAGTTTTTTGGCGATTGCATCTTGAGTTATCAAGTTATAATTTAAGATAGGAATAGACTGTAGTAAAATCCATTTTTGCATGTGTCTCGTGAAATTATCTCTCTTTTTTTAAGTTATTTTTTCCGTTCATTTTTGACTTAGACAATAAATTTACTTTTTAAAACCATATTGACAGTAGACGTCAAATTCACGATAAATCATTTGACTCAATTTTTATGATGAGAAAAATTGCAAATTCTTGGAATGAACATGCCCAAATAAAAAATCGAGTAACTCAGGAATGTCACATTCTGCTGAATATCAATACCTTTTTTGGGTCCATTAGACCAAAGAATATTTTTCATCTTTTTTTTCTCAAAAGTTAACAATAAATGAGTTAGGGTGGAAAAGGCTGGCACATCCCGAAAAGAAACCTTTAAAAATAATGGGACAAGTGCAAAAAGTACACTAAAAACTGGGCTCTACTACCTTTTGTTTCTGTCTAAAATTGTAGTTTGAAACTTCAAGCCGTTTAGAAGTAATCCCCGAAGAAGTGCTTATTCACCCTTATTATGCAGATTATGGTTTATATAACTAAAATTTACTTTTTGTCTATTATTGGCCTCTGAAGTTCTGCTCCGTAATTACGAATCACTCTGTATATGAGGCGATTTTAAAAATACTTAAGAAAGCAAACTATATTTATCAAAATTAATATTCGTAATCAAAATGTTACTGGCTAATATAAGGCGGTGTTTATTACTACTTGAAGGATTACTACTGGTGTCCTTCATATTAGCCAAAACTTAAATATGTAGCACAAATTAAAAAGCAACAGCTCTATATCAGCTTAAATATTTTTTTCTTTAAAAAGCATTTTAAAAGTATTCAAGTGTATGCGGTGATTGAAGCCATAGTGTGTTTATTTTAAGCTAAAACCGGTCCAAATATGATGATAATGCTGTATTTTTCAACTGGGCATTATGTCACACTTCATATGAAATATTTTTATAATGTTAAAATACCCCCAGCCGAAAAAGGAACAACTAGAATTTTTTATAAATTATATGTACATTACAAACATATCTTCGAAAATTGAAAGACCTGAATATATAATTTTATAACAAAGATCAAAACATTTATATAGTTTCGGAACAATGATTTCCACTTACTGCTGAAAACGCTAGTAGTAGATGATCATAAATTAAATGTGGATAAATTATAATTTACTAAGCGTAGATTATTTTTCTCATAATAATTATAAATATTCTTGCTTATTAATTAGTTAGAAATTAAATTATTAATTATTAGGTGAGCATTATTTTTTAATACTCAATTAGTGTAAAATTTATCAAATAAATATAAATGATTTCAGACAATATAGTCAAAATTACTTGTGATCATGGAAAAAAAACATGAACGTACAATAGCAACTAAAATAAAAATTATATTAGAAGTAACTTTTGACCTTTAATCAAAATCTAGAAACACAGACTTTATTAAACTATATCATAGAAAAATATGTTTTAATATTGCAAAATTTTCAAATTTCATATTAATTTTAATAACTGTATTCTACTTTTTTTTTACTAATATTCTCAAAATATTAACTAAGAAAAAAATATTTAAATTGTTGCATGACAGGTTTTTATACTTAATATTTATTGTTCAATTTAGTTTTTTTTACTACAGCAAAATTTTTAACGTATTTACTAATAGCATTGGAAAGTTAAATTTAATTTGGTCATTTAAAAAATAAAAATAGGCACCTGACCACAGTATTATAAAGAATAGCTCACGTATTTTTGCAAGGTAAATAAATATGCTACCTTACCAATGGTATTATTGATTAAGAGGCAGTTCAAGAGAATTAGAGTTACTAAATTTACGATTTTTTAAAAAACATTTTTTCTAATTTTTGTTATTGAACTTACGGACACTTGCGCGGATAAAAATAAACTATGTAATAACCAAAATTTTCTTTGAAAAATACCTACTGACCAATTTTCAAGCATATCAATGACTGCAATATCTAAGACACTTCCTATGATTCGTTTTTTTCATCTTTAGCTTTAGTTATTAATAATTCATTTAAAGTTTGCACGGGGAAAATGGGAGTAGTATAATGTTAGTCAAAGTTAACCTTCTAACATAAGTTTTAAAAAAAACGCAAATTTAGTTTTAAAGAGGGAACTCTTAAAAAACTGAGCACTTTCTATTTGCTGTTAAAAGTGCTTTAATATTAAAAAGTAAAAATGTCCTTACCATGTGCAGGATGTACAGGGTAATTCATTATAAATTACCCACCCCTTATCATCGTTATTATTGCCTATAGAAAAAAAAAGTTTTAAATAAAATTTGTGTGGTTATGACTGAATTTTGTTAAAATGCTATTAAAAGTACAGTAGCGTGCAGATTTCAGGGGATGCAAAAAAATAATATATTTTTTTAAATGGGATACCCTGTATATTATTAAATTTTTGGAATGATCCTTTGTTCCTGATTTCAAAAATATACCATATACCGTTCTTGAGTTATTAAACGTCGAATATCTTAGTTAAACTAGTTACTGTAAATATGGAAAAGTTAACATTATTAAAGTGAGCTATGAAAATGACAACTATTATGTTTGGTAAGTGACATTTCTTTAATGAAATAATCAAAACGGTTTACAGTGAAGAAGAAAAAGTCCAAATATTTACTTGTTATATACAAAATAACAAAAATAAACATGCAGTAAAAAGAACATTTAGGGTGTATCCAAATCAGCCAACACTATCAGAAAATACGTTCAAAAATATTTACCGAAAGGTGAATAATACCTCCAGTCTTAGTAGAAAAAAGCATGTAGTTCAAGCAAACTAGGAAGAACAGCTAGATATACTGCTTCATATCAAAGGTAAGCCCATCCATATTTATTCGCGAATAGACTATTTTGAAACATTGTATTATTTTCTAGAAAATTCTGAATGTAGTATAAATAATGCAGTCGATCAATTAGGTAAAAGTTATTCCAAAATTCAACGTATGTTAAAAAATAACAACTACAGACCATATTAAATTTTACCCGTGCAAGTTTTAACAGAGGTTCACAAAAGGAAAAGGCTGGACTTCTGCCGCCAGATGATACAAAATTTGGATGAAGATCCCGATTTTTTTACTAAAATATTATGAACTGATGAATCATCCTTTTCTATGGCAGGAGTTTTTAATAGGAAAAATCGAAGGTCGTGGGAAAACAAGTACAACAGAAAAAGATTGGTAAAACAAATAAAAAAAATCAAGAATAAAAACTGTTAGCGTTTGGTGTGGAATTTTTAGAAACAAAATTGTTGGGCCTATATTTTATGATTATATTTTAACTGAAGTTACCTATCTGGAAATAATTATCCCAGAAGCAGAAAATATTCTTTTGCAGAATTTTCCGGAAGCTGAACTTGATATGATTTGGATGCAGGATGGGGCAACTCCGCTTAGTGTCCTACCCGTTTGAGATCATTTGAATAATGTATTCCCAATATGGATAGGGAATAATGGACCTATTAAATGTCCACCTAATAGTCCGGATTTGACCCCTAATCATTTTTTTGGGAATTTCCAAAAGACATTGTCAATAATAATAATCATAGTATTCAAGTCATTCAAGACAGAATTCGACTTGAAATAAACAATCTGAATGTAAATAATGAAGCCATTTCCGGTTCAATTATAAATATAAGAACACGTTATCAATTATGCATTGACAATAATGGTGGACATATCGAACTTCTTTTATGAGTTATCATTTATTTATATTCAAATTTCCTATATAAGTCTTTGTTATCAATTTCGTATAAATGTTTGGTTTTTTTCTTCCTCACTGTAAACTTTTGATTTCATTGACGAAATGTCACTTATCAAACATAATAGTTGTCATTTTCATAGCTCACTTTAATAATGTTAACTTTTCCATATTTACGATAACTAGTTTTACTAAGATATTCGACGTTTAATAACTCAAAAGCAGTATACGGTAGGGGTAACATATGATATATTTTTGAAATCAGGAACAAAGTATTATTCCAAAAATTTAATAATATACAGGGTATCCCATTTAAAAAATACATATATTTTTTTGTATCCCCTGAAATCTGCAAGTTACTGTACTTTTGATAGCATTTTAACAAAGTTCGTCACAACCACACAAGTTTTATTTAAAACTTTTTTTTCTATAGACAATAATAACGCTGATAAGGGGTGGGAAATTCATAATGAATAACCCTGTACAAAAGGCATAGTTTTTAACAGAAAAAAATAAGTGCAGGAGTAGCAATTGTAAATTTCCCCTTGTTTTTGATTGTATACTTTTTGCTTTAAATTACGACGCCAACAACTTTTTGTATTCATATAAGAAAAAGATTTAGTTATATTATAATTTAGTAGAATTACAACAAAATGTTGCTATACTAGATTTAAATGCGCAAAATCTTCTTTTTGGTTTATTTCAATAATAAAGATGATTACTAAAATATAATCTAAAATTCGATACATCTTAATATACATCTTAAGAGAGCTAATCGAACCAGTGTTTGTAAGGTAATTTTTCAAAATTTATTTCTTCCATACGGTTTGGTCAAATTACACCAAATTTGGAGGATCAGTTGTTGAAAGTGTACTAGAGGGTACATGTATATCTATTTTAATTAATTTTCATTTTGTGTAGGGAAAATTTATACTGTAAATATAAGTTAAATTTGGACGTGATTAGCTCCTGAATTATGATATCAATCGGTAAAATTCGAGATAAAATTCATACATGTCATCTAGAATGAATCTTCATAATTATGCTCAGCAAGTTTCAAACTTTTATTCCGTACCATTTGGTTAAAAAGAATTTTCTAAATAAGTATCTTTGTTACTACAAGTGGAGCAAGGAAGTGTTACCTCTATCGGAAATCGCACCTCAATGAAGTCGGTGAATAAAACGTCCAGTGAAGGTATAGTCAAGAGCAAAATTATTCAGCGGCGCATGTATAAAAACTTTCTAGAGAGTGACACAGCTATCCGAAGCTTTTTCCCGACTAGGCCCCTTAATATTCTAAAGTCCATTTTGAAATAAAATGATAGATATGAATTTCTGGCCAGAAAGTAATTATCCACCTTATTTACAATAAGGGTCTAAGTAGATGGTGGTTTTAAACTAAGGCTGGGAATTTTCCATATTTTGGTATTCGAATATTCGTTCGTAAAAATATTCGAATATTTGAACTATTCGGATATTCGAATATTCGGATTATTCGAATTATTCGAATAGGTATTCGAATTATTTGGACATTCAAATATTCGGATCTTCGAATTATTCGAGTATTCGGAAATTCGAGTATTCGGATATTCGATTATTCGAATACCCAAATAATCCGAATTATTCGAATAGGTATCCGAATAATCCGGATCCTCGCATATTTATTATTAATAGGTGAATACTCTATTTGAGTATTTGGTTGGATAGACCACAATAATAGTCGTGACATAATCCACTAACCAGCAATTTGATTTGCTTTCCATACCCACAATAGGGTATGTCTCCTGTACATGTGCTTTAAGGGTCAGAATTATTTAGTTAGTATTTTATTTTAGGATTGAGGCGCTATTATTCACATTTAACTATTGAAGCTTAAATAAAACGAAAACAGAGCTAGTTTAGTATACTTCTGTGTCATAACTATTTTCCTTTTAAAAAAAAAAATAAATAAATAAAATAATAAAAGTGCTCTAAAATTAGAATGTTTTTAAAAAAGACGCAGATTGTGAAGGTAAAACAAATACATGAAAAGTCAATAGTTAAATATTTACAGGTTTTCTAAAATTTAAAATTTAATTTTAACCCCTGCCTTAGTACAGTAAGAATAAGGTCGAGGCGAGAAAGAGATGGAACAGTTTGACTGGGAGTAAAACGTGCCATTAATGTGATCTATTTATATATTTTGATTTTAGAATATATACTATACCTACTATCTACCTACTTTGGTTGGATGCATACTGCATACCTATTCGTACATAATTTAATAATATATTTTAATATTCAAATTTACTCAAATATAATCGAACATTCGAATATATTCGAGTATTCGATTATTTCGAATATTCGAATAATTTTCTATTAGAATAATTCGTATTCGAATACTCGAATATTCGAATACTTGAATTATTCGTATTCGATTTCCAGCCTTATTTTAAACCCCACTTTTTTAGAAAATATAATAATAGTTATTTATGCACCAAGTGCATAAAAAGAAGTTTATGGCGCGCGGCGTGAAAAATTAAATACCGAGGCGTTAGCCGAGGGCTTTAACACGATAAGGGCCATAAACGCTGTTGTGCCCGAGGTGTATACAAATTATTATGTACGACCAGTCTTAATTAATAAATAACACATAAATAGATATGTCGGCTATCTTGCAAATACATCACAAGAATTGCCAATGTGTTAAATTGTGACCTACCGTATATACAACAATCGTTTTGTCGACGTGTTTTGTGTTTTTTCAGTTGAACTGGAAAGGAAAAGAATGAACATTTATTTTCCTGTACCCCACCAGAAATTACCGAAGCGGCAGTGACTGCGACATTGAACTGTTGCCACAGAAGTCGAAGATATTGTATGAAAAATAGAGCAAAAGACCTAAACGGGGCCGTAAAGTGATTTTACGTCCCGGTGGGACGTAAAGTGTAAAGTCCTCAAAGTAAGCATATAGCCACCAATTAAGACCGGTCGTATATAAAGGCGTAAATAAAGAAAAAAAATACACCTATTAAAAGTCGCTAGGATTGATAGTGTACGGTCACTTGTCATTATTTTGAAAGCACTAATTAGATAGCTATCATTTTTAAAAACTTCTAAATACTAATAATTTATTCAAGACACAATTTTTGAATTCTTAAGTTTTAATTGTGTCGACATTAGTAATAATAGCAAGAAAATAAACAGTTTTTACGTAAATTGCTGTCGGCCATGTAGCATGAATAGATGTTTCCTTTTTGTAAGACTAATATTCGAAGAGAAAAAACATATTTCCAAAAAAAAATTTGAGATGAATAATTACTTTTGCTTACTGAAACAACCCCTTGTAAATGATATAGGAAAAAGTTGCTTAATCAAAAAATGTATCTCTATAATTGTACATATTTTATTATCGTCCCAATGAAAGTTCTGGAGTTATCTTGGATATTTACGCCTCCATCTTAATGGGCTGTTTATGCAACTCCTATGGCCTATAGTTTATTAGACGAACTCTACTTATTGTTAAAGATAACGTAGTGAATTTTGATTCACTCGCTCTGAAGCACCGCGTATATTATGTTAAAAATATATTTAAAATTAATGTTCTTGTAATAGGTATAACTTCAAATCGGGCTTAAATAAAGAGAGACGTTAGTAGTTTATGTTATATATGGTTACGATTTTCATTATAGATCAAGTATTGATGCAGGTCAACGACTACAATCGATAAAACAAAGTATCTGCTAAGATAAGAATTTATTATTTAATATCAGTATCAAATTTTAAAACACCTAAATTCTCAGTTCATTTTATACGAGTATTTTTGGGACATTCAAAGATCTCAGTCACTAAAATTTATTGTAGAATTTAACAGATCAACATTGTCACTGTAATAAACCAAAAGAAAGTGTCGAAAAGACAATGATACTAAAAGCAAAAAAGTAATAATCAAAAATAAGTGATGTGCCGTTAGATAAAGAGATTTTCCAACATTTCTATATTCTTCTGCATCATTTAATTCCAGTTTAATTTATATACTTTTTTTTTCACTATCAATCGGTTTTAATGAAAAGTTACCTAATCTCATAGATTTAAGTTCTATATTTCATTGAATGGGTTATACACAAAGAGGAAAAAATTAGTAATTTTAAAAACAAGTTTAGCAAATTTAGTAATCCAAATTGTTTTTACTTCCAGAAAAACTTACTCTAGTTTGAGGACTTTCACAGAATGTGGAATAATATTCTTGTTCTGCAGTCTCCTAATAATTAAAATAAGATAAAATTGTGATAAAACAAAATTGTATGAATTTTATTTTAAACACAAATCAAACAAAGGAAAAATCTCCATGTTAAATAGTGACCGCATAACGTTTTGAATAATCAAAATAATGCATCAATGCATCTTTTACTTTTTGTGCAGTCTAAACTAATCAACATATTTATAATATTTATAGCATGCAAAGTTGTGTTTCTATGTATAATAAGTAATTTTGCCTAAAGTAAATAATAAATATACAACGTGGTGATAATATGTGAAACAAATTCAATAAAATTTTTCAGGAAACTTTTCGAAAAAAATTCTCGAACAGGTCAATTTTGTTTTTCAAAAAGACATCTTTTCGGAGAAATGGCATCCTTTGAACATGTTTCGTTTTCGAGCTATGAGATCCTCGACATATTTTTTTTAAATGGTAACCTATATATTTTTTGTGAATTTGAATAAAGGACTCTTTTCTGTATACGCTGGTATAAAAAAAGTGGGATATTGAAGAGGAAAGTCTTCAAAATATTTGACGTCTAAGTTTCAGTTGTGGTCAAAATTTTGAACATTTATTATAAGTTTTTAAGCCCAATTTAAGTTCGTTTTCAGTGTAATAATTATTACCTAATTAATTCAACATTTCGATAGATTATTTAGTAATTTTTTTTATTTCAATTTTTTAAGTTGCGGAGTCGCTGTCATTTTCTTAACTGTCCGCTGATATTTTTTCGCTGGATTTGATTAGAGGTTTAAATTCTAGAGACGGCAATATGGACATCATTGTCCAAGCATATTTTTCTAATTATTAAGATGTCTGAAGCTTTGAAGTCAAATATCTTGAAAACTTTCTTCAATATGCCACTTTTTTATACTAGCGTATGCAGAAAAGCGTCTTCTATATGAATCCATAAAAGAAACTGATTGCTCTTTAAAAAAATAATACCGAAGACGTCATAGCTGAAAAAAACGCAATTAAAGGAAGATATTTATTAGATACGATGATTTTCTGAACAACTAAATTTACCTATCTGAGCATCTTTGCGAAAACTTTCCCTGAAAAGTTTTATTAAATTTGTTACATACATTATTACTACACTGTATAAAATAACAGTAATTTACCTACTTTAATATATTTATTTAAATTTTAAAGTATTATATAAAAAAGCTGGTTTTTTATCGATTTTAAACAAAAATAAAACATGAAATGTTGATAAAAGAGAATGAGGTGAACAAAGTATCATAAAACTAACTAAATTTAATGGCTTTCTAGTATTTTAATTTTGCTTTACACTATAAATATTGGTATGTCACACTATAATGACATAATACACGCATGAAAAGCATGGAGACTTAAGTTTAAAAGAAACGTAATGCACTAGGGAATTATACAATGCCTGGAAATAGTTCAAAATTAAATTATAAGGACTTTTCATAAGAAAGGAAAACACTACAATTATATTTATGGTGTGTCCAAACCACCATTATATTGGAGTCAAAAATCACGATAAAAGTAGTGGCAATGAGGTTTCTTGGTGCTGATTTACTAATAATTCCCACCAAACGTAAATGATAATATACTGTTTCTGAAACATCAAATAATCAAAAAACTAATAAAAATAATAATCAAAATAATCAAATACATAATACAATACATAATAATACATAATTTGTTTAACAAAGGCTATCAAACCCCTCCCATTTTACAAGTTTTCGAAACTTTAGCACAAATATCCTATAGTTGTTTGGCACAATCACTCCCAAAGTTAGCGTATATATAAGAGTGGTTATATAAAAGGGTTAACATCTTCTTTTCAGACCCCCACATGTCCTATTTGTTTAAAATTTAGAAACACAGTTGCTCCACCTAGCATAGACTAGTACACGGGGGAGCAGACAGATTGACGCTAGCCTCTTTATATGACCTCTCTTGTAGATGTGCTAGCTCTGAAAATTGTTGTCCCCGTCTATGCTTGCTCTGGGCTATTTGTGCCAGAGGTCCGAAAATTAAATATGAACGGGTGGGGGAGGGCTAGCGTCAATCTACCCCTTCCTCAAAATGACCAGCTATTATCTGAGAAAATATCGATTTTTTAATGTTAATGGTTTTGTGCTAGTCTAGCTAGGTATGGAAATTGTGTTCCTAAATTTTAAACAAATAAGGAGTGATCAGTAAGTCTGAAAAGAAAATGTTAACTCTTTATATGATCACCCTTGTAAATGTACTAGCTTTGGGAATGATTGTACCAAACTGCTTGCTATAGGCTATTTGTGCCAAAGTTTCGAAATACTTAACGTGATACCGGTGTCGTGGGGGGGGGGGCGCTAGCGTCTCCCCCTTTTACAACCTTTATTCATTTATTATGCAAAGGTGTGCTAGCCGTGAAGCTAATTCTGTTAGACTGTGCCCGATGTTTGCCAACGAAACTGGGATGAAAAGTAATGTTGACTGATCCCCATTAGTTTGAATAACAATATAATTTAGTTTTGTCTGTTTCGACATAATATTTTACTTACTGAATTTGCCTGATAGTGTTTTACAACGTGTATTATTTTCTTTGTAGCCTGCTAAAGTTTAATTTTAAACTCTTTTCAGACCCTGCATGTATAAATACAAATAAACCAAGAATAAATAAAAATAAACCAAAAATAATATTAGTAGACTACATTAAAATGGACCGTCAGTATGGACGGATAATGTTAATATTTTACATAGACATAATACCTAATGGCGGCTGGTGGTCAGTTTAACTAGATGGGCAATAATGACAATATTCGTTATAAATTTTCAAAATTCTTATTTTTGTGCTCGATTTGGGGTTGCTCAAATCGAAGTATAACTCAGTTGGCAATTGCCAAACCTGCTAACCCTGACCAGCCGGCACTAACGACACCAACGACAACCTACCAAGCAAAATGGATAACACGTATAATTTGTTTAAATACATGGTTTTGTGATGAAGTTTCTGTTGTTCAATTTGGTGTAGATAATACTTATTTAAAGATAATTTAATAATATTTAAAAATATCTTAACAAGAAAAAAATAGTGGAAAATAAAGATGAGTTTATCTCCTAGCGTCGTGATTGGCCGACGTTAAGTAAGTGATTAAAAAAATGGTTACATTTCATTTACATTTTTTTGCTACCTCGTTTTTAATGTATTTGTAATTAAAGTGAATTACAATACATTTAAAGCGTATAGTAGGATAGTTAGTATATTACTTCTTATTATTTTCAAAATAATCTAACATAAGCCCTATAAAATATCCTACAGAAAAGCATGAATATTACTCATTTATTGTAAGATTGTAAGAATAGTGGGTATTTAAATGATTATATGAGCCACCCCAGGGGCGGTCGGGTCCATGGAAGCAAGGGAAGCAGTGCTTCCCTTGGGATTATTAAAAAATAAACACATAATTAGAACTTAATTATTATTTATCACATATATTAATCATTAAAATTTACTTTTTACCCAATTTCAATAGACACGGCCCTGCATTTCAGCAGCTGAGATAATGTTGCACGCTAAAACCGTAACGATGACGCACTCAATTAATCGAGCCAATATGAACTCGCGCGACTTCGATATAACTGATAAGCAACTTCTTGAAATGCATCCCATCCCCACTTCATAATCTTGATATCTGAGCAGTATAGCATAGTAATGCGTCTTGTTTTATAGATTTTAATATCGATTTTAATATTATACTTAATAGTAATCTTCCTAGTATTATTCTCAGCTTTTGTGCTATATTTGTAAAAAACTTTTTTGGTGTTTCTAAACCTGTGGTGTGGCGACAAGTGATTCTTAAAACGTTGAGCATTAGTGCGCATATAAGCAGTTTTAGAATTGCTTATTCAATATGGAAGCTGGTCCTAGCACTGTGGAAAATATTATTTGCGTTTGTATGGTGTGCAGTTTGTTGAAAAAGGGATTCTCAACATATTCGTTTCAAGATAAACTGGATATTATTAGAAACGGAAGACCAACACCTGATTTAAAACTTTTAAAAACGAAAGTTAAATCATGCTATAGGTACTTTAATATTGAAATGTACAGTGCTAATCAGTGGTTAACGGGTTGTGAAAATTTGTGTAAATTATTTTGTTGGCCATGTGTACTTTTCACAAATGAAAAAGGTGTTTGGAATAAAAATGGCTTTTCAGATTTAAGCAACATTAACAAAGTGGCAAAGAGGCATGGTAAGTGTGAAACATATTTTGCGAGCGGTTCTAAAAAAAAAAAACATTTGGAAAATCACGAATTGAGCATTCATTAGATCAGCAGTTGAAAGAAAGTGACCGTAAGCATAATGAACTTTTCTCGGCGAAAATTAATTTAGTTTTAGAGGTCATCTGAATCTCGGAGCGTTGCTAATAGGGGCAATTTCATCAATTTAGTTGATTTATTAGCAAAATACGATACAATTTTAAGTAACCATCTGGAACACTCCACGGTATTTCGCGGTACATCAAATCATATTCAAAATGATTTCATTCAGTCGATAAGCAATATTGTTTTAAAAAAGATCAAGCAAGAAATAAAAAAGCTCCTTTTGTTGCAATTATGTTAGATGAAACAACCGATATTACGAATATTAGTCAGTATTGTCAATCGTAGTATGATACATAAATCCAAATGGGAAAGTCCAAGAGCGCTTTTTAGGTTAGACGTAACAACGCAGAGAACGGCTGCAGCTTTATATGCTATAGTTTGTCAGATAGTCGATGATCTACAGTGTGGTGCTAAACTTATCGCCCAAAGTTATGATGGGGCCGCTGTAATGGCTGGTGAATTGGGGAGCCTGCAGGCCAAAGTAAAAGAGACTTTTCAGAATGCAATATTTGTACATTGTTTTGCGCATCGATTAAATTTAGTTCTTGCTCAATCTGCAGCGTGTCTTAAAGAGTGCAAAGTATTTTTTTTTCAAGTATTAGTGGAATGGCTGCCTATTTTTCAAAATCATCAAAACGGACACGAGCTTTAGATTTGGAAGTACAGAAGAGACTACCAGTTGCAGAGTTGCTCCAACACGATGGAATTACAATGGGAAGCTAGTGCAAACTGTATTTGATTATCGACAGCCTCTAATTGATTTATTGGAAAATGTTTTACAAAGCAAAGATGATTGGGACACCGAGACTTTGAATGGATCCAGAGGTTAGATTCATTGAAAAGAGACTTTGATTTTAATTTTTTTGTTAAATATTTTCTCCGAAATATTCCCATTTACTGACAATTTATTCAATATTTTGCAAACTAAATCAAATGACGTTAGATTTTGTGTAAAGAAAATTAAAGAATTCAAAAAATTGGATTTGTAACAAAAAAGAAATGAATTTGAAAAGTTCTGGGAAAAAACTAAGTAATGACAGTTTAGACGCTAAGAAAAAGAATACGAACTGAATTTGATCGTAGAACTTCATATCGAGGACTTTTTATCGAAATTTTGGACAATATCACTGGGCAACTAAATAATAGATTTAAAAATTTTAGTGATATACAATTTTTAGAATTGTGTAATTTTAATGAATTTAAAAATAAACGGTTTCTACAAAACGCACATCAGTCATTGAGTGATAACTACGGAATTTTTTTTGATATAGTTGGGTTACGATTGGAACTTTCAGTTATTTATACTACAGAAGATATTAGTCAGAAACATAACGCCAACGAACTGATTATCCTTATAAAAGAAAATAGTTTGGATCAGGCCTACTCTGAAGTGTTGAAATTGTGTAAGTTAGTGTTGACGATACCTGCAACTAGTGCTTCGGTTGAACGCAGTTTATCGACCTTAAAAAGAATAAAAACTTTTTCAAGAATTTCAACCAGTGAAGAGCTGCTGTCAAAATTGTCCCTGTTGACAATAGAAAGGGACTTTGTAAAGGAGATGTCCCAAAATTCAAACTTTTACGACGAAGTTATTTCCGACTTCGCAAAAAAGGAGAGGCGGATTAAACTACATTATAAATAGGTAGGTATGTGCATGTTAACTACTTAACTAGCCGGCTCGATTTATAGTTGGCTAGAGAGTGCACGATGGCAAGTGTGACTGAACAAACTCTCTATTTCGCTGCGGGTTCGATCCCCGCCACCGGCACTGGCAATGTCGGTGGGTATGGTTGTGTGTCTGCGTTTTTTTCATAAGTGCAACCCTTGCCCGTGCAGCTTCGGCTTTGGAATCGGGGGTTGTCTAATTTTTGCGGTGTTTTTTATGTTTTATGTTTATTGAGGAGTAGCGGTCCTACAAGTGTACTTTTTTTCTAGATATCATAACTTTGCGGTTTTCGACATTTGCTTTAAAATGAGTATACCGAAGTCACGCCCCTTTTCTAAAAAAAATGTTGCCTCGCTTCGCTCGGTGCTTCGCACTACCCATCACCCCTGTATCACAAACTGCTTCCCCTGTATCAAAACTCACCGCACGCCCCTGAGCCACCCTCCAGTCATTGTTCCATAGTTTTCCGAAATACCTTTAGTTAATGGAAACAGAAACCTAATTTTTACAGGGTATTTAGTTTATCAGGATAAAACGCTATTTTAGACAACAATGTTCCCATAAATAATTTTAGTTTTTGTGGATCTCGACTGCGACAATTATTTACTTAAAACCTTAATGGCTGCGTTACAGTGTGCAGTACTTCCGCAATAGCATATCATTGCAAGCAAGACATTTCAGTGGCAAGGCGGTGCCTGCAACATTTCTTGGTGTGTGTTTTACAGCTGGCAATTCTTTCTATATTGCAATATTTAGCGCAAGAATCGCCAAAATAAATTGTACTGTGTCTAAACAGACTATACATTAATGTAATTAACCTAACTTGTAATTGTAAAACTTCTGTTTTGTTTTTTGGAATGGCTTTAATGAATAGGCGACATAATGTTCTAGTAACTTTGTGTCTATGTTGGTAAAATGACACTCACTAAATTATCCACCAAAATTTCAGCTGAAATTGCAGTAAAAATCACGCAGAACCGATTTTCCGCAATAAGAACAGGTAAAATGACGCTAATTAATCATAAAACATTTATAATTAGGGATTTTTTACTCGTATATTAGAATGGCCAATAGAAATTTCTTCATAACAATAATGTCATATGGCTTACAGATGTACAGCATTAATGCTTTTAACAGATCACAGAGTGCTGATATCCATGTGTCACTTGTGGTCATGTGGGGCTAAACTTATTATGAAACAGGAAAGCTCAATGGTATTAAAATTATATACCACTTTAATACCCTTTGAGCTAACAACCTATTTCGATAATAAGCTTGCTCCGTCACCGAAAGCAGACGGTCGTTAAAAAGCAACGAGGATGTACATGTTTAATCTGCTTTCTATGTTACTGTATGTACGTAGGTGTAAATTTTGATATAAAACTTCCAGTCGACCTTCGACCCACATAAGGCCCATTTTAAGGGCTCTATTCTCAGTAATAATATATTATGGTCTTACGATTTTGTCGATTAAATTTTTATTTATGAGAGTTTGTTGCTTGGTAACCTCACGAGAAAATTTATTGATCAAAATCACGAACTCATAGGGCGAGGGATTTTACAACTAAATTTGTCGAGGGTTCTTACTAAACAACAAATCTTGAATGTTTTAAATAAAAATTTATTCATAAAAAATCGTAAGCACTCAATCGCAAAATTAACCAGATACTAGGTTTTCTTATGGCAAATTTACGAAAACGCTCTGTATATTGATTTAACATAGATACACATATGTAAACACATAAAAGATATAATGTTCGAGTTATTTGGACTTTCACGTATTAAGAGAATAATTTGTTATTACTTATTTTTTAGATATCCTTCAATTGTCAGCGTTTTACTTGTTTTACACAACTCTTTAATTTGTTTCGATTACTGTTTTTTGTGTGTTTCTGACTTTTCCGAAGAAAAGAGAAAGTTTTATTGTTAGAAATTTCGTAATGAGTCCTGAAGAAGCCGCTCAAGCTGATGTTTTACATACTGATGGACACAGCATCCGATATATCGCCAACTTCCTTGACATCCCTCGAAGCACTATATTTGATGCAACACAAAGGTTCGGGGAAACTGGTTCTTACTTAAAAAAACCTGGACAAGGGAGACCACGAGCAATAAATGAAGTTGAAGACCGACTTATTCGACTCCAAGTTCTGCGAGAACGGACACAGTTTAGGAGACTGGTAGATGTTCGTGGTACCTTGGTTTCATTCGATAATGTACGAAGAAAGTTGAGGGAACAAAATTTAACACCTCATGCACCAGCTACTGGCCCTCATTTGTACGCAGGTCATCGCAGGCAGCGCTTGGAATTTGTGCGAACTCATGCCGATTGGGATATGGACTAATTGCGACAAGGTATTCACCTGATCGTCGCCAAAGAGTATTTAGACGACCTGGAGAACGATATGCCCAGTGTTACTTTTCTCCTAGAGTACAGTTTAGTGATGGAGGTGTAGTGATATGGGGGGGCATTTCTCTGGAAGCTCTTACGTCCCTTGTAACATTTCGGCTAGGTAGCCTCAATGCTGATAGGTACATCGGGGGATAATGCGCTACCGCACATAGCCCGGATAACTCGCCAATATCTTCACCATATTGGTATTGAGGTACTAGGATGGCAATCCAAGAGTCCTGACCTAAACCCGATAGAGCAAAAGTGAGACAACTAAGACAGAAGAATTAGGCGAAACTACGGTGAGTTCCATACAGTACTTAAGCTGAAACAGGCGCTGCTGAATGAATGGAAGCCGATATCCCAGGATGGTTGCTGCTTTGATATAAAGCATGCCACAAACAATGCGAGCTGTCGTTCAAGCTCGAGGTGGAAATACTCGATATTCAGGCATGTTTTTTCACAGTTCTCTATTTTTTCAAATTTGCAAAAAATGTATTTTTTATGTTATTAAAGTAAAATTTTCGTTTATTTTATAATGTAATATTTATTCTTGAAAATTCAATTAAAATTAATTTGATTCAAATTGAAATTTTCCTGAAAAACCCAGTGTCCGGTTAATTTTTCGGTTGAGTGTACTTACTTGATCAGACTATTTCCCAAAAAAACAATAAAATTTATAATTCAATACAATAAATATTATTGTTCTTAAATGACACTTCGCTAAAACGATCCATTTTAGTTACGTCAAATGAAAGATTTCTCAATAAAATTAATTTAAGTGACTTTTTTTGAAAGTTTGCCCCTAATAAAGCGTTTTCATTGAAGCTTGTGACAAAAATTAAGCAATTTTATTGAATGTAGGTACATGTGGAAAATAGTCCCTATAATAACGGCATTATTAGTGCCAAGGAAAAATATTTGTTTTAGAATAATCAGATACATACCATTTGTTTTAAGCAGTTGCAAAAATTAGAAGTGTCTGACGCAGATTCCATCTTAATCATTTCTTAAGATTTAAGGATTTCTGCATTGTATTTGCAAATAATCTTAGTGGCATCAAATACGGTGTGTTTTTTTTTTTAAACAATATAATTCTTAGTGTTCTACTCTGCACATTTTACCTTGCGAGTATCGAAAATAATAGAAAGTAATTAGGTACCAAGTTATTAGGGCCTATTTAGAATAAGTTAAAAATAATAAAAACTGTAAAAAATTCTGTAGTAAAATCATTTCTGCAATAAAAATTTTAGTCAAAATTAAAAGATATTATGAGCACAAAATTTTACTGCTCTAGTGTCCAGTATAGTCACAATATGTTTATAGGGTGATGTTGAGACACAAGATTTAAAAAAGAAATTAATTATTAATACTTTCTACAAGGTGAGTGAGTTATAGAGAATGATCCATATAGAGTGTAACTAGAGATCTAGAGATTAATTGGCTCAAAATATGAAGATTTAACTAAACTAGTTTAAATAAAATGTGCCTAATAAATGAGATACAGGGTGTTGAAATAATTTTATTTTAAATGATTTTTTTGAAGTGCTCAAAAACTACTTAGTGGATCAAGTTCAAAATCAGTACAGGTAAGTTTCTTGTGGTGAGAAATCATATCGTATTAGTTTCGACCTAATTTATATAGGGCGTCCAACACAATACATTTAATGATGAAATTGTGATCTACCTCTTTTCAGAACAGCTGTATAGATATTTAGAAATTATGAAGTGTTTACTAATTCTAAGTAAAATAAGATATACTTATCTGAAGTTGCCAAAAACAACCGTTTTCGAGATCTTTAAGGATTAAAAGTTAACTGAATACTACACAATATTTTTATTATTTGCACCAATTTACACGCCATACTTGTATTTTAGTAAAAAAGGTTCAATATAAATTTTGTATTGTTATTGTGAAGTAAACAGTTAAAATACCACGACATAATCATTTTTTCTTATAGAGATAATCATTTTCCTGATAGATATAATCATTTTTCTAATAGAGATGATTTATGTTTATGTCCAACAGCTTTTCCTGGACGCGAAGCAGCCAGAAAATAGCCAAATCGAAGACAGCCTAACCACAAACTGTTTAAATATCTTTATGCCTGTTTATGTGAAACCGGATTTTCATCCTGAACATGATAATGGCCGTTCAAAAATTGTGTCTGTCGATAATGAAAAAGAAATTTTAGTTCACATAACCGAAAATCATGAAAATAGTATTCGTCGTTTATCTGCTACTAAAAGAGTAAATCTGAATAATATTGCATAAAGAAAAACTTTATTCTTATCACTATACTCCTGTACAAAATTTATTACCACATGATCTGCCTACTCGATTATAATATGGACAATTTTTACATAATAAACATAATACTGATCGTTCCTTCTTCGATAAAATTTTATTTATCAATGAATTGACTTTCCATAGACGCAGAGTTTTTAATTGAAGGAACCATCACTTGTGGGATTCCCTGAACCCACATGCTGCGAAAGAAAGACACTTCCAGCATGAATTTAAAATTAATTTATGTTATGGCATAATTGGTGCCTCTTTAAGTGATAGATCCATTTCAGCTAAGACCTAATCTTACCGGCTATTTAGTATTAAAAGTTTCTGAGAAAATGGAAAACAAAATATTTACAATTATTTGTTTTAATAGATTTCAAAACTTTCATTGTGTTATTTGTAGTTTGGATAGTTTATTAAAATAATATGTTGTCTCTTTTAAAATTTTATTTGTAGTACCTATCGTAGTACCTATATGACGTAAGCCTATTTGGTGTAAATAATGAAAATACTGTGTAGTGTGTAGTATTCAGTATTAATCATTAAATATTTCGAAAACGATTGATTTTTAATGCCTTCAAACAAGTATATCTTTTTCACTTAGAATTAGTAAATACATCGACTAAAAATATACAGCTGTTTTGAAAAAGTGTATCACATTGTTATCATTAATATATCATATTGAACGTCCTGTTTAACTTAGGTCAAAACTAATATGAAAGTATAATTTCTCACCACAAGAAATCTACCCATACTGATTTTGAACTTGATCCGTCAAATAGTTTTTGTCTTGCACCGAAAGAAAATAAATATACCAACACCCTGTTTCTCATTAATTTTATTTAAGCATGTTTAGTTAAATCTTCATATTTTGAGTCAAACAATATCTAATTACTCTATGGCCCATTCATCTTACACTCTATATAAATAAAATCTAGATATCCTATACTTATAATAATCGAAGTATAGCAATTAAGTTATTAATAGTCACGGGAACAGTATAATTGTGATAATTTAAAATTTTTTAAATTTATTAGATTTTTATCTATTTCCTCTTAAACCGTTGGTGCTAGATGAGAATGAAGGACTAAAATCACCAAAACAAGAGTTAGTTCAATTTACTTCAAATGTGGCGAATTAATAGAACGAGATGAAAAAATGTTTTTGAAAACTGATAAACAATTTATGTTAGTGTAGATTTTCTTGCTTAAGATGTATTTTGAGAGATAAAATATTTTATTTAAAATTAGTGAACATTAAAAAAATTCTGTTGTTTAATTATACATAAAATTAAAACAAGCAAACTTTTATAACAAAGTGATTATTTTAAATCTTCTCTGATTCTAGAATGTACCAATTCTACTAAATTATATTTAGAAACATTATTTTCTCGCATACAAAATTTATGGGTAATACAGGGTGATTCACGTAGCTCGTTCGTTAGAAACATTTTGACTTCCCGAAATCGTTTTGTTACGTATTTGCTATCCACACAAACACCTATACTTGTAGATTCGTTGATTGAAAGTCCAGGTAACACTTACTCACTACTTTATTTACTAATTAACAATTAACAACAATAGATTAATTACTGTCTTAACTATAATCACACTTGAACACTTATAAGTCTCTTTCTTATTTCTTCTTTACTCGTTCACGTTCAACTTAAGATTGATTCTCGGCCTACTGTGTGTCTTATTTATACATCCATTCACACGTTCTAGAGCAGTCCAGAATATTCCCGGCCGCCATTAGCGTACAATTCCAGTCTCATCCAACCAGTCTACACAGTCCCGTGGCGTAACAATATTAATATAAAATTTGGTGGCCGACCATAGTCGACTGCTGCAAGTCTAAATAGAATATTTTCAAAATGGCGCCACTTCCGGAAATACCGGAAATCGACGTCACCTTTGTTTTTTTAATGAAAACCCCATTTTGATTTCATATTTGGATTCTACATTAAATTGTTAGTTCAGAACATCCCGGTTGTCAGCACTTATCTGTCATAGTTTCTGACATATGAAACTTTTTTCGCAAAAATCAGGGTTGCAGGGGTCCTTTAAGAAATTCATAACCCCTGAGCCATTGGAAATGAATAAATGGAGTTTTTTATTCAATCTTTAAAGGTTTGGCCGATATTTTGCATTATTGCTCACACTTTTGTTTTGTTTCATGTGCCTACTGCGATTTTTCAGAGTTGACAATCAAAAAATATCAAAAACTTCATTTTTTCAAGTGAAAACTATCATCTCTGACACCAATCAACGTAAAATGAATTTTAGGGCTACTGTTAACATTGTATATTCCTATTTTCAGTCGTTTTTGAGTTATTAGCATTTTTTGAAAGAAATATTATTGTTTTTTCCTCAACGGTAGTTAGTTGTATTAGGCTTTGGAAACAAATGCCAAATGTCAAATCTAGCCACTGATGAGTGAGTTTTTTGACATTTTTTGAATGACAACTTTGAAGAATCAAAGTAGGCGCATAAAACATAACAAAAGTGTCAGCAATAATGCAAAATATCGACTAAATCTTTAGGAATTGAATAAAATTATCTATTTAATTACTTCCAATGGCTCAGGAGTTATGAACTTCTTAATGGACCCCTCCAGCCCTAATATTTTGCGAAAAAAGTGACATATGTCAAAACTAATACAGATAAGTGCTGATAACTGGGATGTTCTGAACGCACAATTTAATGTAGAATCCAAGTGTGAAATTAAGGTATTTCTATGTTAAAAGCAAAGATGGCGTCGATTTTCGGTATTTCCGGAAGTGGTGCCATTTTGAAAATATTTTCTTTAGATTTGCAGCAGTGGATTATGGCCGGCTACCAAATTTCATATTATTACGATTTCAGGAAGTCAAAAATTTTCTAACGAACGGGCTACGTGAATCACCCTGTATAAATTGGTAAATATTCCATTCAAATTTAATTCAAGTAAAACGTCGATTTCAACTTATTTAGACAATCGGTGTTGCATTTGACTTATGAAATTTTTCAACGTAGCACATACTAATCTGAATAAAGTTTCTACCGCAGCTCTTTCAGTATTTATTCATAACACATATCCTTGGTAAGGATTGGTTTGGTGCTCCATATCCTAAAAAAATACAAAATGTAGTCACGTGAGTAAAGGTTTGAGTTAAGTATCCAAATGTCGAGATCCCTGAAGCTTCCATGAGGTTTAGAGTATTGATCCAAAGTCAGCTTTACTGATTGCACAGCAAATTGTGTACCTTTTGGAACGAAGCGGTATTTGGTTGTTACCTAAGGGATTTTCTAAATTTAACTTATTCAGATATCCATTATGGTGTGACAGTTACGAAAACTAAATTTGTCGATCACATCGAGATTATGATGTAAAAGTTATGCAAATTTAGTTCAGAAAATATTTCTCTTTGCTATTGCAATACCTATAATGTTACATAAAAGTCAATAATTTGTAAATGCATTAAATTGGATATCAGGAATTGTGTGATGGTTAGTTTGGTCTCTCCGGTGCTATTCTTAGAGTGTCCATTGTCTTGTCGATAATATACATTTTTTCTTACTTGTACCATTTTTATTAAATTCTTGATGATACGATTGACTGCTAGGAGTATCTGTGGTTACAAATTTATCAAGAAGATGTTATTGCGTTTGCTCAGATGGTAGAACAAAGAACAATCGCAGAAAACCATAATAACTGAAAATTCTATACATATAAACTTGAAATAATAACTGGTTGGAACAATGTAGTACCTGTGGCAACTCATATTAGTAAAAATGTACTGCGTCCTCTGAATGATTGCATAGCTGCCAAATATTTTAGAAAATATGACTATATTGTTTCTTATACATTTCTTATGTTATTTATGAGACAAAATATTCAGGAGCCTCAGCTTACAGTGATTTTAGGTTACGTTACATCAGGGGCGTGCGATGAGGTTTGATACAGGGGAAGCAGTTTGTGATATAGGGTGATGGGTAGTGCAAAGCCCCGAGCGAAGCGAGGCAAAATTTTTTTTAAGAAAAGGGGCGTGGCTTCGGTATAATCATTTTAAAGCAAATGTCGAAAACCGCAAAGTTATGATATCTAGAAAAAAAGTACACTTGTAGGACCGCCACTCCTCAATAAACATAAAACATAAAAACCACAAAAATTAGACAACCCCCGATTCCAAAGCCGAAGCTGCACGGGCGAGGGTTACACTTATGAAAAAAACGCAGACACAACCATACCCACCGACATTGCCAGTGCCGGTGGTGGGGATCGAACCCGCAGCGAAATAGAGAGTTTGTTCAGTCACACTTGCCATCGTGCACTCTCTAGCCAACTATAAATTGAGCCGGCTAGTTAAGTAGTTAACATGCACATACCTATCTATTTATAATGTAGTTTAATCCGCCTCTCCTTTTTTTGCGAAGTCAGAAATAACTTCGTCGTAAAAGTTTAAATTTTGGGACATCTTCACAAAGTCCCTTTCTATTGTCAACAGGGACAATTTTGAAAGCCGCTCTTCACTAGTTAAATTTCTTGAAAAAGTTTTTATTCTTTTTAAGGTCGAAAAACTGTGTTCAACCGAAGCACTAGTTGCAGGTATCGTCAACACTAACTTACACAATTTCAACACTTCAGAGTAGGCCTGATCGAAACTATTTTCTTTTATAAAGATAATCAGTTCGTTGGCGTTATGTTTCTGACTAATATCTTCTGTAGCATAAATAACTGAAAGTTCCAATCGTAACCCAACTATATCAAACAAATTTCCGTAGTTATCACTCAATGACTGAAGTGCGTTTTGTAGAAACTTTATTTTTAAATTCATTAAAATTACACAATTCTAAAAATTGTATATCACTAAAAAATCTATTATTTAGTTGCCCATTGATATTGTCCAAAATTTCGATAAAAAGTCTTCGATATGAAGTTCTACTATCCACTATAAATTCAGTTCGTATTTTTTTTCTTTGCGGCTCTAAATTGTCATTACTAGTTTTCTCCCAGAACTTTTCAAATTCATTTATTTTGTTACAAATCAAAATTTTGAATTCTTTAGTTTTCTTTACACAAAATCTAACGTCATTTGATTTAGTTTGCAATATATTGAATAAATTGTCAGTAAATGGGAATATTTCGGAGAAAACATTTAACAAAAAATTAAAATCAAAGTCTCTTTTCAATGAATCTAAGTAACCTCTGGATCCATTCAAAGTCTCAGTGTCCCAATCATCTTTGCTTTGTAAAATATTTTCAAATAAATCAATGAGAGGCTGTCGATATTCAGATACAGTTTGTACTAGCCTCCCATTGTAATTCCATCGTGTTGGAGCAACTCTGGGTAGTCTCTTCTGTACTTCCAAATTTAAAGCTCGTGTCCGTTTTGATGTTTTGAAAAATAGGCAGCAATTCCACTAAGCCATTACAGCGGCCACATCATAACTTTGGGCGATAAGTTTAGCACCACACTGTAGATCATCGACTATCTAACAAACTATAGCATATAAAGCTGCAGCCATTCTCTGCGTTGTTACGTCTAGAAATCCTAAAAAGCGCTCTTGGATTTTCCCATTTGGATTTATGTATCGTACTACGATTGACAACTGACTAATATTCGTAATATCGGTTGTTTCATCTAACATAATTGCAACAAAAGGAGCTTTTTTATTTCTTGTTTGATCTTTTCTGAAGCAATATTACTTATCGACTGAATCAAATCATTTTTAATATGATTTGATGTACCGCGAAATACCGTGGAGTGTTCCAGATGATTACTTAAAATTGTATCGTATTTTGCTAATAAATCAACTAAATGGATGAAATTGCCCCTATTAGCAACGCTCCGAGATTCAGTATGACCTCTAAAACTTAAGTTCATTTTCGCTGAGAAAACAAACAATGTCAGTAAGTTTTTTTTAACACTTCTCGATTATTTTTACAAGTTCATTATGCTTACGGTCACTTTCTTTCAACTGCTGATCTAATGACTGCTCAATTCGTGATTTTCCAAATGCTTTTTTTTTAGAACCACTCGCAAATGAGTTTCACACTTACCATGCCTCTTTCTCACTTGTGAATGTTGCTTAAATTTGAAAAGCCATTTTTATTCCAAACACCTTTTTCATTTGTGAAAAGTACACATGGCCAAGAAAACAATTTACACAAATTTTCACAACCCGTTAACCACTGATTAGCACTGTACATTTCAATATTAAAGTACCTATAGCATGATTTAACTTTTGTTTTTAAAAGTTTTAAATCAGGTGTTGGTCTCCCGTTTCTAATAATATCCAGTTTATCTTGAAGCGAATATGTTGAAAATCCCTTTTTCAACAAATTGCACATCATACAAACGCAAATAATATTTTCCACAGTGCTAGGACCAGCTTCCATATTGAATAAGCAATTCTAAAACTGCTTATACGCGCACTAATGTTCAACGTTTTAAAAATCACTTGTCTTGTCGCCACACCACAGGTTTAGAAACACCAAAAAAGTTTTTACAAATATAGCACAAAACCTGAGAATAATACTAGGAAGATTAATATTAAGTATAAAATTAAAATCGATATTAAATTCTATAAAACAAGACGCATTACTATGCTATACGGCTCAGATATCAAGATTATGAAGTGGGGATGGGATGCATTTCAAGAAGTTGCTTATCAGTTATATCGAATTCGCGCGAGTTCGTGTTGGCTCGATTAATCGAGTGCGTCATCGTTACGGTTTTATCGTGCAACATTATCCCAGCTGTTGAAATGCAGGTCCGTGTCTATTGGAATTGGGTAAAAGTAAATTTTAATGATTAATATATGTGATAAATAATAATAATTAGGTTCTAATTATGTGTTTGTTTTTTAATAATCCTAAGGGAAGCACTGCTTCCCTTGCTTCCATGGACCGACAGCCCCTGCGTTGCATATCTGTTTATTATTATTTTTTTCAATTTTACTCAAATCCAACACAGACACAGGAAATATTCACAGGACGAGAATCAAAACAAAAAAATGACAGATGTCAATAACTACTAGAAGAAAATTAATTATACATAAATTTTAACAAAAAGATCACTAGAAAAACTTAGGACTAGATACAATTTATATGTGTACACAAAATTCTAATAAAAGTTACGCAAGAACGACTGTCTTAATATTTCATGTACTGTGATCAAGGCATTGGTGTAGATTGCAAGGCATGGGTCAGACAAGTTACATAAATCGTATTGGGATATGTGGATTCTAAAAACCTGGCAGCTTTACACAAACACTGTGTCTTAGGATAGATGTATAACAAGAGGTGTAATCAACAACAGATTGTCGAATGTTGGAATGACACTTGGAAATTCAGTCCTCCTTGATGTAAAATTTACATGTATCAAAAATGAGTTGATTGGTGTTATACAAGGTGTTTTACATGTTAGTTTATAAAAATCGTCACTAATAAACTACCAGTATTTTTCAAGATATAAAAAAACGCAATAAAAAGAAAGTTGTTTAGAAATCAGCTTATGCCTTCTTAATAAATTTCAGAAATAAAAATTTACTTTGTTGGAACTGCTCCATTTTTGCAAAAATTAGTGTATTATTTCGAATTTTTAAAAATCATTTTTGCAAGTTAAGAGTGCTCTGAAATCACAAATATCATTTTTAAAATAAATTAGTATTATGAATACCTTTTGTTCTTAACGGCTTATTTTATTTGCAATAAAAACTGACTACTAACAAGAAAAGGGCAGTTCCAATAAAGTAAATTTATGTTCCTAAAATTTGGTAAGTAGGCACAAACTGCATTGTAAACAACATCTTTTAATGGAATTCTATCATATATTGAAAAATAAAGGTAGTTTATTAATGACGATTTTTATAAATTGATTTATAAAACATTACAATATGTTCAACTCATTCTTAATACATTATAGTTTGATAACAAGCAGGACTGATTCGAGAGGTACCATTCCAAAATACGAACACTTTTTTGTCTATTACATTCTTGTTACATCTATCCTGAGACACAGTATATAGTACTCCGGGTGACAATTTGAAAACTTGCACTCATTATATCTCCGGAACTAATGAAGAATCAAAAATCGTCCGGAACCGTTGCGGTGATATGAAGAGGAAACTCGAATATTGTAATAAGTGATGCACATACCACCCACCCCTTCAACCCCAGTTATCTAATTTAAAAATCTTAAATAGTAGCCCCTATGATACCTCATTGAAAAGCAGTTGAAAAGTGCTTTCCAACGATACCAAATAAAGTTTATTTTGTATTTTCGTCTTTGCTCAAAACTATATGCAAAATTTCATTAAAATCGCTTTGGCCTTTCCTGAGATCAAGTGAGGAGTAAATAATCATCAAATAATAGACAAACATACGTATTTTAAAAACCATGCCAAAACATTATATCTTGTAACATGTGAAGATTTATTAAAGAAAATGGTTACATTTGGTAATAATTTATAATCGACCACATAAAATTTAATGAGACTCGGGTAATACCCATGTCTTACGGAGGACGCAAAAAATCAATCAGTATGTGTGAATTTGTGTTGACGGAGCCATGGTGTTTAAGTAATATATAATCATTAATGTTATTATGCATATTTTAAGTAACATTCAGAGTACACCTACACTGCTAATATGTAGTAAACGTTTGTTGCAAACCAATGCGCGAGCAGTTGAGGAAATAATGGTAAAAGCTTTGTGTAATATTAGTGTTAAAAATGAAAATGTTTTACTGCTTGTATAGATGCAGCGACATATGACAATTTGAAAACTTGCATTCGCTATATCTCCGGAAGTAATGAAGATGTCAAAAATCGCCTAGAACCGTTTCGGTGATATGAAGGGGGGGAACTTTAATGTTATAATAGGTGACGCACCACCATTATATATAATCTACTCTATAACAACTCTTCAAAATGATTTCCTAAACATACAGTCTTTTTTTGAAACTCTTGTAGAACATTTTCAAATATCTCTCTGGAAATAGACCGGCATAACTGTTTGTCGTAGTTCGTTACTTATTTGAGGTACGATTTTACAGACAGTTGATTTTAGGTAGACTCATAGAAAAAAGTCTAGAGAAGTTAGGTCTGGTGATTTTTGAGGCCATTTCATTCGCCCTCTTCTATCAATCCATTTATCCACTGCCTAACTGGGAGTACGTAATGAGGAGGTGCACTGTTTTGTTGCAAATGCAGCAAATTCTCAGTTAAGAAGATTAAATGAAATTAAATTAAAACTTAAATAAAAAAAGAATATGTTTAAATCACTTATTCATGAATTTAAAACTACTAGACCAAAATAAACTTTATTTGGAATCGTTGGAAAGCACTTTTCAACTGCTTTTCAATGAGGTATCATAGGCAGGAATTACTATTTAAGATTTTTAAGTTGGATAACTGGGGTTGAGGCGGTGGGTGGGGTGTGCATCACTTATTACAGTATTCGAATTTCCCTTTCATATCACCGCAACGGTTCCGGGCGATTTTTAATTCTTCATTAGTTCAGGAGATATAGTGGATGCAAGTTTTCAAATTATCACCGGGTATACTATATATTGTGTGGATAGATGTAACAAGAATGTAATAGACATCATTAATAAACTACCCTTATTTTTCAATATATGAAAAAATTCCATTAAAAGAAGTTGTTTACAACGCAGTTTGTGCCTACTTACCAAATTTTAGGAACATAAATGTACTTTATTGTAACAGCCCTTTTTTTTGCTAGTATTCAGTTTTTTGTTGCAAATAAGATAAGCCGTTAAGAACAAAAAGTATTCATAATACTAATTTATTTTAAAAAAGATATTTGTAATTTCAGAGCACTCTTAACTTGCAAAAATGATTTTTAAAAATTCGAAATAATACACTAATTTTTGAAAATAGGAGCAGTTTCAACAAAGTAAATTTTTATTTCTGAAATTTAGTAAGAAGGCATAAGCTGATTTCTAAACAACTTTCTTTTATTGCATTTTTCATATCTTTTAAAATACCGGTAGTTTATTAGTGATGATTTTTATAAACTGACGTGCAAAACACCTTGTATAACACCAATGAACTCATTTTTGATGATTAAAACAGTTTTAATCATTTTCAGATGATACCAACTTGGTTGGCGAAATGCGTATCGAGTGCAGTATATAATGTTTTGGTGTTTCGTGGAAAACTACGTCGGTGTTATCTTCACAACAATGGTTCCAACCCACTTCAGGACTATTCCATGGTCCTTGACCGTTGATATTCTAGTCAAAATGTCACTATTTATATTATAATTATATTAATATTGAACCACATTAGTCTGTTGGATATGATATTATATTATTCCACATTTAATAGCAATTAGTTTTGATTACACCAATCATTAATTTTATTTAGGTTACTTTGAAGTTTTTTTTAAATTCGTTCATATTGCCAAATCTGCACAAAATTTTAGGTTATTGGCATACTAAATATATTGTACATTTAAGTTATCAATTAAATCATTTACAACAATATTAAAGAATAAGGGTCCCAAGATGGATCCTTGTGGAACCCTCGATGAAGTCACGATGTCTACTGACATAAAACTGCTATTTGTAACATTATGCGTGTATGGTATTTAACAAATTTGATTAGGTGTAAAGATAGGCCAAATGTCTCTAGTTTATTATATATTTTGGTTTAGTTTGTGTAATGCTTTAGATAAGTGTATATGACATTAGTTTGAAGTTTAATGTCAATTAAATCATATGCATATTGAATTAGTTACTGTTGAGCAACCTTTCTTAATCCATTGGTTGTTATGGAACAATGGTATTTGTGGGATGACGAATGTTTTCGCGTAAAATAATCTATATAACCTTCCGAAAATTATAAGCAGTGAATTTATTATTTTGATTTAGTTTTCTTCTTAAATACGGAATATGGTTTAGAAATTTTGTGGGAAAATGCACGGTAAATTCCAGCTTTATAAGTTTTAGCGAGAACTTCAATTTCAGAAAAAGCAATTATAATTATAAATGTATAATTCAGTATTCACATTTAAATAGTTTTCAGCAAACTTATTTTGACTCGATCAATATGATTTTTTGAAGAAATAAGCATAGTCAATTACCATGTTAACAAGAATTTCTTCGTTATTGTGCATCTCATTAGAAATGTTAGTTACAAAATGTATGACCAAAACTTCTTTGGATCGTTGTTGGTGATGTAATTTTCTGTATCACATACTAATTTCGAAAAGCAATGTGTATTCCTATGTTGATCATCGATCCTCTTATTACTCTTTTAAATTCATACACATATGGACACTTCCACTAGATTAATGTTTTCCTTTAATTTAATGTTTTTCATGCGTGAATTGAACCATGGCGGATATGTTCTTTTATGAAAATTTAATATTTCGGTATGCATACTTCAAAGATATAATTTAGTTTATTATAAAGTTCGATGGTGGCAGTGATATCATCAACAAAATTATTTTAAAACGGCAAATCGACCGATACAAATTTATATGCAAATGGATCGCGATTGCTGAAGTTTGATCATCTTTATCTAAGAGACGGTTCTCCATGTGAGAACAGTTAGGAATGTCAAAATCTTTGTTTACGAATAACATGATAACATTCACTACTGAAGAGTTTATTGTTATAAAGCGAAGAAATCATTCCAATTTCGGTTATAGCTATAACTAACCAATTAGTGAAGGCTACAGCCAGGGTTGGTATTTAGTGTCCTAACGTTCTGACAGTACACTGAGAAATTATCATTACGGCGTGCATTATTATTGCATATTGAGGGACTCAAAGGTATAGTTGATTGCTACTGAATAATTGTTGTACAATTGTATTCCGTGCCGCATAATTCACGTTTATACTAGGTTTTTAATTCTTTTTTAAATATACTCAGCTGACGTATTTAAAATCTTCATAGTCTACGGGGTTTATTACATAACTTTAATGAATGATTTAACCCATTACACTTATAACATCGACTTATTTTAACCGCGTTATATACAACACAGCTGTTGTATCCATTAAAAAATGTCTTGCCTTTATTATTATACTTCACCATAAAATATTTGCTTGAGATACGTTCTTATTTTCCTTAATCGGGAACAGTAATTATTAAAATGAGAATTTTGGTTAATTAACTATTCGCTTTAATTATACAGTTCAATAGCTTCTCTTCTCTCTTTGACGGTTCAGCTCAGAAAGTCTTTTGAACTTTTCATTGTCTTTCTTAGTTTTCAGCTCATTAACTTTCCACCATCCTTCGTGTTCTTTATTTATTTATTTGGATATAAGCATTAATTGGATTTATGTTTTGCATTACATCAGTTTTGGTTTTAAATGTGTTGTGGTTACGATTTTTGAACGTACGATGATAGCTGGTTCTCTTTTATTTTTATGGACATCAGTATATTTAGTAGCTTCTAATGGATTATTAAAAGTAGTAGTTTTTAAAACATATTTATCAGAGTCTATATTAAGCAGATCTTTTACAGTTTGCAAAAATCCCGTTATAAAGTTCAAGTTCATTTTTGGATTTGAAATTTGATTGAAAGATGCTGTATATTGTCCCTCAAACAGTTCCTATGATCGAATTTCATTTTTTTCTGGAATTAATTATAAAATTGGACTGCATTTCCAGGAAACACCGTACCCTGTATGGTTGTAAACAATGCAGCAATTGTAGCTGATATTTTGATGCAAGAAACAATTTTCAGCACGTTGCACCGTCCACTACAGAGGACATTTGGTATGCACTCTTTACCATTACAAGTACCACAGCAGCGACTCACAGTTTCTTCACAAAACTACCAGTAAATTATTAAACAAGAACATTGACGGCAAGCAAATTATATAATTAAACTTACCGTAGTATTTATCAATTTTCAGCAACTTTGATAGCTTGGAAATAGGCACAAAAACAAATACAAAGAGGGATTTTCAGCTTTGTATAATTATTATTAGCTGAAATTACCCGGCGCAGCGTTGCTCGGGTTTAACGGTTTAGGTGACCCATTTTTGAAATAATTTTACTACCATTTTACATTCTTAGAGTTAAATTGCCTTAAAGTTAGATTGCCAAATTACTACCAAATTTTAATGGTGTAGCTGAAAAGGTAAGGGAGAAACAATTAACCCCACAATTCACTCACTTAGTGGGAGCTTTCGAAAAATCTCTTCTTAGTTGGGTGGGTTTGATACCTAAGGTACAGCTACGTGTACTTTAAATTACCAGAGGACGCTGATATCCACGTCGGATTTCGGTGATGAGGAAAAATAATTATTATAACAGATTAGCTCAAAAAGTATTAGAGTGATAAATTATTTTACTACCATTGCGCTCTCCTGTTTCAATATTAAGCTTAGTTCCTCATCGCCACAAATAACACATGCATCCCAGCGCCCACATGTCATATAAACTAAACGTAGATGTATATCCCCTTAAAATTTTAAAGTTCTAGCTCTTGCGGTTTGGGCTCTGCCTTTAACCTTACATATTTAGATTGGTACACTTTCTTCATTAAAATAAATAATTTATATAGGATGTAATTAAATCAAGTTCATTATGTACTGCTTAATAAAATTCAAGTGACCCTCGGAGGAGCCACGACGTTGGCAAAATAACTTTAAAAAGATAATTGTAAGCTCTTCAAATAGCAGTTACAGGCAAACTAATATCTATAGCGACTATAAATGTATAAAGCCTAAAAACGTAATTCAACATATTATATATATCTTTGATTTCAATTCTGGTGTCGCAGGTAAGATTGATGTTGTTTTTAGTCATCAATTTCTCCTTTGATACATAATGAAATATAAGACAATATCTATTAGTTCATATTTTAGTTAGTGAAGATGATTCATTCATTGTAGGTATTTCTAAATTATTTTATTGTGCAATAAACTTTGTAAATTTGTTTCATGTGAATAAAGTTTAGTTGAATTTTTCTAACCAATGAGCAGGAGTGAGAAAATCAAACTATTCTTAATTATACTGTTTCATCAATCTCAACAAAAAACATTTTTATTTTATTATTCTAATGTTTAATTGAACTAACTCAATGTTAAGGCGAAATCCTTTACAAGTATTTAAATTTTTTCTAGGTTTTTAAACGAAAGACAGTTTATAAGACATAATAATAGTTTTTAATTAACTTTGTAGAAATAGGGGTCCCAATAGTGCGAAAAAGACCAATATCAGCCTTATCAAAAGACTTTGGAAATATCTTTTTTATGGAAGTAGTGTAGTGTCAAAAGGTGTACATTTTAAAAATATTTTGAAATGTACAGGGTGACTGGCTACAGTGGAGCATCTTCGAGGTCGTTTTTTTTTAAATGGATCACCCTAAATATTTTAAAATTTTTGAAATCAGCGTAAAACTATCTTCACCACGACCTCCAGGTTTTTGGTTTTTGATGTATCGTTGACGAGTTGTTCGAAAAAATATGAAAATTTTGGTCGGAACAAGGTTTAACTAATTAATTCGCTGTATATGTATTACTGTTAATTAAGAGTTATATTGAAATTATATAGACAAGGGATGTACTTCAACGACACAATCATCAAATATTGATTATTATCATACAGGGTGTCTTTTACAGTAGAGCTAATTTAGGACATCTCAAAGTGCATTTTTTCATTTTTTTTTTTTTCAAATGGAATAGGTACCCCGTATATTGTCGTATTTTTGATTTGGCACATTAATTCTTTACAATTTTTGTGAATAATGTCCTTTACTTAAAATCGATATTTCCAAAGATATTTTCACTTTTTTATTAAAAACCATTAAGTTATTATATTTTTTATTTCTAACTGATCTGGTAGCTATGATTTTGACATAAAGTGAGAATAATTATTATCTCAAAAATTTATAAATAATCGTTTAATATTACAAAAAAGTTGACATAGATAATAGGAACAGAAAAATATGTTATCAGGTAATAAAACAATTGGTACTATTAAAAAATTATTTTGAACTTAATCAATTAAATTATACTTAACGTTTATTCAAAATTACATCTCAGTACGTCTATGCATTTCTGTAGACGACTTTGGAATGATCTACTGATATCTCAAAATGTCTGCAGTAATATTCTGAATAACTTTCCTTATGCCGTCTTTCATATTTTCTTTTGTAGTTGTAGGAGTTTTGTATACTTGCTTCTTAATATAGCCGCACAAATAGAAATCAGGTTTGGTCAAATCAGGGCTTCTGGCAGGCCAACTATGGGGTCCTCCGCTTTCAATCCAACCATTTGAAAAAGCGTCGTTTAAATGTTCGTGAACAGCTGCATTGTGGTGCACAGGTGCCCCATCATATAGGTACCATATTCTCTCCTTAATATTCCAGGTGATATCCTCCAGCAATTCTTCCAAGGTGTCTTACAAAAATTCCAAATAAATTTGACCAATTATAGGTCCATCAAAAAAATGAAAATCTTGTTCTGCTATTTGTTCGTGAGGTGTAATGATTGATTGTGTCGTAATAATAAAAATTAGGACGATTAATATGTCCATTTTCATGAAACGTTGCTTCATCATCAAACAAAACAAAGTCTAAGAAATTCTTTTGTCCTATTTTTTGTTGTCCCCATTGACAAAACTGTATTCTGTTTTCATAATCCTTATCAACTATTTTCTGCATTAGTTGAACGTGGTAGGGATGGAATTTGTTTTTTATTGTAGGATTCGATGGACTGAAGTTCGTTTTCTCTTTCCAGTTCTCTTATACTGCGATGAAAATTATTAGTCACGCTCAAAAGTATGACTGTTTTATTATTTACCACATTCTTTGTTTGTTCCTTTTTCTCATATTACACTTTCGTCGCATTGTCAAATCGTTCCATCAACCTCTCAAATGTTTTTTTAGAGGGCTGTATTTTATCAGGCTATCGCTCCTTATAAATTCGAGTTGATAGCACGCAATTTTTATCACTCTCACCCACTTTATGTCAAAATCATAGCTACTACATCAGGTAGAAATAAAAACTATAATAATTTAATGGTTTTTAATAAACGAGTAAAAACATCCCTGAAAATATTGATTTTAAGTATAGGACATCATTTACAAAAATTGTAGAGAACTTACCAGTTGAAAATACAATAACACACATTTGAGAAAATTGAAAAAATGCTTTTTGCAATGTTCTAAATTAGGACTAGTGTAAAAGTATAATAGTAATCAATATTTGGTGGTTGTGTCGCTGAGGTACATCATTTTTATACATAACTGCAAAATACATCTTAAATAATAGTAATACACAAACAGGGATTTAATTTTTTAAATCTTGTTTGGGCCAAAATTTTTATATATCGAATAACTCGGCAACGCCACATCAAAAAACCAAAAGTCTAGAGGTCGTTGGAAAGGTAATTTTACAATGAGTTAAAAATGTAAAAATATACAGGGTGCTCCATTTAAAAAAAAGAGGTGTAGCTCGCCACCTTGTATATTTTGAAATGTTTTTGAAATGTGCACTTTTGACGCTATTCTACTTCTATAAAAAAAATAATTTTCTATTTTCCACACTATTGGGACAGCCTGTATCTTTAACTATTCCACAAAATCAAGAAGGCTTATTTCTGAAAGCATGAACCGATATAACCTCAGATTAATAATATAAAGATAAATAACACCCATAAGAGATACGCTGATTTTTATGACCGATACATAAACAACAATTTGCATGTTTACATATCCAAAACAAATCAGGGCGGCTCCAGGCTTCAGCATTTATTTTAATGCTTTTGTATAACTTAAAACTTAATAGGTGTACAAAATTTGTTTGCTTGAGGAATGTATTTTTTAATGCTATTCTGCTGTTGTTATTTTAATCTCTGTTGTTTTTAAGTGATTTTAAAGTTTTGTGTTATTGGGTACTGATTAACAATCGATTTTTAGTTACTTATAAAGATTTATTTAGTGAATATTTATTGAGAAACAATGACCAATAAATGTGTAGTGTGCGGTCTAAGAGGAAAACAACGGGGTTGTTTATCTTTTCACATGTAAGTAAACAAAACAATTCAGGGTCGGCATATTGCGTAAATGCGAATGTGTGAAAGCTCAAAAATAACTAAAATTAATATTAGCTTTGCAAAAAATAAAAAACAACATTTGATTACATTTAATTTGAACAGTAAAAAATCCACATTTTATTAAAAAATATACGAAAATATTTATTTTAACTTGAATGGAACGTTCATCCTTAAGGTTGCTCACAAACTATAGATATTTTAAAGTTTTTTGATACTTTTTTAATTCAATTTTAAAGGTTGTTATTAAAAAATGTGTTTATTTTCAGATTTCCTGAGAATCTGTGAGAAGAGAAAGTTGGCTGAAAGCTCTCAAAATGGAAAATGCCAATAAGTGGCATTACATGTGTTCAGAACACTTCTGTTCTACTTTTCCCCTGGCAACACTATCACCAGGTTCGTCATACGTACTGTCCAGGTTATTAGAGAATTATATTGAAAATTAATAATACTGAGTACTCATTTATACCGCATGAAATAATATCAAGTAGATACTTACAAAGCATCAACTATTTTGTTGATACGTTACTTTTATTGCAGTGATGTAGGTTTGTATATTTTAAAGAAATCTCACTTGTTGGACAGAGCAGGAGTTGGGATTTGCGCAGTTTTCATTGATCTTAAGTGTGTTTTTGAAACAAGTGACTGTAATATACTACTATTAAAATTAAAGAGGTATGGATTTGAGAACACTGTTATAGACTGGATTACAAGTTATATAACAAATAGGTACCAAGTAACAAAAATGAATGGGAATTTATCAGACGCCAAGTTAAACAACTTTGGGGTTCCTCAAGGTAGTGTACTGGGTCCATTATTATTTATTCTTTATATTAATGACTTTGGCAGTGTGTTGTAAAAATGTAAAATCCATCTTTTTGCTGATGACACTCTTATTTACTATGAGAGTAAAAAATTTTAAAGAAATGGTAAGTACTGTTAATTTAAAACTAAAATTATTCATAGAAAAATTTAAGATCAATAGACTAAAAGTAAATGAATTAAAATCCAAATTTAGGTAATAATTATCTATATCAACAGTTTGCTAGTCTAAATCTTGGTATCGATTTAAATAGTAAAAAAGTTGAAATTATTGAGGAAATAAAGTATCTAGGCCTAATAATTGATTGTGAACTGAAATTTAACAAACACATAGAATATATATATCAAAGAAAATCGGCAAAAAGATCAAATTTTTTAGCAGAGTGGCTCCATTTATATCAACTACTACTAAACTAACTGTGTATAATACCTTAATACTACCTCATTTTCTTTATTGCTATTCTGTGTTGTATATAAGTTGTAAAAATTTTAGTAGACTCCAGGTTCTCCAAAATAAGGCAATACGAATAATAATAAGATGCAACCGCTTCCCTAGCAGTCAGCTAATGCTTAATACATTAAAATGGCTTAACATTAAACAATTCCTCTTCTTCCAAACTATGACATTTATTTTCAAAATGATTAATAACATTTTACCGGAATATCTCACACGACAATTGTTGTCTGTTACAGACGTACACATGTGTAACACACGAACGGCTAGTGCAAATAACTATTATGTTAAAAGAACTTCTATTAGTAGTACAATGAGAAGTCTGTTCCACAAAGGACTTATACAAATCAATCTTCTTCCTCACGTAATTAAGACAAGTAATACCGTTAACCAATTTAAGAGTCAACTTTTATGTTTTATAAAAGATAATGCATATCAGCCAAATTGATGTTGCTTGAGGTTTGTTTTTTTTTCTCAATATTATATGTCTATATTATGTAAACTAGTACTAGTTTGTAACTATTATTTTTATATCTATTATTTTTTTTATGTACATACTATCTATCTATGGATAAATAAAGAATATCTTATATTATCTTATCTTGGGTACTAATGGTGGCGAAGGAATTAAATTTTCAATGCTGAAACAAATGAGATATTTTGAAATATACAAACCTACATAACTGCAATAAAAGTAACATATCAACATAAGAGTTGATGCTCTGTAGGTACCTATCTATATGATATTATTTCATGAGGTATGAACGAGTGACTACTTAGCATATTATTAATTTTCAATGTAATTCTCTACTAACCTGGACAGTACGTGTGACGAAGTGGTGATAGTGTTGCCAGGGGAAAAAATGGAACAGCTTTGATTTTCAACACTTTTAATCCACTTTTTTAAAGTGTTATGAACACACGTAGTACCACTTACTGGCATTTTCCATTTTGAGAGCTTTCAGCCAACTTTATCTTCTCTCTAGATTCTCGGGAAATCTGAAAATAAACACATTTTTTAAAAATAACCTTTAAAATTCAATTAAAAAAAAAATCAATTGACTTTAAGACATCTACAGTCTGTGAGCAACCTTAAGAATGAAGTTTCCATTGAAGATAAAATAAATATTTTTGTAAGTATCGTTTTTGATAAAAAGTGGATTTTTCATTGTTCAAATGGAATCAAATGTTGTTATTTTTGTTTTTATAAAGTTATCATTAATTTTAGTTATTTTTCATACTTTCGCATTATGCCGACCCTGATTTGTTTTGTTTACTTACCTGTGAAAAGATAAACAACCCCGTGGTTTTACTCTTTGGCCGCACACTACAAACTTATTGGTCATTGTTTCTTAATAAATATTCACTAAATAAATTTTTATAACTAAAAATCGATTATTAACCAGTACCAAATAACACAAAACTTTAAAATCACTTAAAAACACAGATTAAAATGACAGACGTCGTCTTACAACACATAATTTGTTTTCAAGACGGTGATAGATCGGGCATCGATCGAGTTTCTTTGTGCTGCGTTCATGATTCTGACCAATAGGAATAAAACCAGCCATAATATTTACGTACGTCGCGTAGAATATAGATGAATCGGACAACTTTTTTATGTTCTGTTACTCATCTTCTAGTATTATTAATCTGAGGATATAACCAATCTTTCAAAAGAAAAACGCTCCTCTTGTGACAAAACTAATATTTCTTGAATCAGCTATATTTTGATATTGTGTCTGTTCAGTAAATAAGTATTGATAGTGTGAAATGAACATGCGATGCGCATGAGAAAATTGCATGCGCATGCGAGGGAAATTGGGGATAGGCCTTACAGTGCAAAGTGCTAGGCTTGATGCGGTTTTGGGGTAGCGTAGCTAAAGTAACCTAGGCTTACCAAGGGACTGGCCAGTATTATGCCTATCCTGCTGAGTACAGCGGGCAGTCGCTGCAACATGACAGACCAAACAACGTACAATCTTATGATGAGAGCCACTGACAAAAGCGTTTCGGGCCACTCGCCCTAATTCATAATTTACGTCATTAGAATTTAGATAACATGCTTAAATGTGGTCAGACATGTCAGATCACTATGAGGTGTTTGAAAATTAATTATTGCATAATGCAAACAAATGTAGGTTTGCAAGTTACCCCGCACCTGACAATTTTATTGATCTATATGACACGTACTAGATTCTTTTTCTTATACCACATGATAAAAAAAGCAGTCAATTTGATTGTATACTGATTTTAAGTTCAATACAACACTACTATCCGTGAGTTTCTTATTGCACCGGTTTTTTCATCAGAGATGGCATCAAAATTTAGGTATTTTTAAAATGTAAAGTGCTTAATTTAGCTTTTCACATTTTCCTGTATCTGGAAAAGGAAAAAAATTGAACCCTCCTTTTTGGGATAAATCGACTTGATTTGACATCAAAAACCTACAGCTAAACAATGTCCCATTTTTTCCGAAATACCCTGTATAACTGTGAAAATGAATTGCTATTCTTAAAGAATCTATAAGATTTAATTTCCCACTTGTCACAATAATGATTAACGTTTGTAAAACTGCTGTATGGCGGACATCAATATGTAAATTTTTTCTAAATGAAGGGACGATGCATTGTGGAAAGAAAACAATGAAAGTATCATAATCTCGTGATTTTATTATGTTAACATCGTTAACGAATAGAACGAGAGATTCGTGTTCATTTATCTGACATTTGACGCATTTTTTTTCATGTGGTATTTCATTTAAAATTTTGATGTACATGCTTGCAAATACGAAACACGAAACATTATTATATTTTAACAGATATGTTAAATAAATTTATTCATATTATCACTAACTATAAAAAAGATGAGTCAGTGGTGTCATCAAATATTATTCCTCAGCTAGACTGTATTTTTAACGAACATAAACAATGGCTTACAGCAATTTCTGAAAAACAATTGTCAGTTTACATATTTTCTTTATATTTACATACTTTCTTATTATTTAATATACACTTATATTAATATATTTGTTATATTTATATTAATTGTACAACAAAATAGACGATAAAATAATTGAAAAAGGAACAAAAATAACAAATTTACTAAAATAGCAGAAAAACTTTATTGATTTTCTATTAGTACCTCATTGTGTATAGTGCTAAACAAAATTCAGGTAATAACAACTAAATTTGTATTAACAGGAGAATATTTTTTACATATCAATTAAACAAAATAAAAAGGATATAGGGAATAACAAAAACTACTAAAAACATAACTACAACAAAACAAAAATAAATGAAACACCTCAGGGTAATGTGACATGAAATGACACAGTGAAACAAAGATAATTTTGTTTTCCTTATTTACAAAATAAGATCCATAAAGTTATTTAATTCGTTAAAAAATATTTTTGGTTGTTTTTATAGAGTTACTAAGAATGTTTACAAGACATCAATGTGGAGGAAAGGAACTATAAGTGATTTCTGATACTAAATATACCTTAAAAAATACATGTATTGACATTTACAGAACTAGTTTATTTTTTTACAAGTTCACTAGCCTACATTTTCTAGTTTCTTCTCTTAATGTGCTACCTTAAAATTATGTCAAACCAATTATTGTACAAAACAATTAACTACATAAATATACTTTTCAGTTATTAATCCGTTATTTGTATCTTAATCTTTATAACACATTATTTGTTTATTAAGATTTACAAGAGAATAATATCCTAGTAGATCCTCAATATACATAGTATGATTTTTAAAAATTAATAATGAATATAAGTACATAATTTGCTTTATTTTAAGAATAAAATCCAATTTGGGCATTTTATTATCATTAAACTTAACCCTGCGTTAAACATAAGCATAGCTAAAATGATAACAGCCTTTAATTTAACGTTCATTGTAATAATAAATAAAACGATTTGGTACAATAAAATGACAATAATCTAACTACATTTTTGGATTTATTATAGAACTTTTTCTGCCTGCATAGTTTACGGCCCAAATCCAACAAAAAAAGAAGTTTTAGATTTTACTTCCATAATTGCAATTGAAAATAACTTTTTTAACCTTTTAAACGTTTAAATAAAAAAACAGTTTTTGGGTAAAAAAATAATTGCGTGTTAACCACAATCAAATTATTTAGTTATTCAATAACCAAGAAATTCAGAAATGAGCTTTTTACGTGATTGCGTTCTTATTCTAAGGTAACAGATTTACTTCTAAATAATATTTGCCTTTAGTTTCATGTAGAAGAAAGTCATGTCGGCAATGAAAATGCTCGAATGAATAATACAGATTGCAGTCGCTTTGCACAAAATTGTATGTATTTGTGGACAACTTTTTAAAGCCAGAATTTTTATAAACTATTTGTTATAAATAAAAAATTAACCCAGCATATGAAACTGGAACAGACAATATGAGTCGGTATTATTCATACTGTTTAAAAACAATATTTTGATAAAATTATATTTCTTGTTACTTATTATTATTAGACTTTCAGTTACCATTTACCATGCACAAAGCATGTGAAAATATAGACAATTATAACGCACTACAGAAACTTTTGTTACTAATATAATTAATTAATATTAAAAACGCCAATAGGAGTAAAGTCAAAACTTAATATTGCTGTTAACTTCATCATCTTTTCAACTAGCATGAAATATTTCAAACGTCACGTTTTATAACCTAAATTTTCGAACATTCAAGTTCTTTGCTCCAGAGTGTGATCATATTAATAAAAGTGGATGTAAAATGTTTAGTTTTCCAAAGGATACAAAATTAGAAAAATGGGAGCACCTTATTGGTAGAGTTCAGATATGGGCGAGTTATTCTAGTGCTGTCTGCAGGCAAGGACTATTTTTCCGTTATAGTCTTTGGTTTGCAGGAACTTTGATAAGAAATGTAAATTTTGTCATGTGAATTTGTTTACATTGTATAAATTTTGATATATATACGTATAAAAACTAATTCGTTTATGTACTTTCATTAATAAGGTAAAATCATTTTACATAAAAAAAACCGGTAAAGCTAAAAATTTTCTTATTACTTACTATAGGAGCCGAGGCTCCAGTGTAGATACGTGGTCTGGTGGCCGAGCGTGGACAGAGCGATTACGTCCCGAAAGCTGGCAAAAGTCCAGAGACTAGCCTGCCTAGGGATCACTGGTGCAATGAGGACAACACCGACAGTTGCTCTGGAGGTTCTACTAGGCCTGCCAACGCTTCCCTCGTGGATAAAGAGGGAGGCTATGGCGGCCTATCTGAGAATGCGAGATTCTGGGAGCTAGCAGTGTTCAGGCAGAGCTGAAGGTCACGCAGCAATTGCTGGACTGACGGAGAGGAAAATCCCTCTCTCGTCCTGAAGGTGAGAGAAGCGAAAGATCAGCTAAGGTTGGAAAGGAATTACACTCTCACTCTTCCTAGTAGGGAGGAGTGGAGTGAAGGAAGAATTGACTTCCGCCCGGACTTTCTGGTGTGTTACACAGACGGATCTCGGGTGGCCACTGCACTAGGCCGTTTTCCGGGGCGGGAATATATCTGGAAGGCAAAGAAGTACAGGAGAGTTTTGCTCTAGGCTAGTACACCACGGTCTTCTAGGCAGAGGTTTACGCCATCCTAGCGGTGGCAGGTAGGGCTGAGGTTAGGAATGGGGCGAAACAGATAATATACATCTGCTCCGACAGCCAGGCTACTCTAAAGGCGGTGTGCTCCCCTAGGACGAGATCAGCTCTCGTCCAGGAGTGTGGGGATGCCCTAGAAGAGCTGGCCAGGCATAAACAAGTGAGACTGGTATGGTTCCTGGGACATATGGGAGTTCCAGGCAACGAGAAGGCCTATGAATTGGCTAGACTCGGAGCCGAGGAACCCTGTCACGGGCCTGAGCCTATGTTAGGTATTTCAAGAAGGCAGGTCACAACGGCTCTCAATGAGTGGGCCCACGAAACACTGAGGATGCACTGGGGGACAAACAGGGCCTGCAGGCAAACCCGAGATTTTGTGACGGGGCCGAACAAATCGAGATCGGCCTGGTTGCTGGGACGGAGTCGTAAAACTCTGAATCTCTTAATCGGTGTTCTGACAGGCCACTGCAGACTTAGGAGGCATCTATCATTGATAGGTATTGAGGAAGACTCTACATGTCCAAGATAGTGATGAAGAGACATCTTACCACTTCCTGGAACAATGTGAAGCGTTTGGGCGCCTGAGACAAAATATCTTCGGTTCTGAGGCGCTTCTAAGGGAGGAGATGAGCTCCCTCGCAATGAGTGACATCCTGACCTTCATCAGGAGGTCGGAAAGATTCGATGAGGGAGCAAGATAAGCACATGGCTGAGGAGACAGCTGAGGGTTGGTAAAAAGGGCCCGTCTATGGCCTACTTGCCAGGCGTTAGCCTCCCCACCATTACCATTACCATTACTTATAGGATATTATTCAAACAATCTAAACACGATCAAAGTTATTTTATAAAAAGAAAAGAGGTTATAAATTACGTCAACAACTTGAGGTTAGCCACAAACTATTTGACGTGTGCAAACTGATTTTCACAGATCGTAATTTCTATTAATGGATACTAAATCCGTTATTAATATTAATTAATTAAATGAATAATAGAGTTTTCCTAACGTGTTGATCATTGTACATAATCAAACATGTGCATGGTAAATAGTAACTGAAAGTTCTTAAATATTTCTTACAAGGGAGAAATAAAATTAAATTTTACGCTGTGTTTAGGCCTCAAAAATATCCCATTTATAGACATATGCATTAAGGGTCAAGTTCCAGTGTGATGTATAGGCAACCGGTGTGCCATGATAGTAGTACGTAGGTTGTATAATTATGTGACGTCACAATTAATAGTGTCTGTTACTTTCCATAATTTACAAACAAAAAATATATTCTTAAGCAAATAAAAACAGTTATACTTATCGTTATAAAGAGAAATGTGAAGTTAAAAAAGGCTCAACTCAGTTCACTATTACTATTACTTTTATTAATTGTAGTATTCTACATTATGATACGAATAAAATATTGGTTTTCTATATGCTAAAAACCTCCAATTACAAAAAAAATTGAAAATCAGTTACTCTCGCAAGCAAGCGCGTATTAAGTTAGCTCATGATATACAATGCAACATTGTGTGCACACGTTTTAGTATGAATTTTAGTGCAAGAACTGCTTCATCTAGCAAGCCCTTTAACTACTGCATAAGTGCTTACAGTTTCGAAATGGGTAAAAACGCTGAAATAGCTGTACATATTCCAAATGGAAACCCACTGTTTCTCTTGATTAATGAAAAGAGTGTTTGAAGTTATGATAAATTTTATAATAATACAGAGTTTTTTTTTTCAGTTGCGATTGCCGAAACGGTAGTAATAAACCATTCTTTGACAACGATAAGATACTTCGCGAGAATCTTGGCAGAAGGATAATAATTGTTGAACGATCTCCTAAATATTTGGATTCGAATCTGCAGGATGTTTTAAATACCTACTTTGAGGAATTCACAATTTTTTCCTCTGGAAAGTTTAGCTGAATTAAGTCGCCTAAATACAAATAAATGGGATTCCATTTGGAATAAAAATTGAGCCGCTTAGCAATGGACAAGGGAAGAAGAAAGTGATGTTAAAAGTTATATGAACATCTTCTGTTATGTACTGAACAAATTTGATTGCACTAATTTTTTCTTAAAAACAATATTTACACAGTTTATGCCAAATCAATTTGTAATTTTTACTTTACGCCATGAGGTGCTGCAATTATGCAAACACTTTTTTTACTAAATCTTTTTCCCACTTTTTCTCACTTTTCTGGACCACAAAGCGCTATAGAAAAAAAATTTTTTTGCCTGAACGTACGAGTAAACGATAACTCGAGAACGAGTTATTCCATTTTCTTCTTATTTCTATTCTTTCCTAGATCGTTTTCATAGCTTGTCCCAGAAGCTGATTAAATTGTTAACATTTATACGTCATTATTTATAAAAAATATATAAATAGCGGAAATCGCCAAAGCATCATATGCAAATTAGTTATGTATGGAATATGTTTAATGAGCATGGCAATTTGAGAGAAAAGTAGATCTTATTAGATTTTAGTATATGCAAGTCAATTATTTTGAGTATAGGAGCCGAAGTTTTGGAAAAGAGTTGCTGATTTACCTATTTTCGATTTTTAATATATTTATAATCATAATGCTTTAATTATATCTGTTTATTATTTTTATTCGACTTTATTATTCGTACTTTACGAGGAAAGGGCACTAGCTCCTTTTCTTTTAATTTTCTGTTTGAAAAAATCAAAATGAGTTTTTTTAATTGTTTTCATATATGCTCCACTTATGAACTTGATACATTTCAATTTCAATTTTACTTATTATGCAGTTCTATTTTAAAAAAATATTCTTGAAAATACATACTTATTATTATTTATTGTTAAGATTAATTTTAGGGAATTCCATTTCCAAGTTAGACAATATTAGAAATTATAAAATGCTTTATGAAATTGAGGTTTACATTTAATTGCTAAACTGCATCGCGTGTCAAAGAGATTATATATACCACAATCTTTTTTTCAATGTTTGCAAAAACCCCAGTTTTCCCACATACTGCACTATATTTCCATTTCTTACTTAAACCGAAGCAATTGTAATATCTGTTACTCAAAAGCCAATTACATTTTATAAATATTATGATAAAATTAAAAATTTTATTTTCATTGTTTTCAAATTCAAAATTCGTTCATAAAAGATAAGACAAACGGTATTTATTTTTATATAATACGTGAGAGAAGAAATCGTTACTTAAAATTTCTCATTACATAGACTGAAAATATTTGGCGGTAGCAGAGCTTTTCGATATCGGGATCCAAATTATCTCAAAAATAACGCTACCGCTTTTGCCGAAAATTATAGATTTCCATCTTTCTTAATATTTGCTTCCTATACATTATTTTTGTACTAACAGTTAACCTACTAAGTTACCATTCTTCACGAGAAAATTAAGGATTTTGCATTGGTCGTTATATTGGCATCAAGACCGGTACTGGGTATAGATATTCAAATTTAAGAAATAAAGGTGTGCCAGATGGATTTAATTAGTATTTCAGGTGACGATTTTATCTCCTATATGTGAAACGGGTTTGCCGTTAAATAAAAGAGAATTAGGGTACGCGTGCACCATAAAGAAAATAGTCAAAAAGGAGGCTGACATGATAAAAAATCACATATTTCTTGTAAGCAATAGAATTGGCGAGATTGTTCTTTCTCGATACAACGTGTTCATTTAAAAAATGTGTCTAATAATAACCGACTTATCACAAACTTAATTTAATAATTTAATTTTTCACTTAATGTTTCATACGCATGATGTATCGAGTAAAAACTGATTTTCTTGCTACACGTCTCTGTATCTCTTACTCGTATACCGGGGGCATCTTTTAGGGTTTGCAATCCATTTTGTACATTACCAAGAATGTTTAAAGAGTGTGCTAATAATAATGACGTATTTTCTAGTGTGACGACGGTTCATCTAGTTGTACAACGTTCACTACAATATTTACCCCATTATTTTCTTTTGAATCCGTGTAGAGCATATTTTTCCTCTTCTTTGTCGAGCACCCATAGCGAAATATTACTGACACTGAACATAAACATAACGTTACATAAACATTGCGTATGGAAGCTCATGTTTTTTATTTCGCTGATACCGCAACGATTGTAAATATAAAACGGATGTCACAGACACATTTTACCATACTGTCAAATTTTAAATCTGTAAATCGACTGACATCGACACAAAAACAGACTGCCTGGATATGTGGTGAACTGCGTTCATAAATGCATTGGTGCTGATATAGCTTGTGCGTTGTTTATAGCATATTCAAGAAATGTTAAGTATTTCTAGAAATGCTTAATTAATCATTACTGATATGAGGATGCCTAAATATTATTGGGAAAAATAGCAGTTGTAGTAATGGCGAAATGTGATAATTGGGCTATTTTGAGCCCTAGTATCTCGACAGGTAGAGGATGCTGTCAAATTCTGATTTTAAATGCCAATTCTACAGGTAAAAATAGGTATGCTGGTGGACAAAATTTCAAAACCGGCTCTGTTATAATCTGACCTTTTACCAAATTAATAATATAATTTTCTTAAATAAAATCATCTATATTACTATTTTTTGTACTCAAACTACTACTATCCAATTCAACTATGGCACTAACTATTTTTAACTATTTGCTTGAAGTGCTATATCAAGAAAGAAAAATACAAGTTTTTATCACTATGCAACGTGGTCCAAAAAGTGTGAAACAAATAGAAAACTTCTTCATTAATAATTTCTCAAAAAATTATATTCTTAAGAAAGATCTGATTAGTTTTTTAGGCTTACGGGTTCAGGGGATGCCGAGTTATCTTAAGAAATGTGATTTCATCCATCCACTCAAATAAAGGTAACAAAAAATTGTAAATCAGTTAACTCCCTTTATATTTGACATATTTTTCTATAAAATTTAGAAATACCACATAATTAAGAGTACAAAGTAATAATGTTTAGAAAGTAGGCACTGTTGGCATGTTATCGATTTCTTGGCCATTTGTCAAGAAAATATTACACACATTTGCCATCGTTTCTTAACTGATTTGAAATTTGAAAGCAGAACTGGAAGGATAATGCTCTTGTAAAAAAATATAGTTTAAAATTTGGAAATATATGTATGTAACAAGTAACATAGTATGCATTAAAACGTAAATAAAAATAAATTAGACACATTGGCGGTTCAGTTAAATTGATTATAACACATTCTAAAATTTTTTATTTTTAAAATATAGTTATTTCGTCTTAAAAGATAACATTAATGTAGTTAATTTTATTATTATGGTTGAATTTGAAATTTTGTAACGCATATTTTTGAGGTATATTATAATAAATCATACATTTAGCATGCATTTCTAATACCATGCAAATAGAAGAGAAGAAAATAGAATATAGAAAAATTGCAAGAAGTGTATTAAACAGACATCGTTACACAACTGACACAAAAAGTGATTTTTTAAGCTATGGTTATGATCACTAGATATTTTATGTACAATGCAACATTTAGTTTTAAAAATTGAATATTAAAAGAAATATTAATTCCACATGAAATTCTGTATATACATTAGTGTTATGGCAATTGGAAAAATAAATTAATAAATTAATTAAATAAAAGGGTTAAATAATGGGGAACTCCTTAAAATAGGATTTTTATCATGCTTCGTCAGATTAAAAAATTCTTAGAATTATAAATATATGAGCTTACTAAGTAGGGCTTTGAAATACGATTAATAAAATGATATTCAAATAATTTCTTGTGTACTGACCTGCGTGACAGGGTTTTCACCCGGCCTATATACGACGTTATGTAGGGGCCTTTTTCGCCCCACATAATTTACGCAAACAAATTCTAATAAGGATGCGTAAATAAAGCACATACACACTCCATCCCAAACATTCATTGCGGTAAGATTCGATACGACAGGTAGGGTTGAACGGAATCCGTTTGAGGTGGTGAAAAAATTGAGCATTGTTGTTACACCTGGAACAAACAAACAAAATCTATTAGTGGCTACTGAGAAACGACCTCAACTACCATATCAAAAAAATATTTTGAGGTTAGAGAAATGTTAACCTACTCTTACAAGACAAGGCTTTGGTTTTCATAATAGGGGCGAATTTAGGATTATTACTCTATATTTTACATAATTTTAATGATTACATTTAGGTTAATTTACACTGTATTGATGGCCATGTTTTATACATTAATTGAATATAGAGATCAGAATATGGAGCGTTTTCCTTGATTTTTTATGTTTAACGTTGTTACTTATGAAAATCAAAAGGCAGTAAAGTGAAACATCGTTTTAGAAATCGAGGACACGGAAATTTGCATAATTTGCACCTTACCACCTTCCAAACAGCGATACAAAAAGAATACTCTAATAAAAAAAAATAAAATAGAATATCTATTAATCCTAAACAAATCATTAGGACATCTATAATTAATTTATGTATAACATATAAATTATAATGTCACAATTCTTTTATCTAAATTATAAAAAATCACAATCTCTTTTAGCATCGACACTTGTGGTTGGTTATACTTATTTGTATATGTATGTATATGTTAGAATCGTACGCCGAATTCGCTCATTGGCCGAAAAATATGCAATCCATATATATACAGAGTGTTCGTTTTTAACCTACCCCTAGAGATATCTCCGGACCGATTGGGAATATCGTTTTGAAATTTTGGTCGAATGAGTTTTCGAAAAGACCTACAATTCTAAAATATTCTCGAACTTTTGTCACTTCCGGTTGTACCGAAAGTTGACATCAACTCTGATATTTTAAATAGAATTACCCCATTCTTCTTACATTTTTGGATTCCTCATAAAAATTAAGAGTTAGTTTGATAATAGATTACTTTGATTCTCATCTGATTTTGAATTATTACATTTTTTTTTTAAATTTGTTGCATTTACAGCGTCTTCCTTTAGTGCGGTTATCTTGAAAACTGATAGTAATTAATGATTTTTTGGCACTCTCTTAATGTTTTAACAAGTTAACAAACGGTTATAAAATTAAAAATGGAAAGGACAACGTCTTGAATGTCATAAATTTAAATTCTAAAAAACTTCAATTTTTTAAATAGCACCCCATCTTTTTTATAACATTACATTAATCGCTCAATCGTTAGTAAAAAAGTATAAGGCACTATGCGGCTAAAATTTATATTTTGTGATAAAATGAAAAAAAAACTGATTTAACTACATAGCCATCAATAGAATTGAATACTAATGCCAATTTCCTATATAAGCATTATTCCAAAAACCAACCGTTTCGGAGCTACAGGAGGTTGAAGTTTGATTTATTGTTAAGTTTTTATAGTTTATCGCAAAAACATGAAGAGACATTTGTTTCAAATTTGGTATGTAGCCCTTCCAAACAAATCCTAATAAAACAACAATAAGATTAGATAGTTGATTGATTCGACCTTTACTTGATGAAAATCCATTTTACAAATAAACACAAAATAAACTTCTGTTTGATTTTCACAATTTTAATAAACTTATGACAATTGTTTCGCCACACAGTGGCTTCGTCAGATGGTGAGTACAAGACTAAATTCTTTATTACAAAGTGTGGGTATATATATATCAACTAATCTAGGGTAATAAAATGGAACAGTAATAAAATAAGGTACAAAATAATTTAGAAAATATTTAACAGCGGTGAACAGTTTAAATCTAGCTGGTCATTTAAAATGATATTACTATTTTTTAATTTATTAATTTCTAATGTCTCTAATAGTGACAATTTTAAGCCTTTATTTTCTATGTGTAAAATATCAAAATTGTTATTAAAAGAATGATTTTTCCTCTAGCAAATGGTTGGCATACGTCGAATCTAATTTATTGTTATTAAAACTGCGTTTATGTTCCGACAATCTTTTTCCAAAATTTCTTCCCGTTTGTCCGATGTATACTTTAGGGCATGTACCACAAGTAAGCTTATAGACTCCACTTTTTTTGTTCTTTTTTTAGTTTTATCTTTATTGTTCTTGATAAATTTTCCTAGAGTGTTATTAGTTTTAAATGCTATTTTAATATTATGTTTTTTCTTAAGTTCAACTGATATTTTTTCGGTAGATTGGCCTATATAAGTAAGGGTTTTATATCTTAAATCACTTAATTCACTAATTTCTACTTTTGGATAAACTGCCTCTATTGCTATATTATAATTTTTCTTTTTAAGTAAATTGTTAACCAAAGTTTCTTTAAAACCATTATTCACTGCTATTTGTTTAATAAAATTTAATTCGTTGTTGTAATTATCTTCAGTTAAAGGAAATTTGGTTAATCTGTTTATCATACTAATATAGGCAGCGAGTTTATGTTTTACAGGATGTGTTGAACTATTATGTATCGTAATATCTGTGTATGAAGGTTTATGGTAAATATTAAATTCATGTGAATTATTAATTTTTGTAATAGTTAAATCTAAAAAATTAATCAAATTGTCTTTTTCATATTCTACAGTAAATTTTATGTTAGGGTGTAAATTATTGATAAAGTCTACAAAAGTATTTAACTGTCTTGTTGTACCTGTAAAACATGCGATAATATCATCTACATATCTATACCAGTATAAAAAACTTTTACTTAATTTGTTTTTATGTATTTGTTTCTCAATATGATCCACAAAAATATCTGCTAAAATAGGACTTAATGGGTTTCCCATTATTAAGCCCTCTTTTGATGTGAATATTTCGTTGTTGAATTGGAAATAATTTTGGTTTAAACATGTGGTCAGCAAATTTAGTAGTTCCGATTTTACAACAGGGTTTGTGTTATTTCTATCTAGTAAATTTTCTATAATTTTTATGATATCTTTTGGCGGTATACTGGGAAATAAATTTTGTACATCAAAAGAAATAAATTTAGCATTGTCAGGCAACTTAATATTTTTAGTTCTATTAATTAACTCATATGAATTTTTAATACTAAACGTTGATTTGAATTTACATGCATCTATTAATATATTTATTAGTCTATTCGAGAGTTTGCTAGAAGGTGCTGTTAAGTAAGAAACAACAGGGCGTATAGGTAAATTGTTTTTATGCAATTTTATCAAAGAATACAGTTTGGGGGCCTGTGGATTCATTATAGTTAAATAATATTTGTCTTTAGAACTAAATATACTAGGTGAATTATCTATAGCGTGTTTAACTGTTTTTTGATATATTAAATAACTTATATCTTCAACTTATTGATTTCAATTGCTGGTTAGTTATCATATATTTATCCAATAAATATTTTAATTTTGTCATCAAGAAAGATAAGTGTGCATTTCCTTGAATACAGCTATAAATTTCACATCTTGGCAACCCTGGCCAAATTTTGTAACTGCTATTTACAAAATTTACTGTGTGCGCATTCTACTTTTCCACGTTGAAAAGAGTCTCGGACTAGTCCACTTTTCCAGCAGGGGCGTGCGGTGAGTTTTGATACAGGGGAAGCAGTTTGTGATATAGGGTGATGGGTAGTGCGAAGCCCCGAGCGAAGCGAGGCAAAATTTTTTTAAGAAAAGAGGCGTGGCTCATTTTAAAGCAAATGTCTAAAGCCGCAAAGTTATGATATCTAGAAAAAAGTACACTTGTAGGACCGCCACTCCTCAATAAACATAAAATTTAAAAACACCACAAAAATTAGAAAACCCCCCGATTCCAAAACCGAGGCTGCACGGGCGATCATATTCAAAATATGATTTGATGTACCGCGTAATACCGTGGAGTGTTCCAGATGGTTACTTAAAATTGTATCATATTTTGCTAATAAATCAACTAAATTGATGAAATTGCCCCTATTAGCAACGCTCCGAGATTCAGTATGACTTCTAAAACTAAGTTCATTTTCGCCGAGGAAACAAACAATGTCAATAAGCCTTTTCAACACTTCTCGATTTTTTTTTTACAAGTTCATTATGCTTACGGTCACTTTCTTTCAACTGCTGATCTAATGAATGCTCAATTCGTGATTTTCCAAATGTTTTTTCTTTTAGCACCGCTCGCAAATGAGTTTCACACTTACCATGCCTCTTTGTCACTTTGTGAATGTAGTTTAAATCTGAAAAGCCATTTTTATTTCAAACACCTTTTTCATTTGTGAAAAGTACACATGGCCAACAAAATATTTTACACAAATTTTCACAACCCGTTAACCACTGATTAGCACTGTATATTTGAATATTAAAGTACCTATGCATGATTTATTTTTCGTTTTTAATTAAAGTTTTAAATCAGATGTTGGTCTCCCGTTTCTAATAATATTCAGTTTATCTTGAAACGAATATGTTGAAAATCCATTTTTCAACAAATTGCACACCACACAAACGAAAATAATATTTTCCACAGTGTTAGGACCAGCTTCCATATTGAATAAGAAATTCTAAAACTGCTTATACGCGCACTAATGTTCAACGTTTTAAAAATCACTTGTCGCCGCACCACAGGTTTAGAAACACCAAAAAAGTTTTTACAAATATAGCACAAAAGCTGAGAATAATACTAGGAAGATTAATATTAAGTATAATAAAATCGATATTGAAATCGAGATTAAAATCTATAAAACAAGACGCATTACTATGCTATACAGCTCAGATATCAAGATTCTGAAGTGGGGATGGGATGCATTTCAAGAAGTTGCTTATATCGAAGTCGCGCGAGTTTGTGTTGGCTCGATTAATCGAGTGCGTCATCGTTACGGTTTTAGCGTGCAACATTATCTCAGCTGTTGAAATGCAGGGCCGTGTCAATTGAAATTGGGTAAAAGTAAATTTTAATGATTAATATATGTGATAAATAATAATTAGTTTCTAATTATGTGTTTTTTTTTTAATAATCCCAAGTGAATCCTGCTTCCCTTGCTTCCATGGACCAACCGCCCCTGTTTTCCAGACATGTCTGATGGACATTTCCAATGGACTTGTCTCACCCTACATTTCTAATAAATACATTAAACATTATTTTCAATTTTCTAAGAAAATACTCACCAATCATTACTCTAGCAGGCACTGCGTTCCACTCTAACCAAAATGTTATAAACGATGACGTGACTAATATTATACCCGGTATAAATACTGTTGTGAAATAAAAAGCTCGATCTCTTGTAAACATCAGCTCTACCATTAGACAGCTGTAATTGCCTGAAATAAAAAAAGGTACTTTCATTATTAAGAAAACAAAAATAAGCAAGTAATCACTAATCGCAGACGTTTTAATACAGCAAAAATGTTGACGAGGGCTAAATCGTTCACATCTAACTAAATTTATCAGGGGATATACAGGGTGGTTTAAAAAACATCCGTCAAAAATTTCAAAACAAGAATTTTTGGTGAAAAATAAGTCGAAAACTTCATATACACTTATATCCTAAACGGCTTCGTTTAATTTGCAAAGACATTAAAAAAACCGCTTGCAATTATTTGGGGATCAGAACTTCCTCACCGTAGTAAAACACGACGTATGATGGAGTTTCTAATAAAAGTAATTTTTGACGTTTCAAAAATGTCACATTTTTTTACGTTTCAGAAAAGTCATATTTTGACGTTTCAAAAAAAACTCGATATGTGGTGGAATTTGTAATAAAAAGTAATTAAAAGTCACATTGGTGGAATGTCACTAATATTATTTTTATACATTGGGATCGATTTTGCTCATCAACGAACTCGATCTCTTCCTTGACCTATAGAATGTGTGTACCAAATTTGAAAGCTTTATCTCAAAAACTGTAACTGCTATCGCGAACCAGACAGACAGATACAGACAGAAAAATTTTTCTGTCTGAAATTTTGTGTATCGTCATAATTCGTCGAGATTCATCCAGAAATGCAATAAAAATTTTCAAAATTTTTTTCTCGAATACATAACTTCCTCACTTTGAGGGGTGAGGAAGGAATAAAAATTATTTATAAATTTCATTTAATAAATCGTAATTGAAAAAGACAGCTTTTAGATTTTGTTTAATTCATAGTATACTATGAATATTTATTTGGGTATGTTTTTAATTTCTTTGAAAATTTGGGTTGGGTCAGAAATTAAATAGTACATTTATTTAAATTTTTCTTTAAAACGGTACTGTGTGCGGAAAAAAGTAAGAAATAGTTTCTATGTAGTTTGAATGCGTAATGTCTCAGAAGTTCTCAAACTGAATAAAAAAAACCGCTGCCAATTACTTGGGGATCAGAATTTCCTCACCGTAGTAAAACTCGACGTGTGGTGGAGTTTACAATATAAGCAATTTTTGACGTTTCAAAAAAAATCACATTTTTGTAACGTTTCAAAAAAAGTCACATTTTGACGTTTCAAAAAAAGTCATATTTTGACGTTTCAAAAAAGTCACATTGGTGGAATTTCACTAACATATTTTTTTAGACATTGGGACCGATTTTGCTCATCAAAGAACTCAATCTCTTCCTTGACCTCTAGAATGTGTGTACCAAATTTGAAAGCTTTATCTCAAAAACTGTAGCTGCTATCGCGAACTCGACACACACAGATATACAGACAGAAAATGCAATAAAAATTTTCAATATTTTTTTCGCGAATACAACTTCCTCACTTTGAGGGGTAAGGAAGTAATTACTGCATCATATTTTTCTATAAAAATGTTATTGATGTTGATCCTATGCATGTTACTGGTGGAAATAACAAAATCATACATGTAAAAACGCTTATTTATGTGATACTAACATGTGCCAAAATTCAATATTCTAGCTCTAAGCATTTTTGAGATCAAAAGACCTTTCTAAAAAGAAAAATCAATCTTTTTTAAGTTTTTGACACCCTGTATCTTATAAAAGAGGCTTTCAAATATGGCGAATGTTTTTTGATACACACTGTACATAATAATAGATATAATTATTTTGAGAAATGCTTTAACAGTATTATAGTCTAGGTACAGAGTCGGACTAATGCAAAACTGCAGTTCAGGTTAGATTTGATATATGTAGGTACACATCTATACCGTGTTATCTACCACAACTGTGCCAAACTTCAGAAGCAGATAATTTATCAAAAAATAAATGGATATTCATTAATAAACATATGTCCTATAAAACGCATAATAAGGGAGATAAACCCCTTGAAGAGGGATGAGGAATATCAATTTTTCGATTATATGTCTGACATGGTGTTGACCAGAAAAATAAAATTTTCATACATTACCGCGACTCGATGTAGGCGCATAAAATTACAAATTTCATATATAAGAGCTCGCTTTATTGGGATAGTTTAGAGGGGTGAGGGATAGTTTTTTATACCACACTTATGAAGCAAAACATTTATATAAATTTATTTCTCATACAATGAAAAAAAGTATGTCGTTTTTAAATAATCTGCGTTGAACGGTAATAGGGTTGTACATATGAAAAAAAATAAATACAATTTTCATCACAAAATAAGAAATCAATTTACAACACAAAAATAACGTACTTAATAGCTAATAGAGTAACTGTTCAAAGTGACCTTCTTGAGCACGAATACACGCATGACAATGACGAATAAGTAAATTATTGATTACAGCTACGTTGTTTGTGATATCTGCTAAACTATTATTGATATTTTCTGTCGTGTTGCATACTATTTATTTCCTTAAAATAAACTAACTGCTTCATATGCCCCAGAAGTAGAAAACTATTGGACTGAGATCAGGAGAGCGAGGATGCCATAAAACAGGACCACTGTTACCAATCCAGTTATTTTCAAAATTTCCATTCAATTATTCAATCATATGTCTTTTATTATGAGGAAATGCCCCATCATGTTGAAACTACACTTGCAGCATAATATTTAGTGGCAAATCGTCTGAATATTCCGTTAGTGTGGTTTCAAGAAAATTTAAATAACTTTCTTCATTCATCCTGTTATATAAAAATTGCATACCTACTAGTCGAGTATTCAGTACCCCTGCACAGATATTAATGCTGAATCGACGTTGAAATTTTGCATGCTTTATAGCGTATGGATTTTTCAAGAATCACAATAGCTTATTACAGTGGAATGGTTATTATTGTCATTCCTGGTAAAGGTGACCTCGTCAATCCATATAACATTCCTAATAAAACTGGGATCATCAACAAATTTATTCAAAATCCAGCGCCAAAATCCTTTTTTGGAAGTAATGAATTTCTAGTGATTTTCGATCAAAAAACGCGTGCAAAGGACAATGTGCCACAATTATTTCCTTCGACTTCATCTACCACACAAGCCAAATTATTTGGCAGATTTATAATCTTCAGAAGAATCTGACCCATTTGAAGACTCTGGGGAATCTTATGCGCCATCCGAAAATGAGCAAGTTGAGTCATTTGATGAAATATCCAGCCAGGGGAGCAATAATGAAATTAATGAAGAGTCGGATGAATATGATGAAGTGTTGATGCCAGATAGGGAAAATAAGACCACTGCTGAGATTAGATGGGAAACATGCAAAGATATTCCAGTGTCTTTTCAGTTTTCTGGATAGGGCGGCATAAAAGTGCCTATGTTAAACTTATCAAATTCTTATGATATATATAGACAGATTGTTACCGATGAAGTGTTAGATATTATCGTTGTAGAGACAAATCGATACGCCGCTCAATATCTAAGGTCACATTTCTTCGCCCGCGATCAATGTTGTGTCAGTGGAAAGACACTAATCGTGACGAAATAAAAATGTTTCTAGCCATTCTAATAATAATGGGCCTAAACCACTTGCCAAAAGTGTGTCTATATTGGTCAAGCAATGAGATGTTTGGTAATAGACGCATTCAGGGAATAACGAAACGTGACAGATTTGACACTTTATTAAACAATTTTCATTTGTTAAATAATGAAGACCTCACTGCTGATAATGACCGACTTTTGAAACTAAAGGGCATCGTAAATCTTATATGTAACCAGTTCAAGGAGACTCTTTCTCCAGGAAATAGTGTTGTTATCGATGAATCAATGGTGCCATGGAGAGACCAGTTAGTGTTTCGGCAGTACCTTCCAGCTAAATCCCATAAGTATGGGCTAAAACTATACAAAATATGCACTCCGGAGGGGTATACATATGACCTTAGAATATATGCAGGGAAAAACGCTCCAGATGTACAAGATAATAAACATGGACATACTTTCAACATCTGTATGGACCTACTAGAAGGACTTCTTTAGAACCCTTTATATAGACAATTATTATACGAGTGTTCCGCTATGTAAAGCCCTTTTGGAATTAAAAACCTATGTTTGCGGTACTTTTAGATCCAACAGACGAGGACATCCAAAAACAGTCTGCAAGAAAGAACTGAAAATGGGAGAAATTTATGGAGAACAGAACCAGGAGGGTATCCATGTGGTGAAGTGGATCGATAAACGTGCTGTTTTAGTGATTAGCACAGTATCCAGTCATACTGCTGACCTAAAAGCAACGGAAGGCAAAAACTGAAAAGGTGAAGACATCTTAAAACCTCCTGCTGTAATTTTCTATAATAAGGATTAAAAAGGACTCGACGTGTCCGATCAAATGTCATCTTATTATATCTGTCTTCGCAAAAGTATCAAATTGCATAAAAAAAGTTTTTTTTGAAATTCTATTTAGTAGCTGTGTCGTAAATACATGGGTTGTTTATAACGAATTCGGTGAAAATGGACGAAAAAAAGACATTTTGCAAATTCGGGAACTAATTGCAAATGAACTATTGAAGAGTGACAACTAAATCATAGAACAAGAAGATGGTGCACCAATCAATATGCCACAACAACCGAAGCGACAAAGATCTATACATAGCACTGCTCAGCATAAGATGAGAAGATATGAGGGTACAGTGCGGAAGAATCGAAAAAGATGCCAGCCGTGTTACCAAAAATTGCACAGCGAAACCAGTACCATGGAAGCTAGGAATAAAACTAAAGGAGCAGCTACATTTTTCCAAGACTACCCAGGGCAACCGACAATGTGTTTGGAGTGTTTTAATGAGGAACAGAAGTAGTTTTAGTTTAAGTCATTTTGTTTCGAAGAATTTGGTTGTTTTTTGTAACAGTTTGGTTTATAAAAAAATTAAGTAAATCAAATAATTTAATTAGTAAGTACCAAGAGTTATTTTTCATTTACTGATTAAAATTAGAGTAGTTTGTCGCAAAAATACATGCATTTCTTGAATATTTTGTTTGTATTTTATTACCATCGTATATAATCAATATTTTCGGCCGAATGTGCCACCGGTAGTCCACAGAAGATGTGTATATACTTTATCTGCAGCCGTAGATCCAATATCGTAAGTATAATTGACAAACGGTTGCTGAGTTATCCCTTACCATATTAATTACATCATCTTTCCCATCAATGCTTACTTCTCGAAGGGCCCTCTGCGATTGTGAGATGAAGATCTAGTTTCCGGAAATCGTTGAAACCTGCGATTAAATACTGTTCGTGAAGGAATAATTATTCTGTACGGAATCACCGGTGATACTTATTTCTGGTTTTTCTTGTGTTTTCATCACAAAAACCGTAAATAAAAACTATGTCTGCGTATAATTAGTAAACTGATCTATTATTACTATTTTTTATATTTAAATAAATTTATAAAACAGAAATGATACTTAGGCAATGTAAATGACATAATACTAGAATCCTAAAATATGTTAATTTTTGTGGTCATAAGTAGATCTTAAGGACCTCTATCTTTTGAGATGAATTTGGTCGTGAAACACATTATACACATCAGTAAATGTTGACAACTAAAATAAAATTATTTACATTTGTGCCCTGTGTCTCCGCACTTTAGGCTCCCTATTAATCCATCTCTGTCTAGGTAAATTACTTAAGCGAGAAAATAATTATTCCAGTGTTCCAATCGTATCTCTATTCTCAAAAACGGCTGCTCTATATAAATTATTAATAACTAAGTCAAAATTATTTAAAACGATGAATGATGAATGTAATTAATGTTAACAAAATATTTAATTTTATCGCTGTCAGTCAATTTCAGCAACGTTTATTATAGCCCTGATAGTAATAAATCACTTAAAAATGTTACTGTAAGTAATTTTCGAAAGATCGTTTTAGAGATAATTGCCAGTGAAAAGACTAAAGGATTGTCATTATCTTCAATTTGCAACGATAATTAAAACGGTCAAAGAGGAATGTTTGAATTAGAAATTAAAGTTGTTATTAGCTTTTTAAGAGCTCTTCTGTGTTGAATGTGATAAGATAACATATTTTTTATTATTTCATAATCACTTGTTTATTTTAACTCACATGTTTGATTATAATTTAATCAAAAGATTAATACTCATTCGATACGCGGTATTCAGCGTCAAGTGTCAATTTTTTAAATATGATTTCTGCAACTGACAGACCCCATCGAAACTAAGTACTTCATACACAATTTATTTACACAATATATTCACACCATTTTTATCTTATCTACTTTACGAATTATCGGAGAAAACGTACCAAATGGTTTTAGATTTACCTTCCCTAAAATATATAGTTGGACACAAAACAAATTGAACAACTGAAAAATTCCTAATGAATATCAGTCTTATCTACTTTACGAATCTTATCAAATAATAAAGCCAAATCAGATAAATTGCAAAAAACTGGAGTATATAAACTAAAATGTCTATATATATATTGGACAAACTTGTCGAAATGTAAACAAACGGATCGAGAAATATAAAAAATATATTTTGAACAATATGCATAGCACCGGTATGTCAACTGTATAGAAAATAATTATTTCACAGATTTGATTAATATCGACTTTATTAAAAAAAATTAGGCCAAAAATTAGATTTATTAGAAATATTAGAAATTAGGAAAGCTGTTAAAAATAATAAAAACGTAATAAATGATCAAATAATTTATACCGGTCACGACATTTTAAACAAAATAGCATAATTTAAAGAAATTCCCATCGTTTGATACGATAAAATTTAATACTTTACAATAATTATGTTGTACTGCCCAGATGTGATATATACATAAGTAAGGAATACGATTGAGAATATAGTATCATGTGTACTCTTGACAAAGGCCTAAAATTTTAATAAAATATTTTTGGAACATTTAAAAGCAAACATTTTCTTTATTTATAATAATTTTTTACAATGTTTTACAAGCAGCCAATCGCGGAATCAGTTCAGTGTATACAGTATGTTCACAGTTAGAGTGGATAAGAGGGTAAACTTTTTTATTTCTCATTTTCCGCGGAAAATTTATTCTTCATAAAAAGTTTTGCTTCTGTTGAAAATATGATTGCCATGAAATAAGTTAGCATGTCATGTACAGGGTGTTCAGAAAATTAAAAAAATTTGAAAATTATATAAGAGTAAACTACGTTCAATGTTAACGATATGAAAAACTGTCAATAAGGAAAGTTGTTTAGAATTAAAATTTGTATCAGAATTCCAATTTGTGGAGAAATCTACCTAATTTGACTTTTTAAAAAAATTTTCATGTAAAAAAATTAAAAACTGTATAACTGAGGAGTTGGTTTGTGGTTGACAGTGACATTTATTTATCGTCGATTTGTCATTTTACTGTACATAATTTTCAACTTCATTATTAATAACTATTGTAAAACTGCTAACTTTACAGCAAAAAATGTATCTAATATAGTGTTATCGAATTGGTGAGTCTGGCTATCGGAAAATAATCGAAGATTTTAATTTAAAATATCCAGGCATGCATGTTGCACAGTCGATTTGCCACAAAATATTACAGACATTTTTAAGAACTGGATCATTGTTGAAAATGCCTAAACCTAAAAAAAAATGAAGATGATGTAGCACTCTGTTAGTATTACAGTCAGTAGAGGAACATCCCAGAGTGTCATTAAGAAGACGTGCGGAATATTTGGAAGTGGTAAGGAAATATCAGAATTAAACATTTTTACACAATAAGATCTATCCTTACAAACCGATTCTCAACTACACCTTAGAGACAAGCGACGAAGCAAAACGTCTTTATTTTTGTTTGTGGATTGGAAGCGTGAGTAAAATTTTCATAAAAAAATTATCTTTACAAATGAATCCACCTTCTCGCAACATAGTCGAGTGATTGATGTTAATCCTAATTTGAGAAAACAATGTAGGCGACAAAAAAAGTAAATGTTTGGTGAGCAGCGTCTTACCATGGAATTACAGGCCATATTTTTTTGAAGATATTTGTAACAGCAATAGTTTTGAATATGCTGCAAACTTTTTTCAGTGATGAATTACAAAATTTACCGTTGGATAAACCCAATTAATTTTATTTTCAACAAGATGGTTGTCAGACGCATTCTGCGGCAAATGTTAGAACCTAGTTACGGAATAAGTTTGATGATTGATGGACTGGTCGGTATGGTCCAAATCCATGGCCTCCGAGGTCCCCCAATTTAACAAATATAGATTTTTATTTGTGGGGTCAATTGAAACAAATTTTATACAGTAGGCAATTAGATAATAACACTGATCTGTTGAAATACTGCATTAGGGAAGCTGTTCAGTCAATACCCTTACAAGAGGTTAGAAATAGTTATAAAAAGCTTTACACTCGCCTTCAAAAATGCGTGGAACACGGTGGAGAAGTGTTTGAATAATATTTTTTCTAAAAATTTGTTTTAGATTTCCTAATAAATTTTTTCAATGCTGTTAAAAATAAAAGTAGTTTAATATAATTACGATTACAATTAGCCTTATTTAATAATTTTTGTAAGAAGAAAATAATTTTTATTTTACCGTAAGTTTTACCGCATGATACCACTTGATACTTATCAAAAATGTTTAATAAAGTCGAATTAGGTAGATTTATTCAGAAATTGGAATTCTGACTTCATTTACTTAGAACATCACAAAATATATTGTATGCCTCCAGTAAAAAGATAGTAATAATTAAATGATTAAATGACTTACCTGTAGGGAAATTTGATACAAATTATACGAGCAGTCCTGTCCGAAATTATTATAACTTGTAGTAGTGCTTTCTTGCCCCAAATCAGTTCAACTTTAATGAAAAAAAACCCCTGAGCACCAGCCGGTCCTGGCATAGTAGTCGGGACATGGTCGTAGTGCTGTGGTCGTAGCTCGTAGTTCACGGCGTAGCCGCGGACTTGGCGCCAAATTGTCACTAGTTTGAAGTTACACAAATCGCCTCAAAGGGTTGGGGCAAAACTCGAGGAGTTATTATGGGTGGGTGCGTAATAATTTCGAACAGGACGGCTCGTATAATTTGGATCAAATTTCCGTACAGGTAAGTCATTTGATCATTTAATTATACTTAGTCTTGTCCGAAATTATAACAACTTTTAGATGTTTAAAAAGATTTAGAGGCGATTCGAGTAAATGTTTATTTAATGAATGACAATAATAACTGCTATACTTATTGTCTTATTCTAGGGTACAAATTCTAACACAAGCTTATTTATTAATTTAGGAACATAATTTTGATTTTGCATAAGCTGGATAACTAATATAATACATATGTACTCCTTAACCTATTTAGAACCAAGTTCCCTGTCAGCATCATACTAAGGCTATATTGAAATATTTGCACCTTTAAGTATACCCCTTGCAGAAACATCTTTGTTTGCCGCTAAGGGTTTGTTATAAAAGATGTTGAAAACCTGTGATCTTTCAGAACAATTAACCCTTTTCCTTATTTTCTCAATGTTTATTCCCTCCCTGAATGCAGGGATGTTGAGGCGTAACGTGTACTATGACTAGAATAGATCGAAGTATTGATTCCACTTTTATGTAAGATTTGCTTAACACACCTACTGATGCTTTGTGTCGTTGCTGGGTGAACTGGATTTTTAAATGTTAAAATGAGTTGATCGCTATTTGCTCCCCGTACTGCTTGGGTTTTCTCAGTATAATAATTTATTGTTGACGCTAAACATAAATTTGAGAAAAGAGGTTATTATTCTGTCAGCGACATGTATTTCTAATCCGTCTGGTTCTGACGCTGCTTATCCTGATTTTTGTTATCGTTTGCATTCTATGTCCAGATAATAAAGCCAATAACGTAACCATTTTAAAGATAAATTTTCCAAAGGATGCTGTTTCCCCAGGTATTCCAAAACAGGATAAGGATCCCAAGTGGATGAATACTTAGGCCTAGAAGGATTTTTATTTTATATCCCTCTGAGGAACCTTTTTATAAAATTCCCATCATTCTTATCTATCGGAAGAACAAGTGTACGTGCAGATTTATAAGTATTGACTGAAGAGTATGAATTTCCCTTTTCGTGGCGAAAATTTAAAAAATCTATAAAAATGTCCAGGATGTATGCAAAGGGGTTAGCCTTCCGACTCTCACAAAATTCCCACCATTTTTTAAAACATACATCATATTGCCTTATGACACGGAAGATAATACTGCGGGTATTCTAGCCTTTGGAAAACCTCTTCGTAAAAAAGCTGTCCTGACAAATGTCCTGCAACTAATGTAAGGCTCCTCCAGAGGGGGTGAGCTTCCCTAAATGGACAGAATAAAAGATTTTTATTAGGTGTGAATACTAAGGGCTTTCGGATTAGCAGTTTTTGAAAAAGAGGGTACCAGGGTTGGCCTACCCACTTTGGAACTACTAGAACTCCTTGGCTTTTTTCTTTTACTATTTTGTTTAGGACTTTAGCTACTAAACAGAATAGTGGAAACGCATAGAAAAAAAGATTTTGCCAAGATATTGTAAAGCTGTCAACACATATTGAATGAGGGTCTGGTTTCTATGAAACGTATCTTTCATATTTTTTGTTTAAATTCGTGGCAAAAAGATCTATACCCGGAAAACTAAATCCAATACATATATCATTAAAGCAATGGTCCGAAAGTTCATATTCTGTTTCTATTGAGACTGTTCTCGATTCGGGAATTCGCGGTAATGTTCAACTTTGTATTATAGGATGCATACAACTTGATGTTTTTGCTCTCACAATACTGGCCAAGAGGTTTAATCTTGGAAGTCTGACTCTCCCCATGTGGTTTATATATGCCATAGCAGTGGTGTTATCAGTCCTCAATAGTATCTCGCAGTTTGACAGATCCTTGGTGAAGGATTTGATGGCGTTGAAAGCAGCTAGGAGATCTGGATAATTGATGTGATACTTTGTCTCGCGATAATTCCAAAAACCATGAGTTCTTTGTTTATTGCTAAATGCTCCACACCCTGTTTTGCTTGAATCCGAAAAAATAACTAGAGAATAACAAGCCGGCTTGATAGAGGTCTCTGTGTTTCCTACTTTACGGTACCACCAGTCCAGATCGGTTTTTAAAAATTTTGCTAATTTCATTTTCCCCTCATAGCTTTTGCTGTCCTGTAAGGCTAGCATTTTTCTCGCTCAAAGAGTTTAATGTGGACCCATCCATATTGTACAGCTGGGCACGCTGCAGCTAATGTTCCTATAAATTGGGCAAAAACCCTGATTTTGCAGCTGCGTTTTTTAATGAACCTTTCACAAATGTTTTGATTTTCTCTACTTTCTGCGACGGTAAAGATATAGTTATTCTTACAGTATCAAATATGAAGCCTAAGTATGTACATTTTTGCTGTGGTACTAAAGAACTCTTTTCCTAATTGATGACAAACCCTAATGAAGTCAGTAGTTCAATTGATTTTAAAGTGTTTATGCTGCTCTCCAACTCAGTTCTACTAATAATTAAAAGGTCATCTAAATATATCACACATGTTATACCACATGTTCTCAATTTTGTGACTGCTGGCTTCATTAACTTAGTAAACACATAAGGCGCACAGTTCAGTCCAAAGGGTAGGCAACAAAATTCATACAATCTGTCGCCATATTGAAATCTTAAATAATTCCTATATTCTCTATCAATGGGGACCAAGAAATATGCATCTTTGAGTTCCATAGATGTTAGATAACAATTTTCTGATATTAATTTTGCTATCATTCTATAGTCCTCTAATTTGAAGTGTGGAGGCATAATGAATCTGTTAAGTCCCTTTAAATTTAAAATAAACATATAGTCCCCATTTGTCTTTTCCCTTAAGAAATAGGGAGAATACATCAACCAAGTGATTGCAGGGCCATATGGCACCAATGTGCCCAAGATACTGGAGGCTATTATCATAAAGAGACTTTTTATTTGGATCCAATTTGACCCTGGGAACAGTTTGCTGGGTTGGTTTATCCACAAACCTTATTTTATACCCTTTTATCCAGCTTAAAATTAGACTACTTGTTGTTTTTAACCATTCCGATGCAAAAAAAGCCAGCCGGCCTGCATATTTTCTGCCTACCTCTAGCGCTGTCTGGGGTATTTCCTGTTGAATTTGGTTTGTTGCTCTGTCAACACTTTCCCCTTGTGGTGCCTTGGATATTCTTTGTTCCTCCCCTTTGCTGTTTCTTTCTTCCTTAATTTGTTGATTCGGCGCCAGGAGTTTAAATAAGTCTGGTATGTTTTGTCGACAGAAAGTCCAGTTAATTTTTGTTTTTCTAACCGTGCAATCTTAAGATCAGCAGACATCTTTTGTAATTCCTGTGCAGACTGTATTTTCACAGAGTAATGTTCCCCAAAAAGATAATCATCTATAGGAGAGTCTCCACTATTTTCTTAACTCCTGGATTCAAGTTTGGACTTAAGAGGAAGCGTCTGTCAAGCGATATGGAATGATGAAGACTACACAAGAGTTGTCCAGCCTCAGCCTTGTTGCCCAGTAATGCATTGGTTTCCTCTGCAGGGTTCGAAAAAAGATTATTTGTAGGGATGGCTAGAGCACTTAATCCGCAAGTCAGCTGTTCCTACAATTTTACTAGAAAATTATCCTGCTTCACTGATACCTCGCTGACACAAGCCTGTACTTCTTTATTTAACTAGGGTGGCCTTAAAGCCACACAATTCATTATCAAGGGATATGTGTCCATTAATGCTGGACTTGTCGTGAAAACCTTTCCGTAAAAATTGTTGTCAACGAGCTGCTATTTGTTGGTGTACATCTGGGCCCTCGATTTGGTTCTCCAAAGGGTTTGTGCCAAGGAGAGCTGAAGCCTCCACTAATAGTGGGTCCTTACTTTCTTGCTCCACATGCGTCAATTCATCCATTACTGCCTCCTCCATAGATACAAATTCTCCTAAATCTGAGTTGGAGGAAGTCTCGGAATTCTTAGAACCTAGAGTGATATATATATATATATATATATATATATATATATATATATATATATATATATATATATATATATATATATATATATATATATATATTGTATATGTATATATATATACATTTCCTTTAAACATTTGAGCTATCTTATCATATAACGTGCAGATGTGGGCTATCGTAGCTACCGTATATAAAGGTATATGCAAGGAAATAGACTCCATGTGGAGCCTATGATCCCCGAATATTGTTAGCAGGACAATGATTTATGTGAAAGAACGCCTACTATCCACACCCCCTTTTATTTATACATGTGTATAAACTGCCCTGTGAAAGTAAAGAGGGTGAGATTGTGCCTACATGCTATGTAATGCCACCCATGTGGGAGCGTCTGCATAGACTTTCTGTCAACCACCATTTTGCATGTGATTGTAGGCATTTGCTAGAATTTCCCAGAATAGCTGTTTTATTTACTTGAGCTACTCTCCAACTGCTTTCTAAGCATTTTCAGCTTTCGTTCCAACTTCCGTACTTTCCTTTCCTTACGTTTCCTTTTTATTTTCCCCATTTTCGATTCCTCGACAATTTACGTGCACTTCATTTGGTACAAAAAACCACAGAGACAATTTGGCGCTAAGTCCGCGGCTACGCCGTGGACTACGAGCTACGACCACGGCACTACGATCATGTCCCAACTACGATGCCAGGACCGGGTGGTGCCCAGGGGGGGGTGGTCTTTAAAGTTGTACTGATTTGGGGCAAGAAAGCACTACTACAAGTTGTAATAATTTCGGAGAGGACTGAGAAGTATAATTGTTGTACACATGTTTTCTATCGGTAGTTAAAATTATTACCGACGCACGTAGAAAAACGATTCACTTAATACATCCATTTTCAATTTTTATTTTTGATTTAAATATTTTTATTCTTTAATATCAGAACCATCTTTTGAAAACTTTCTGTTCTTTGACCTATGAATTTTATACTTTTTAAACTTAATTCCTTATTTCCAAATTGTTTCTAATTTTTTCTAAGATTAGGCTCATGTGCCTAATGAGCCTAATCTTTTGAGAGTAGCCGTGTAATGTAATTCTGGTGATTGTGACACAAATTTTCTCATGGATTTGGTGCATTCTCAAGAGAAAAATCGATAACTTTCCGTTAGAATTATCTTTACATAAATTCGAAAAAAGTTTATTTAAAATTTAATAACAAGCAAAAAAATATACTATAGGTACTTAATTCTCATGCTCTTATCTCATGATCAATTAAACTGTATCCAAAACGCAAAATCCCTCATTTAATCTTAATTAATTTAGAAATTAAATAAATTAATTCAGTTAAAAAAATGTGCAGTAAAAATTATTGTAAGTTTGTACTTATTGCATTAGTATATGCAACACCCAGTAGTGACGAATAATAAAGATGTATTTGTATATTGACATATTAAATTTTTAAAGAGTTAAAATTATAGAAAACCAGTTTCACCTTAAAATTAACGATTAATTTTCAATGTATTCCATCTACCCGTTGAGTATGTCGCACATTAGTGATAAAAATTTATACGACGAGGTGGCCGAGTGGTTAAGGCGTTGGACTGCTAATCCAATGGGCTCTGCCCGCGTGGGTTCGAATCCCATCCTCGTCGAAACACTTTTTTTTCTAAACAGTCTTCTAAATATGCTACTGCAAGTTGCTGAATAGCATTATTGGTAAATAAATTATATTAATCTATTCCAACACCGTTTTCATGATGCCACGCGGCAAACAAATTTTTTGACAAGTACAAATGCAGGAACGGCGTCACCCCAGATTTTAGTAAAAGCAGTATTTATTTTGTTGTTCCTAGTGTGCGCCAAACTGCTCTTAATATTCGGAATATACCTACCTATTTATATACTAAAAAAACAAAATGAAAAATGAAATAAAAATTACTACTAATTATAAGGGGAAAATAGTAGAATGTAAATTTAGAACCGAACGAGATAAGAATAATAATAACTTCGTTTTTCTGTAATTGAGTATTACGAACTAATTTGTTTTTGTTTTCTTCCAAATACAATATTTTTGGCTAGTACAACTCGAATTAAAAAATATATAGACATGAAAATTTGGCTTTAAAAAAGAACATATTAGCATTGCAGTTTTCACGAATTTATCACTTGAGTACTGAAATATCATGTATATTTAAAAAGTTTATATTTCGTAATAATAATTATTCTCTAATGGTTTTCAAAATCAGAAACTATAAATCTTGATTCTTGAGGCAATTATTAATACATCAATTTTTTAATAATTCTTTCAAATAAAAATGATAATTAAATGTTTTCATGAGTGAAATTTGGAAGACCACATCAACGATAGATAAGAGTGTAAACTGAATCTGAAAAAAATTATAAAAACAGCCAATAAAATTTTGTATAAGAAAATGCAACAATACTGAATTTTTCTTAAAAAATTTAGTAAAAACTGTATAGGTATATTATATTCATTTTGAGAAATTGAAAAACGGTGTTAGTTTTTGTAAACAGAAAATCTCTAATGCCTCAATACTGCCATTAAATATTAAACTGTATCTTATGTATTTATCTTAAATTTTACTTGGTTACCTCTCACACCAATTGCTGTGTCCTCAAAAGGAGCCTGAATGTATTAAAACACCGGATGTATAGGTTTCGGTTTAAAAATATCTTGCATAAAATTGTGTTTCTGTGACTGCGAATTTTGTAACAATGTAAAAGTTGTATAAATCATATTTATTTCTACTACGTATAGATATAACTCTCATCAGTTATCATAACTCTACTTACGAATCGATTTTATTATTAATATACAACCCACATAATTTTAACAACTAAAATCATTTAGAAAGCAGAGAATGAAAGGGATTATAATTTTATGTGGAAGGAATATTTTAAAGATTTTTGGTAATAAATTTATTAGTATTACTTTACATCTTGCTTTATCCATAAAATGATAACATTGATAACTGATGATTGATGGCATAGTTGGGACTAGTATTCAGGGCTTCAAATATTTATTTCTAAAAATTTTTGTAAACTATCTAGTACTAAACGAAATATTTAAATAAAATAGCTTTAATAATATTATTATTAGAGTCCGGATCCGAATATTAGATTCTAGGACCGGATGTGCTCGCAACAGAAATTTAGTCTGGTAAAGGGGAATTTTAAATCTCCATTCGTACTCGAAGACTGACTTTTTGTCCAAAAATTAGTTATAAGATGTACATCAAGTATCAATCGAAAATTAAAAATTGGCCCGTAGGGGTTGTAAAAAAATAAAAACCACCCCAAAAACGACTTTTTCTGCAAATATCACGGAAAATGAAAATTAATGAAAATTACAGAAAAATGTTTTAAATAAAGTCGAAATATATTGAAATTATCTATAAAATCGTCTTGAATCTTTTTTTCACGTACATGCAATATAAAACGGATACTTACAATTAAAAATTGCTAAAAAATATGCAAAGTAAAATAATAATAATAATAATAAATAAACAAATTAATGTTTTTAACTTTTTTTAAATCGTATCTACTTGATGTAACTATTTTTTTTTTAAATTTTTTAAAATTTTATAAACAATTGTATTTTTCAATTTACATTTTTATGGTTGAAATAAAAAAAATGTTTTTTGGTCTTATTACATTCCCTGAAGGTTTATCTATAAAAAAATTCTCTTACCATTACATTACCATTAATTTCAACCATAAAAAAATGTAAATTGAAAAATACAATTATTGTTTATAACTTTTTAAAAAATTTAAAAAAAAAATCTCTAAAAAAATAGTTACATCAAGTAGATACGATTTAAAAAAAAGTTAAAAAACTTTAATTCGTTTATTTATTATGAATTTTTTTTAATTTGCGTATTTTCTAGCTAACGGTGCGTCAAAAAGTAAGTTTTAATTGTAAATATCTCGTTTTCTATTGCAAATACGTGAAACAAGATCAAGACGATTTTATAGATAATTTCAATCTCTTTTTGATTTTATTTAAAACATTTTTCTGTAATTTTTACATTTTCCGAGATATATACAGAAAAGTCGTTTTCGGGGTGGTTTTTTATTTTTCTTACAACCCCTACGGGTAAATTTTTAATTTTCGATCATTGATACTTATAACTAATTTTTAGTCAAAAAGTCAGGCTTGGAGATTTAAAATTCCCCTTTACCGGACTTATTATCGCGTATTTTAATCCAAAATAAACCGGTAAAAATTTTAGTCAATTAATTTAATTTTCAATGTTCTCATAAAACGAATCCAATCTTTTTATACGTCAAAAACTAAATGACGCAGTCCCTATTACAACAAAGTAAACAAATAAGCAGATGAAAAGAAATAATTCTAGTTATTTAGCATATACATATATGCACACAGGTATTTATAATATAATATTACATTTACATAAAAGTCGCCACTACTTCCCGATCTCTACATTGCAGAAAAAAATAATGTCAATTTAAAAAAGAAGCAGATGTAAGAAATAAAAAGAGAGCATTTTTATTTAGGTCTAGTTAACAGTGCATTTTCACCAAGTATCCAACTTAAATCTATAAATCGTTGTTAACATTTTTCTGTTAGTAATGTTATAAAACGGAAACAAATATTCATATTAAATACCAGATCTAATATAAAATTATTGGTAATACTGATGCATATTTCTTTTATTAATAAAAAATACGATTATTTAGTTTCATAAAATGACAACAAATATCTTGTTAATAAAAAAAATATGAATCAGTATTGCCTATAATTTTATATATTAAGTCCATATGATGTTTAAGCTTGATTATGTTTCCATTTTTCGTTGTTTTCATCAATAGAACAAATTTTAAAAGCGATTTACAGTTTTATATTAATAATCCTGACGAGAAAATACTGCCGTGGACAGTGAAAACACAAGTTTTACAGCATGTTGCAACTGACAATTATAAAACACGTGTGAGAGCATGAGTACTACTGAAAGACAAAAACAATTTAATTTAGATTTAGTTAAACTTATGACGGCGTGTAACATTTTGTTGACCAAACTAGATAACCCTCATTTTAAACAGGTTCTGCAAAATTCTGTTAGTGGAAAGAACAATAACATTACCGTACCTGTCTGTATGCAACGAAATTAAAGCAGACATTGTTTCCGAGTTGCAACGCAAAGACGTATGGGTTAATGTAGATGAAACCGCCGACGTTAGTGGTCAGAACATCGCAAATTTACTGTATTGGTTGCGGGAATGGATGAGGCATTGGCAATGCCAGTCCGTTTAATATCAACAAAGGTGTTAGAACGCACAAATACAGAAACGATATGTGAGTGTGTGGATAGCAGTCCGGGCGAGAACTATGAAAAAAATGAAGGACGTGTTTGTAAAGGATGCAGCTTCGTATATGAAGGCGGCTGGACAGCGCTTAAAATACACCTATTTTGATTTGGTACATGTGGCATATTTGTCATTTCTGTGCATGTGTTTACACCGGTATCCTGGATCTGCCCCTGATATTGAGGTCATGTAATATTCGGATCCGGACTTTAATTATTACGCAGTGAAATATTTTCCATTTGAATTTTCTATCGTCTATTATCCGTTATATGTAATTTTAATATACATAGACAAAATTACAAATTTCTATATATTTTACATACCACTGGGTTAATTACAATGCTGATTACACTTGCAAAACTTACCCCTCCAACTCGACTTTGTGGGACAAATTGCTGTTGAATTATTTATAAGATAAGCATTGAGTGTCGTCAAGCTAGGAGACTTTCGAAGCACGTCTTCATCGTTTTTCCATACGTACTTTATAGATGAAACTTCATAAGATACTGAAAAAATTACAAAATGAATTAATGCAGTTACCAAAAAAATCTGAAAAGTTAAGAAAGTGCGTCATGATAAATTCGGTCTTAAATTTACATAAATTAAATATGTTGCACATTAAACCGACAGGGTGATAGAAGATGTAAATGTAGTTCTCAGATATGTTTTGTGCAATTAATAGATTTCTATCATATATATATAGATTACCACTGACATTACGTTAATTTTTTTTATCTTACGTTTCAGAAAAAAATTTTTGGTTCCCAAGTTTTAAGTAATAATAAGATTCCCATCATAAAAATTACAATTAGATATACAGGGTGTCCATAAAACAGATCCAGTTAAAACTGCTAAAGAGAAAGTACTTGTTGTACTTTATTTTACATTAAAATGCCAAATTGCTAAATAATTTTAAAATTTTTTATTTTCTGTCGCCTTGTACATCTAATTGTAATTTTGATGATCTTATTTATTTGAGAAGCAAAATTTTCTTATTCTTTTCTAAAATGTAATATAAAATTTCCTCCCGGACAGATACTCCGGGGATACAACACTATATTATGATCAAAAACAAGCCAAATTTCATGGACACCAAAATTACGAAAAAATTCTCCTAAATAAATTCTTATCAATCCATTAATGTTGAACATGAACATTTGTGTATGCATATACTTTAATTATTATTAAATATGGATGGGGTTTACTTATTTGTGTCATTTGAAGTGTGTATGTAATTTTAACTAAATTAAGTTTACAATTATAGTTATTACGGAAACAAATGCTGCGATTGAATTAGATTATTTCCTTCTGACATTAAATCAACCAGTCAAATACATTTTTTTGAAAAAAATGAAATTTGGTTGGTTAAGGAGTTTAAGATACGTATTTAATTATACCTGAAAATAGAGAAAGTTTTGAGCAATCATATGGGATATTAGCAATTAGTGTCTCTCATAGAAAGCCCACTATGTAAAACTTTGTAACAGAGATTATATACTTCAATTAGTCTTTAACAAACCAAGCCTTATACTCACGTGTTTAATAAATTAGTAGATTATGAACCAATTGATTTGAGATTGTTGTTCTATAACTCTTTTAACAAGTATACAGCTTAGGTATGTCCAATACAAATTGAGATGGAAATGTTTATTAAGTCAATATTAAACACTTATACCTTGCACCACTTTGGCGAAATTGTTTTTTTATAATCAATACTTATGAGAGGTTTATACAAAATAAAAAAAAAAAATTAATCACTTGTGGATAATAAGATTATGATGATCATGTTGACTTTAAAAAACACTAGTGCTAAATATTCCTATGAGACCGTACAGAATTAATTGGGTAGCTATTATACATAAAGAACGACCAATCAGAAATAAAATAAATAACAAATTTATGCTCTATAAATATTTGTTTGCACTTATTAAAATTGGGTTGGCAAAAAAATATTTTCAAATTAAATATAATAACAAAGTATCCTAAGTGGCAAACTGACCTTAAATTATAGTGTAATAATAATAATAATAATTATTATTATGTTACTTTATACTTACTACTTTCCATTGAAAATGTGCACTTAGGATCATCAAATGGAAATATGTTTAAACTCCCCTGACAGGATAATATCAAATGCCTCCTGGAAAAGAAATCAAGTTTTTACATAACTTTATTAATTCTTCATATTATTTATATATTGAAAGGAGGATCTGAGGGCGTATCAAAACTGTGTCACCTGAATTTGCTTTTATTATTTAAGATTGTATCGTATCTTTACTTTTAAGTAAGCAATGGGTTGGAACCCTTGATGTGAAGCTAACATTGACATGATTTTCCATAAAACACCATATACTGCATTCGACGCACGTTTCGTCAACCAAGTTGGCATCATCTGGAGATGAATAAAATTAACCTTATGCTAATAATGTGTTTGTGCAATGTGCTTAGATATGGATGATATTTTTGTAGTGTTAGAATTTCACATAATTAAGGACTCCCATCATTGTGCTCTACACAAAATGTCGAGTTTTAATTTTCTATTTCATCGCCTATTAAGTTTCACCTATTAAGTTCCCCCTTATGGTGTAATCTTATGTGACCGAAACTTTGCTGAAACTAACACATCTCGAGGTGGAGGAGTTCTGTTAGCATTTAAGATAAACTTGAAACGCTTGATCTGTCTGAATTAAAGAATGTTACTCCCATAATTGATATACTAGGCTGTAAATGTACTTGTAAGTGTAACCAATCATATCTGTTTATATACGTTTTATATATTCCTCATCATGTAACAAATTTAGATTTAGAAACATTTTTTGAATTGTTATTAATCAGAAAAACATAATTATTTTGGGAGATTTTAACCTCAGTTATTTTGTCTAGATATAACTGATTTCAAATCGTATTCAAAATTTATGGCAATTTACCGGCCTGAAACAAGAAAATCATATACGCAATATGTATGGTAGACTATTGGACTTAATAGTTATAGATATCCATTATGTTGCATTTCACAAAAATTTATTCCTAGTTAATGAAGACAATTATCATCTGGCATTATCAGACAATTTTAAGAACGTTATAGAGATAAATGACTTTCCTAGCAATTTGGTGAGCAAATCATATAATTTTAAAATAGCAAATTTTCACGGTTTGTATTTTTTCCCCCAAAATTATATTATAGAAAAAAATATAAAAACTCTAATGATCACTATTATTATTTAGAATTTTCAAGAATACGAGCTCTTATTAAAAGCTAAGTAAAGATAGCCTTTAATAACTATCTTTGCAATGTGGAAAATAGCATATCAAATGATCCAAAGAATTTCTGGTCATATGTTCAAAATAAAAAAGGGTCTTCAAGAATACCTAGTAATTTATATTTCAATAACGCAAATTTTGATAATCCTACTGCTATAGTGAACACCTTTGCCAATTATTAGTGTTTATCTTCCCAATTCTGAAGTTCCAGATGAAAATGAATATCTATTTCATACGAACTATCCCTTTATTAACGTAGATTTATTTACTGAAAATAATATTAGAGATGATATAAAAAAAGTTACCAAACAAAATGACCTCAGGCCACGATCTCATTCCAAGATTTGTTATAAAAGATTGTGCGTCTACTTTTGTTCCTTCCTTACTAATTATATTTAATCTAATCCTTAAGGAGGTTACATTCCCCGCGTATGGAAATTATAAAGGGTATGTCCAGTTTTAAAATGCGATTCCCCAGACAATATTGAACATTATCGACCTATCTCTATATTATGTAACTTCGCCAAAGTCCTTGAGCTATCACTATACGTTGAAATCTATCATAGTTCAAACCATTTATATCACCCAGGCAACACGTGTTTTAGTGAAGGATCTTGGAATCCTTTTTGACAACAAATTATCTTTTGCAAATCATACCCAACAAATTATTTCTTCAGTGTTCAAAATGCCAGGTTTTTTTATAAGGAATTGTAGTTGTTTCTTCAACAAGTCTGCACTAAAAGTTCTTTATTTTACGTTAGTTTGTTCTAAACTTAAATAATGATATGGTATCCTTATTATAATGTACACAATAATTCTCTTGAAAGTGTTCAAAGGCGTTTCTTAAAATTCTTTCAAAACTGAGGGTATCTATCCTGAATGAGGATATAATAATGTTGATTTGCTCTCCAGATTTGATGTGTCATCTTTGGAACATTGAAGAGTTATTTCTAGTCTTTTTCTTTTTATAAAATCTATTATAAAATTCAATTGATTCACCAAAATTACTTTCTCAAGTTAACTTCTTGGCTCCTAGATTTAATTTGTGGTAAGTCCACACGTGTTACTTCGCGAGTAGTAGAACGAATATTCTCACAAAATCTCCTATGCATATTATGTGTCAAAATTTTAACGAAATTTCTCATTTATGTGATATTAATCATTGTGGCTTAGCTACATTTTTGCAAATATCAAAAGGTTATTATTTCTATAAGTAATGATTTCAATAATTAATTATATCCATGTAATTTCATCTGATCAGTATACTCGTACTTTATTCATGTGTTTTTTCTAATTTCGTGTATTTCATCTGTCTCCTTCTTGTTTTTCTTTTTTATTTCTTTGTATATTTAAATACTATTATATGTTTTTTTTATATATAAATATTAGTTATATTGTTATTGTTATTTTCGACACACTTAAATTAAAATATTCTGTATATATTATAATTACTAATACAACTCTATTTAATTACTTTGTCCTGTAATTGGATTACTTCTGTTGGGCAATAAAATAAAAATAAATAAATAGAGATTTGAAAATGAACTGGTATTAATTAAGGATATAGCTGTGAGCTTAGCTGATAAAATAATTAGGAAACATAAATTTAAAGAAACGCCTCAAAATTCCTCGACCTTTCAAAATGAAAGAGAAAGTCGCTTCCATACGATCCTCGATTCACCTATGGTATTGGCAATCCTAAAGACAAAATTTAAACAAACGAAAAGTCGGGGATTTGCGAAATTAGTTATAAGGACTGTAATCAAAATTATGTTGGACAGTCTAGACGATGAATTCAAACTAGAATCAATGCGCATATGGCTCATCTCATATATGATAGAACAGATAAGTCGTATTCCCAACATGTGTTTGAGAATAACCATAAAATAGATAGACCATATACTAGACAGCTGGATGCATTTGAATACTGACAGAGGACCAATCCCGTACATTTTTGCTTGTACTATTGTGTTTTGGTGGTTTGTGAAAAATCACATCACTCTTAGATTCATATTAAAGGTTCCAACACACTTCAGAGAAATTATTTGTACTTAAGTTAGAACATATTAATTAGATTAGAGGAAAATGCGATATCTACTGCAGTATATTCTACAATATATTAACCATCTTATAAACTCATAGATTAAATTGCGGGATGTAACCTGAGAATGCACCATTGCATACAATATTGATTTTCACCAAAAGAGACGCAGCGTTGGAAATACTATTTGACTATTGAAATTTGATTACAATGGCGTAGTCAAGAGGAAGATTTTTAGGATTTCACCATCTGAGAAGTCAGGAAGAATTCTCTAAATAAAATACTAGTAATTAGTCCTCTCTCGTCTAAGGTCAAACTGACAAGCAATTATTCCTTAACACATTATATAAAAGAAAATTAAATTTTCTCATTAGTCATTAAACTTATATTAAAATAACGTAATATGTAGAAAAAAAAACTGATGCGTAAAATGTGGATGAGGTATTCAACTATGCGAAACATATAATTCTGGATTAAGTTAATGTTAATTTTATGTTAATGAAGAGTAATAACTACGGCTATGACTACCACCTTCAGATGAAATATTCAAACCTAAATAATATAGATTTATTGGGGTCTAAATAAAATAAGAAGGTTTAGGCACTAATTGAGTACTGTGTGCTGTACTTTCCAGCTTTATTTTAGTTCTTGTTCCTGATCTATCCCATCCTAGATCCAATTCTTTAGCTACGCTACGCTGATGTGGGGCAATAACTCCGAAACACGTGTCCGTAGCTGCATAGTTGTTTTTTTTTTTTGGGGATATGGCACTAAACCTTCTTATATTCAAACCTTTCAGCTATCTATTTACTATCGCATGAAAACGCCAGGTTAAATTTTATGGAAAATATTTAAGAGTTTCCTAAAATTGGCAAATATTTAATATTTCTTATATTACACTTGATATTATGTAAAAGTCAGCTTAGCATTAATTTCAAGGAAAGCAAAATAGTAAAAATTTATCAAAATACATCCTTCCTATCCCTTAAATAAATTAAGTGAATAAAACTGTAATGTGTATAGTATAGTGCATGCTGATGGAGTTTTATTAATCAATTTTAATACGCGAAGTAATAATTGAGCCTACCATCACGAGATTACTTCAAGTCTGAGGACCCCCGTATGGGCAGACACAAATGATATCTGCAGATTGGTTTCTGGATATTAGCCTTCGTCACTAGGGAACAGGTAAATGCGGTTTGCCAACTGCCAACTGAGGTGTCAACCCGAAGGGTCGACTTAGTCTAGTTAGCTGATTCAATTTTATTACCACAACTCGGGATTTTATTGAACTATACCTTGCTCTCTGGCAAGATCACTAATTTATGGATCTTGGCTCGCTGGCAGTTTATTTCGAAGTTTTACTTCTTGTTCAATATCTTGGCATGTAGAAAATTGATCGAGTGGAATTGACCACTTGGCAGCACAGAACAACGGCAGTCGGCGGAGTAAATTCGGTACTTGGTCGCTAATTGTTATTTTGCTACGGAACAGATCTTGTAATCATACACGTCAGAGTCAATTGGTTCTTTTAACGTGTGAGGTCAGCAGCTGGGCAGTCGCACATTAAATCTATGTGACTTGCACGTGAATTCTAACATCGTTCAACTCTTTTTAAGGCAGCTCACTGAGTCAATCTTTCAAAAAGACTTAGATTCAATAATTTTCTCATTAAATAGAGTCACTTTGCCCATCTCTAGACTAGTTAATGTTTAAAATTTGGTCAAGCGGTGATATGCCGACAAAACCTATGGGGCCAATACAACTTAGCGCCTTAAAGGGAACACCATCTAGTGGCAGCAGTTTGTTGCAACCAACTTGGAAGTTGCCTGGATAGAAATAGTAGAAATCGACTAAACGACTTTCTGGCTATTATTATATATATATATATATATATATATATATATATATATATATATATATATATATATATATATATATATATATATATATATATATATATATATATATAAATCTTGATCAGAACTGATAATAGCCGCTCTGCGGATGGTATATGTCTGTGTTCACATGGGATTATTTCATTTTGTTATTTAGCTCGTCTAGTCCGGGCAATTTCTACATTGATTGCAACAAGCTGTCGCCACTAAATGTTTATGTTGACCACATATTACTAACTGTAGAAAGAGAAGGATGAAAGTTAATAGCCAGAAACCGACCTGCAGATAGTATTTGTATCTACACATGGGAGTCCTCAGACTTGGATTTATTTCGTAGTGGTAGCGTGTCGCAATTATCGCCATTGCTTCGCGTGTCTTGTGTTTATTAAAAATCTTTCAGCATGCAATATACTCTATAGTTTGTAGTTTTATTCCCTTAATTTATTTAAGAGATAGAGAGATAGGACTATTAGCAATTTTTACTTTTTTCATTTCAATAAAACGTGTGTATCTCTACTTGTCAAAGTCTATTTCAGTAACATCATTATGTTGTACTCCATGAGTGTAATAAAAAATAAACAAAGGAGAATAGCCGGACACTAAACCTAAAATCAGTTTCAGAATTATTCTCATTTCTTTTAAATATTTGAGCTTCGCTTACATCATTTAATTTGCGATATAACTGGTTATGTAATACTTACCGCATGAGATAACTTACGCTCCCGTTTCTGTAAATACGGAGAGAAAAATGAACGGGGATGAGCGGATCCTTAAAGTCACCATGCATAATAAAGTATGTATCCGGAAGCCAAATATCACTATGATGGTGGATGGCGTTCAAATAGTTGTATTGACTTTGATTTGAATACTGCAACCGTGGGTCGTACCATTGTTGTTGTAAGAGAAACTCAACTTCGTATTTCTGAAAAATAAATAAGTAAATTTAAAATAGATTAAAATAGCTGGTTTCGGAAGTTGCCGATTGAATTGTTGAATTACAATATATCAATTAGTTTATGACTCATATTACTCGAAATCTGATTCGAATGTAAGTGAAATGTGATAATGAGGATAATCGATTCTGGACCTTCTACAGAATTCGAGGACGCTCCTAGATCCTCTTGGTTGAGTTTGGGGAACAGGTGGCTGAGATCTAAGTTGGAGTAGAGGGTTCTGAGACTTTAGTTAAGACCCTATATCTGAGAGGAAGCGTGTGTGGTGAGGGGTCACAAACAAAGAACCGCTGCTTTTCAGATTAAAACCAGGCGATTGATATGTTCTATATAAATCAATATTAATTTGCCATATCATTTCGGTGTGAACCAGTCCAACCAACCCAACGGGTGTTTTTTAACTAGAGAACACTGATTCCACGAATTTTTTGTTAATGAACCCTAAAGGGTACACTAACAACAAATCTGAGAGACAGAGTGAAAAGTGAGACTGTCACTGTCCAACTTAGATTTAGGACTTTCACGAGAGCTTAGTTATCTCCAATTTCTACCAGAACTCAACTTTTGTACTCTAGGACAACCCTCCTCGTGAAGTCATTGTTTTCATCGAGACGTGATGGGTGGTTTGTCTCATTTTCTCACTATACTACTGCTAATAAAAAACGTAAGTTTGTAAATTTGTTCTGAATCTAGCTCTTCCTTGAAGATTTGAAAAAAATATAATTTTAATACTTAAAAAGAATATTTATTAACGTAGATAGGTTGATCCCATATGAGTAATTATTCATGATAAAGGAAACAGAAAAATTCTCATAAAATTCCCTTTATTAATGTGACCGGTTTCGTGAACAAATTAATTACTTCCTGTGTCTGATGATGTGAAGTAATTAATTTGTTCACGAAACCGGTTACATTAATAAAGGAATTTTATGAGAATTTTTCTGTTTCCTTTATCAGGAATATTTATTAATTACACTTATACTGTGGCAAATTTGATTTATAATCAATATCACGTGACTAATTTATTTTTCCAATCTAAGTGTTCATTAAATAAATGAATACTTAACTGGGAAAACCAAATTGATTACTTGCTATTAAATATTAATAAAATTTGCAAATTTACAAGAGATAATGTTCTTACCAGATTTCGTTATTTATTGGAAATTATTATGTTTTTTGAATTTGTTAGAAGAACTTTAATATATTTTTTTATGGCCAGAATAAATCGCCCAACTACTGATGAAAATAATGAATTAAATTCTTGTGCCAGTTCAACACTTACTTATTTTTCACATATTCTTATAAAACATCTAATCAAGTAAGTTGCTGACAATAGGGATAAAGATTTTTTTCATAACAAGAAATCTATTGGGCCAGACCTTCACGTAATGAAGGTGAACGTTTCATACTGTTTGTTTCAGCAGTTTTCGTCAGAAAAACAAAATGTTGTTTCTTTTTCATCAATTTGTAGAATTGTTTATTTAGTGAAATTCATATTTAATGCATATTTCAGAAAATTATAATAATAAATAACTCAATTAAATGTGTGTTCAATTACTCTATAGATTTTTGTATAGTGCGAGAAACCGATATTGTGAAGGGATGTGCGGGATAAGACGCGACGTGGGGTCGGGAAATGTGACATATGACATCTTCTGTATTTTACACCGCTTACATTAAAGCGAGAACGATGATTGTTGTCTTTGTCGGCACGCGACCGAGGCGGAGTTTAGCTTAAATGCTGAAATATTTCAGGGCCGCACATAATTTTTTTACTCATTCGTTCTAGCAGTACGTTATAGGATATATTGTAAGTATAATCTTATAAGATAAATAATAATTATTTAATATCTGTTTATTTGCTGGCGTTGTTTTTGAAAATAATTTAAGAAGGTCATCGTGTTGCAGTGAGTTGTGTAATAGTGTAATATAAGTAATAATTATTTTATATCTGTTTATTTGCTGGTGTGTTTTTGAAAATAATTTAAGAAAGTTATCGTGTTGCAGTGAGTTGTGTAATAGTGTAATATAAGTAATAATAATTTTATATCTGTTTATTGCTGGTGTTTTTTTGAAAATAATTTAAGAAGGTTATCGTGTTGCAGTGAGTTATGTAATAGTGTAATATAAGTAATAATTATTTTATATCTGTTTATTTGCTGATGTGTTTTTGAAAATAATTTAAGAAGATATTTGATGTAAAAATGTTTCGACCATGGGAAGCCTCTACGTCTACATCTTATTGTATTTGTAAAAATGAAAGTGATAGTGATTACAGTGATAAAGAAAATCAAAGTTCGTTAGTGTTCTCAGTAAGAAAAAATTGGCTATATTTGACCGAGCAAGCGAAATAAATTTACCTTAATGTTTATAATAATCTTTTGACGCGACGAGCTAATGACCCTAATTTGTATGATTTAGATGTACTAGGTGAAACAGCATATCTGACTAATGTTTCCCGCGTCCCACAATACACAAACTGACGAAACAAAGTGCCCTCCCAAGAAAACAACGATCCGATGCTGGTCATTCGAAATCTCTGGACCCATCGTTAGCAAAACTCTTAAGAAATTTAGTTTACAACGTCTCAGAAAAATGAAATCCCAACTATTAACGTGGTAGACAGAAAATTAAAAGAAATGGATTATCATCTAAAATACACCAAAAGAACTTTAGGAATTTGGCTAAGAAAAATTGGATTTAAATATCAACCTATTAATAAACGCATGGCGATTATGTAAAGTAGACGAATAGTGGATTGGCGAAATTCATGTCTAGAAGAGATAAAAGAACTCAGAAGGGAAAATAGACCAATTTATTATCTAGATAAAACTTCGTATGATACTCATGACACCGTAAAAAAAAGGATGGACTGATGTATCTAGGAAATATCAACTAATCTCATCGCCCCCCTAATAAAAGGACTCGGTTGATTAGATTACACTGTGGATCAGTTGATAGATGGGTTGATAATGCATTGAAACTGTGTGGAATATCATGAAAGACTGTAACGTGGATTACCACAAGAACATGGAGGGAGACATTTGAGGAATGGTTTGAAAATACCCTAATTCCAAAATTAAAACCAAATAATATTATTGCTTTTGACAATGCGAAGTACCTTTCGGGACAACTATATAACAATAGTTCTACTAAGCTGGATTTAGAATTTTTTTTAATGGAACATGATCTCTATTATGATGAAAATTATAATACAGCACAACTGTTGGAAGTCCTGCAAACGAAAAATTATGAGAGGTATATTATAGACAGTGTAGCGGAGAGATATGGCCACAAAATGTTGAAATTACCGCCTACCACCATATTTCTGATTGCTTTAATTTTGTGTAAATTGAAGAAAAATTTCAGAAAAGGAAATATTTTTCCGAAATTCGATAAAAAATCCTAGAGTTAATTCAAAATGAAGTGTCGAAAGTTAACAAGGAAGATTGGGAAAAAAAGAATAAGGAAAGTAACTACAATTGAGGATGATTATTTAAAAATTGCCAAATTTCATATAAATAGTGGAAATAAATTTATTATAAATTCGAACGAGGATAGTAGGTCATCTGAACATGTAGAAGAGGGTGAAATGGGCGAGTATTAAGATGAAAAGGCAATGTGAGGTGAGGTAAAGTGAAGTGATGTGAAGTGAAGAAGTGAATTTTGTGATATTAACTGCATTATTTATTTCCGTTTTTGTGCTTTAGAAGTTCAGTGCTTGAGAAACATTTTTTTCAGGATGTTGTTATTTATTAATGTTATTATTTTGTTTTCATTTTGACAAAAACATGTCTGTTTTTATTATAGTAATAACTTTATTATTAGAAGTGATTCTTAGTTTATTTATTGAGAAAAATAATTGTTTTCGTTACTATTTTGAGAGTATATTGTTTGTTTTTATTTTGTTATTAAAGGTTTCTTGTTACTTTTTAAATAATGTCTTTATTCTATACTAATATTGCATACCCATCCTGGCAAGAAATGTTCATACCTCCTCGCGGTTCTTGCTGGGTAGTAACAATTTATATTAAGCGAACTTGAATACTGTAACTGCTATATGTGTAATCAATACTTTAAATTCAATACTGGCTAGTTAAACTGAGCACAAAAACCGACATTGAAGAAGTAACGAGCGAACAATACTGTTAAATCTGGCTCTGCGTTCCGTAGCGTCTTACTCTATACGTCCCGTCACTATATCGGTTTCTCACACTATATGAACTGGATGACAATCTTTAGAGACGGGGTAAGTAGAGAAAATATCAATAAATATGACATAATGTCTCATGTATTTATGGAAGAGTATATTATGCAACGATCATTTAGGAAAACCACTGACAGGGAGCCAGTCGCACCTTTGTGGCTTCCACTCATACCAGAGTCATCTAAGTGGAAGCCACAAAGGTGCGACTGGCTCCCTGTCAGTGGTTTTCCTTTAGTGTCTTTTTTGAATTTTGTCCATCATTTTAACTCAGCTACTACACAGTGCTGATGAAGACCAATTAGTCAGAAACACATGTCCACGGTTTGAATCTTTCTACCATTTGCAATTTTTGCATTTTCCACCGTGCAACTTTTTTCTTTTTTGCGGGCGTTACCCGATAATTCATTGTTTTTTTACGATATATATATATATATATATATATATATATATATATATATATATATATATATATATATATATATATATATATATATGTATATATAACAAAGAATAGAAGGTCACTGCTGGATGAGATGTAATAGGAAGAAAATGATAATGGGTATTGCCCGCAAAAAAAGGAGGATGAATCCGTCGACACGTGTTTCTGAGTCATTACTCGTAATCATGACGGCTATAAGTTGTAAGGATAGGTACAACTTAGGTTCAACAACACAAAAGGAAACCACTGACAGGAAGCCAGTCGCACATTTGTGGCTGCAATTGAAAGACCTGATGCCCTGTAAACACGGGGTCTTTATATATATATATATATATATATATATATATATATATATATATATATATATATATATATATATATATGAATAGTGGTGAGAGGTATGAAACTTCTCATATGGTCTGAATGCTACTATCCGACCGACATCCTAGATGTCTCTGTGGCGGATAGCGACTTGCATCACAGCAAGTACTGAGAGCGGCGACCCCTAAATTAATGTTATTAAATATGATTTAAAGGAAACAACTACTCAGCGGGCAAATACCCCGACCTGCATTGAATTACACCCTCAAATCATGATAGATCGATAGCCAATATCATTTGTCAATTCCTAACTAGACATAGATCGATTTCGAACTTATTTGTTCTCTTCAGTATGCCATAGGTTATGGAACAGACAAATGATAGTGGCCAACCTGCTAGTTACATACTAACTAAGGTGAAGTAAATAGTGGGTGAGAGGTATGAAACTTCTCATATGGTCTGAATGCTACTATCCGACCGACATCCTAGATGTCTCTGTGGCGGATAGCGACTTGCATCACAGCAAGTACCGAGAGCGGCGACCCTAGCCCAGGTGGACTAAACTAATGTTATTAAATATGATTCGAAGGAAACAACTACTCAGCGGGCAAATTCCCCGACCTGCATTGAATTACACCTTCAAATCATGATAGATCGATAGCCAATATCATTTGTCAATTCCTAACCAGACATAGATCGATTTCGAACTTATTTGTTCTCTTCAGTATGCCGCCATAGGTTATGGAACAGACAAATGATAGTGGCCAACCTGCTAGTTATATACTAAGGTGAAGTGAATAGTGGTGAGAGGTATGAAACTTCTCATATGGTCTGAATGCTACTATCCGACCGACATCCTAGATGTCTCTGTGGCGGATAGCGACTTCCATCACAGCAAGTACCGAGAGCGGCGACCCCTAAGCCCAGGTGGACTAAACTAATGTTATTAAATATGATTTGAAGGAAACAACTACTCAGCGGGCAAATACCCCGACCTGCATTGAATTACACCTTCAAATCATGATAGATCGATAGCCAATATCATTTGTCAATTCATAACCAGACATAGATCGATTTCGAACTTATTTGTTCTCTTCAGTATGCCATAGGTTATGGAACAGACAAATGATAGTGGCCAACCTGCTAGTTATATACTAACTAAGGTGAAGTGAATAGTGGTGAGAGGTATGAAACTTCTCATATGGTCTGAATGCTACTATCCGACCGACATCCTAGATGTCTCTGTGGCGGATAGCGACTTGCATCACAGCAAGTACCGAGAGCGGCGACCCCTATGGCATACTGAAGAGAACAAATAAGTTCGAAATCGATCTATGTCTGGTTAGGAATTGACAAATGATATTGGCTATCAATCTATCATGATTTGAAGGTGTAATTCAATGCAGGTCGGGATATTTGCACGCTGAGTAGTTGTTTCCTTCAAATCATATTTAATAACATTAGTTTAGTCCACCTGGGCTAGGGAACAGACAAATGATAGTGGCCAACCTGCTAGTTATATACTAACTAAGGTGAAGTGAATAGTGGTGAGAGGTATGAAACTTCTCATATGGTCTGAATGCTACTATCCGACCGACATCCTAGATATCTCTGTGGCGGATAGCGACTTGCATCACAGCAAGTACCGAGAGCGGCGACTCCTAGCCCAGGTGGACTAAACTAATGTTATTAAATATGATTTGAAGGAAACAACTACTCAGCGCGCAAATACCCCGACCTGCTTTGAATTACACCTTCAAATCATGATAGATCGATAGCCAATATCATTTGTCAATTCCTAACCAGACATAGATCGATTTCGAACTTATTTGTTCTCTTCAGTATGCCATAGGTTATGGAACAGACAAATGATAGTTGCCAACCTGCTAGTTATATACTAACTAAGGTGAAGTGAATAGTGGTGAGAGGAATGAAACTTCTCATATGGTCTGAATGCTACTATCCGACCGACATCCTAGATGTCTCTATGGCGGATAGCGACTTGTATCACAGCAAGTACCTAGAGCGGCGACCCCTTAATAGAGCAAATTAAGATGTAACTAAAATTTAGTGCTGTCGAATTCGAACCACTTGAATTCTTCTGTTGTCTTATTTTTGCCATTGATATAATATCAACAATTAAATTTAGCTTCTTTAGTATTTTATAATTTTTTTTTGGTTTTGAAATATATATATAAAGGTTGTTTATATTGTTATCTTAAATTCTCTATGTTCGTTTAAAATACGGATGTATTAATGAATGTCCTAAATGAAGGAGCATGTTCCTATATATTCATAAATATTCTTGGATTTGGATGACGTCGGTTGGGAAAGCGTCCCTCATAAAGTCTTTCAGCTTCTACATTGTTACCATTTGTAAGTCCATAAATAAAATGCGTTTCGGCTACTTCCTCAAAAGAGTAAACCATGTTTTAAATGTAAATCCACAATTCACATCAACAAAGTTAAAAAAAACGCAACAATTTAAACACGACTTGACAAATAAACACCTGGCCCATTTGTTTTTATAAGATAAAATTATTGGCTCATTTAATCGAATCAAAAGTGACTACGATTTATCTTTACAAATTGTCAAACAGTAAAAGCTACGTAAATGAGTTAAGAGGTCATTTTTATGCAAAATTAAATTTTCATTCCAAAAATTGCAAAAAAAAATACTTTTCCAGTGGCGTGCCATAATTCTTGACAAAACTTGATTGGCATACACCATATCTACGTCATTGGTTAAAGTTGGGGTTTAATTTTTTCACGTTGAATGCCATTTTACTCATGTGTTCCATTTCAATATATTTATTTGTCAAAAGATATTTGAATAAATATGTATTTTTTTGAAAACATTAACACCGTGTATATTGGAAACGAAGACTCTGCGAGCACACGTTTACGAAATATTCTTAAATTTGGACAAGGAATACGTTGCGTCATTTATGATATTCAATTATATTACACCCTGTATTTCATAGTATTATTTAAAAGTCCGTTCTGAAAATATTACAATATTCATTTTCAAATAGAGCAGTCACTTAATATTGTTATAATAAAAAAAGAAATTAGCAACAATTAGCAATAATAAGTAATAGAGTCGTTTTATGATTACCATTTCCAATACTACAATGAGCCATAACATAATACATATTTATATAGGAATGTCCTGAATCCAGATTGCATTAAATCAATGAATTTAAAATGCTCAGTTTAAAATTCCGTTTTATAGCATTCAAAATCCATTAAACTCGCTTTGCTTGGTAAATTATAAATAACGAGAAAACATTTTATGCCAATAAATGCAAATATGCATCACATATTTTTGTCACTTAGCAATATTTCATTTCTGATTTGGCTGCTTTCCAATATTTACACCGAGAAATGTGTCAAGTGTTCGCATTGAAACAACGTTAAGCATTAAAATTATTACAGTAGACACATTAGTGTCTGTCATAGAGTAATCGTTTTCTAAATATTAATGGTATTAAATAAACATTCCATATACTGACCTAATGCACAAATTTGTTGCCTCAGTAGGTATCAATGTTAATTTTTACTGTAATAATCTTAGTAAATAAATTAGGTTTTATACGAAAATTATTTCATTTGGGAAAAAAATAAGCATAATGTTATATCTCTAGAGGTAGGAAATAAAAAAATTAAATTAATGTCACAGAACTAATAACTGCTTGTTGGAAAGGTACGCACATTTGCTCCTTGACTAGGGTACCTACAAACGTAGAACTGAAATTTATCATAAAAAGATATTAATTTCATTGTAGATACTCGATAATAATATGTACTGGGGATCTAATGTGACTTTCGTTGTTCCTGTATAGCCCATTGCTCGCAAAGTCAGTTAGTGGTATGGGGCGCTGTAATATATGTGAAGTTGTTGATGAATTAATGTTGATTTAGTTCATTCACTGTTTTCATAATCGATTTACTATGAGAAAAAATAGTAACTTTGGCATTTGACTAATTTTGTTAAGTAATTATATAATCCGAAACAGCGCAATATGTAATTCGATTGATTATATCTTGTTGATAAACCTTCACTATTTCAAAAAATGTTTGGTTTAATCAACGTAGTTATGGAGAGAATTGTACAATTATTATAAAAAAAATATAGTACACCAGTTAACAAAATTAAAATATTTGCTAATCCTGAACTTCAAATTTAATTTAAATTATCATTTTTATGTTACTTGTATATAATGTAGAGTTTAAAAGTAATAGTGCGTTTTCTAAAACCTTGCACTATTTAAAGTTTTATTTTTAATTTCTAAATTCCATACCTCAGGAAAGGTTTTATCGTTCTACGATACTTTCTAAATTAAAACTTTCTTTAATTAAGAAATAAAGAATGCAGTAACTACCGAATTTACAAAGATTACCTCATGGTGCCTTTTATCTACTTTTAAAACAAAATATTCAAGCTCAACAGTTTTACGATGAGTTTTCAGAAATTATAGAAGAGTTGTTATTAATATAGCCAAAATTTGCTAAAATTAATCACTAAAATATATTGGAAAACCTGTCTTACTAAAATATCAATTTACTATAAACAAAGCATTTGTAGATCGTTTTCTTTTTTGTTTTTGAGGGCAACATAGCGGCGGCAAAAGATACACACCCTGTAAGATTTTAACGGTTGTCTTTAGAAAGATACTTTATTTGATTATTCTTCATAATTTTTCTGGAGAACCTATCATATCAATTTGGTGCGATATTTTTGAAACATCCTGTATATTAATTGTCCCTTTTTTATAAGTGCTTCCAACATCTGAACTTTTTTGAATAGGAGCTTCGTTCCAATTAGCCACCGAAAGTTTAGTTTCGCTTCCCAAACATTGTCTTAACTGGAATTTAAAATGTAACTTTTTTTCTGCAGCCGTCTAGAAAGTTAACTATTTTTGTCAATTTTTTGAGTGGAAAATATATCTTTATTGATCTAGTCCGGTAAAGTAGCATAAGAGATAGGTTTTTACTGATCCCTTATGTCACTTTTGATTGACAACAATAGGGTAGTTACCACTCTAGACAACAGCGTGTGACATCCGTCAGTTGAATTTATGAATTTTGTTTACAAAAGTTTAAATTAAAAAGTGTTTTGAAAGTAGCAAAAATGGTTACAGAACAAATATTCTATGTAACACACCCGGAAAGTGTCTTTACTGCCAGTTCACCCAGTAAAGATTCACTTTCCAGTCTTGTTACGTAAATAACTATTACAAAAAAAAATTTAATTTTAAATTAATTGAATTTAGCTTAATTTAATAAATTTTGTACATATAGGAATAAGATAAGCATAGAAAATATAAGGTAACAGGGGTATACTGGTAGAGATACTGGTCATAAATTATTAAAATATTGAACTATTACTCTTCTGTTGTACCAAATTTAACGAAGTATAAAGATAAAAAAAAATTATTTTATTTTCAATTTTGAAGGTTTGTAACTCTTTAAGGAAGCATTATGTATAAAGGTAAATAGGATTATTTCGCCGAGAATATGCCATTAAATCTGTCATGACTTTTAATTACACCTTGTAATGTAGAGCTTAACATGAAAATAATGAAACTTCTTATGCTTCTATTCAAACAGCGACTCAAATATATTAGCATGTTATCAGGGATTCAAGGAACTTTTGTACTAATGACTTTTTGCATAATCTTTAAAACATATTTAAAACTTAATAAAGTTATACTAGTACACCAAAAACCATTATAGACTAAATGGAATTCTTAAGAATCGATAGTATTTTTATTTTAAATATATTTCTTCATCAAACAATATTCTAAATTGTTATGAGCAGTCAACAGATTCTTTTTTTAGAATCTTACTATTCATTAAATTCATTACTATCGTTGGTAGATAGCATAACATATTTGATTAAATAAAGGTTGCTTTTAAAATTATGCCGGAGGAGCTGGGGACAATTAGTAGCAGTCGGCTTCAGTCCATATAAAATAAAATGTCCTTTTTATTTCAGCTAATTTTATTGCATTTTAAAAACATATTTAATGTAATATTAACCGTAGATTGAGTATAAGTTTATTTTTAAATACTGTTAAACAATAATGTAGTTAGTTCTTAAATGAAATATCCAATTTATTAATGATTGTTAGATTTTTCGTCATTATGATCACAATATTCTTATGGTTTTACTTTTAAACAAGTTGACATACTAAAAAATATATTAACACTTTAATAATTTTATACATATAGGAATAAGATAAGTAAATATATAATAAGTAACAACAACAAATCTATTTAATTCAAAGAAATTGAAGTAAACTTTATAATATTCCCTCACTATTTATCACATAAACCCAATAAAATTTATCGTGGTAGAGACAACCTTTCCCAAGAACAATTATTAATAAAATTACTAAGTTCCTCAAAGAGTTTTCAATATCTAATTTATATTTTTTCTTATTTAAACTTTTTCAAAATAGGAATAGAACATTATATTAGCTCTGTTTAATTTAGCAATGTCGAAGGTTCGATTTAAGATGCGCTTTAGGTGAAATCAATGGTCTATCAAAAAGCTAAAATTTTGTAATTTTTACATATAAATATTCTAACAAATATTGTTTATGGCCATAAGGAAGCATTCTTGGAATTTTAACTTAAAAAAAAAGTACACGTTCTTTAATGGCTATCAGAAATATCCAGGAATAACGAAACTAATTTTTCTCAAATCGATTGATTAACAATAATAAGCCAAAAAATAGGTATTTGGCAGGTGCTGTATGCAAACAAGTATTTGCCAACCTTTCATTCTTAATTTATGCATTTTAAAGCATCTTTATAGACAGGGTGACCTTACAAAAATGGTATATCATAACTTTATAGTCGTTATTAATATATTTCGCATCTTTTACGTTGGGACCAAAAATACTGAAAGCAAGACATCGTTAATATTATTTTAAGAAATTTCAGATTCTGGTAATGATAGCATTAACTCGTGTTGTCGGAAGCAATTTGTAGTAGTCCCATTTAATTTAAAATTATTCCTCTTTCACTGTAGAAACATATATTCTCTTGTTCTACAATAATACGTTATGTTCCTTGTACTGAGAAGAGGTGTCAAAAGAAAAACATCTTCTGGTACTAAAATAGTCCATCCCATTGTATAGAATATATGCATTGGTTTATTTTTTACTTAGTAAAAAATATTTATTACAGACGTGGTGTCAACTAAGTGGCGCACCCTGTTGGCATCACCATCATTTGAAAGAGATGGAAAACTGTAGATACTGTGTTTTTGCGATGTTAGCACATTAAAGATCTCTACCTCATGACAAACTGAGGGTTTTGGCAACATTTGCAGATTAGAGTACCAGTGAACACATAAACACCGATGAGCTTATTTTCTGACGGTGGTGATTGGTCTTTGTCGCGGAAATAGGTCGACGTAAAACAAGTGATTTTAAAAAATTAATATAATATTACATATCTTGCCCAATTTAAGTAATATGACACATTCGTAATAGTAAATAAATAAAGAACATTTTTAAAAATGTTAAGAATATAATAAAGTGACATACCCCTTGATCAAAGCACAACTTCTAATAACAAGTCTCGTTTTATCTAACAGTTGAAGTACTCTAGGCTCCTCATCAGAGATATTTATAGAAAATTTATTTGCGTATTGTCAACAACGAAATTCTCGTCGTGGTCGCTACTTAATCCTGACCTATATTTTGATCCCAGTCTCATCTATTTCTACTATGTGTAATTTACATTAGTGACGTAACTATATACTATTATGCATTCTCTATTCATGTGTTACATATCTCAGTGATCCAATATAATGGAACGTATGTATGGAGCGTTGTATGTTAATTGAAGGAATAAGTCACATAATAAATTATTCATATCAGTATCAATTTCAGTTTTCTGATAAAATATCTAACAATTTTTAAGCCAATCTATTTAATAGACAAGTTGATAATGATATCGACCCATGCAACGAAGACTATCGTAAGTCGTTTTTAACCAAACCGAGAAAAACATATTTAAAAATGTACATGTTCTAAGTCCTACCGATTATACTGAATCTAAAGAATATTTTGAATTAATTTTTGTGCTAATTTGTTTAGAGGTAATAATATAATAGTAAGTAGGTACAAAAATTGTAAACAAAATTTTTCTTTTCTTTTTTTTATGACTTACTATAGTCTTCGTCAATGTTTTCAAAAGAAAATGTAAACTTGCTTTATGTTTTAGACATTTATTTCTGGAAAAAAAAAATTATTTTATGAAATCGAGCAAATGAGTATATTTTTTAATTAGAATAGGAACTCTCCACTTCTGAACTCTCCACTTCTGAACTCTCCACTTCTTCACTCTCGCTGTCTTTCTGATTGTGTTCTGGTTTTTTGCCTTTAGACGTAGTATTTCCTTTAGCAGAGAGTGAGAAGTAATACTGATGATAAATCTTTGGGATATCATTATTTTTACATAGCTCCAGTAAACCAGTCAACTTTTTTTGAATCTATGGGAAGTAATGCTGAATATAACATTGGTAAAGTTTCACAATCACCGTTAATATGTTTTGACCTTCTTCTGAGTTTTTTCTTAAATTAATCATTGTCATGTTTTCATTGTAACCATACTTGAATTTCATTTCGTAAGGTTTATCTGGCGAAAAGTGTGTTTCTCTTATCTTGCTGATTTTTATTTTTTTCTCCATTTTCATCCTTGTCCCAATTTAAGATTTTCACAAGTTCTTTGAAACTATAAAAATCATTCTGGCACATTTCTTTGACGGCATACGGTTTCCCAATGACTTTTGCCATACGAATCAACATCACCCATTGATCAGGAGTAAAAATTGTTGACTGGCGTTTCTTTGCGTTTTCAATTACAGCGTGCATACTGTCGCCTTCATTTTGTGTATGGCCCTTTTCTAGAAAACGATGGGTAATTTCTATGTCAAAAGTTCTAGAAGCATGGTTGAACATAGTAAAAACAAAACGGTTTCTATTTTGTCCACCGCATTTGTCAGAATAGAGAACAACTTTTTTAATTCCCTTCTCTTTCTGTTTCTTAATAAAATCAAACAGACAGCTTCCTATTTCGTTTGGTCCCCTCTTCGCAATCACTTGATTCCATACATAACAATGACCTTCGTTATTTCCCATATCGTAAATAGTGAAATTATAAGTTGCCAACTTACTCTTGTAATAAAAACTGCTGACTTCCGATTGTGGTGTTACTAGAACTTTTTGAAGGTCGAAACAAGCCACACATATTGTCTTATCATCTACTGCTAGAACCTTGTCAGCATCTTTCAAGCTTCTAGCGGATTCCTTATTACGGAGATGTTCGTTATGTTTTACCTCCATTTTAAGTTTATCTGCTGGACTTCCATCGCATAGGATGCACACCTATCGCATTGATCTTTTTTTGGTTTGAAAAAAGCGATGTTGTATTCTGCATTGAGAATTTCTCTATATTGTCGTAGAGTAGCCACGTCACGAGTAACGTTTTTTTGCTGCAAATATTCTTGGTAGAGTCGATGCATTTTAGAAATATTCAGACCTTCTTCTAAGTACATTTTGGTAGATTTTTTTTCTTGTATAGTGAGAAGGGACTAAAGGAAAGAGGTTGATGTGTTCTTTCACACTATTGCGTAGTTGTTCAGTTATTTTGTGCGGTCTAACATTATGTTTACCTCTTTTTATCAGTTTCAATAAATCCAGTTTTTCCTATTTTATTCAAAGCCGTTGTTACCCATTGTTCTGATATCCCATGAGTGTTGAGAAACATTGTCTTACAAACCTTTATTTCGCTGTTGTCAATAAAAACATAATATTTTCTGGAGAGATTTCTCCTTGATTTTCCATTCTTTCCTACCTTTTATCTTCAGATCTAACGAATTTTGCTATGTAATCCCACTGTCTGGTATGATCTCCTATCTTCCAAAACTCCTCAAATATTTGTTTCCTGCTTTCTTCCTTAACCTTTGAACGACATTTATTTCTGCATTGTTCTGAACAAGCGACTTTCATTTTCCGAGCGGAAATTACTTTTCCTTTTCGATTTGTATGTTGTTGTCCTAAATTATGTTCTCTTTTAGCCTTAACATCAATCCATTCGGTAAAATTCCTTATGCGCTTTCTACATTTTTTCTGATTTATTGTAATTTTTCGCTTTTTTATTATATTGGCGTTCTGATTAGCAATTTGAGATTCGTCAGCTGATTCGGATGACCCTTCATCTTCCACCACATAATCAGGATCAAGGTCAGAAAAATCGGACAAATCCAAAATTCTGCTAAGTTCTTCTTGGTTTATTTCTTGTACAGGCGTCGAGATGTTTTTGTTTTGTGCATTATCCTCATCCTCGGACCCCGAATGTATATGAAATGAACTTGCAACTTCAGCATTCTTATTCACTCTCACATCTACTGAATCTATAGTCCCAGATTTATTACCAGAAGAATAGGATAATTTTTCAGAGAAGTGGTTACCATTGGTTTCGGAGATAGGACCTGGAAGAAAACAAATTTTGAACCCTTCATTTTGATCTGGCATGTATATATACAGGGTGTCCGAAAAATCATGGGATATATTTTAATGTACTCTAAAATTAAGTTCTCTGCAAGATTTTAAAACAGATATCGTGCCATATACCTTGTATGCCAAATATGAATAAAATACTAATAATATAAGTTTCTATTATATAAATGAAAATCAGAAAGAAATCAAGTTTCCGGTTCTATAATTTCTTTAGAAAGCACTTGCCACCAAAAATCCATTAATATTTATTTTTAAATGAGGAATCTATCATTAAATTAAATATCTTAGAGATACTAACACAATCTGAGTCTTTTATAAAAATATTAACGTAAATACTGATATGTAAATACTGATTATAGTTACTTACTTGGTTTCTGCCAACTATTCCAACCTGAACAGCTTTGTCGTGTCTCCTCACTGTGTTCACTACACTGTGTTGATAGTTTTAAAATTAATTTAGTTCTTTTATTCATTTTATATCAATTTTAAACACACTTCGAACAGTATTCCACAATGACAATAGTACATTATTAGAACATAACCTTAAATTGTTCGACGAAATCTATAGTAAATCGATATAACCTATACTCTTCCATACGCATGTAGCATCGAACACTATAGTAAGTCGACATACGATTGTCTTCGGCACGAAATCAATTACATGCGGCTATAGTAAATCAACATAACATTATTTTCGTTGAAAATTATTGTTCAGTTGGAGTTACTATATTTCAAGCATGTAATGCTGGTGGCCTAGGGTATTTATAAGAGATACTATGCTTTTCCACGGAAAAGATCTCTCTAAGATATGCATGCTTCATATATTAACTCAGAATGGCCATATTTTGAGTTACGATAGTGTTCGTTGCATGGGTCGATATATAATGTGTTTCGTAATATGCAAGCTGTATTGAGAAATAGTTAAGTTATAATAAATATTTAATATGACTAGTAGCAACTTTATGTATTAGGTACCCTACACAAATCTGAAATTTCTTAAATTTTAACCGATTCTAAAACTTATAACTATTAATCCAGTCACTTAAGCCAAAGAAGAGGGTCAACCTCGGAATGAGAGATAATAAGCTGTAAACTTGTATAAACCTTTATTATGGCGTTCTAAAAGTTGTCTCAAAAGTCTCATAAAATCTCGTGTCCGCGTCTTAAGATATTCAAGGTCAAAAGTCACAAAAATCGGTTTTTTGCAAATATCTCGCTTCCTATGGTTTTAATGCCATTTGCATTTATTATAAAAATTGTAGGAAATAAAATTCTCTACAACTTTTGTCCCAAATATTTTTTTATATACTCAACCGTTTTTGAGATAGAGGGCGGAGAGCGCGCCGCGCTTACCTATTCACAGCATAATGCAAGATCAACCGTAAGTCCCGGTAAATAATACGCCTTATAAAGTCTATAAATCATTGAGTCGAGTACCATCTACTACTAATAAGAAGCCTCGCCAAGATTATCAAGTCACACAAGCAATGATAGAGATTTTTAGTTATATAGAAAATCATGACGGATCACAATTTACATTGAAAGAGCTCAAAGATGTTCTGACGGAGTATGTACCAGATAATAAGACTATCATTACAAAACTTCAACAAAAATATTTGACCGACATAATAATTACGAGGAAATTAGGATCATTTACTATCATATCTTTTCGTGATACACAAGCTAATATACTATCAAAAGCTTGGTACGATAATAAAAAAAGGGATCCCGAAGAAGAACGGTTACAGATTGTCGAAGTTGCAGCAGCTATTATTAGGGAAGATATTCAATCATCTGTAGTTGAAACTAAGTCTTATCCACCTCCAAGTAAAATGTTAGATGATATTAATGAAGAAATACCAAAAACTTTAATGCATTTTTTACAAGAAGTCATAATGAAAAATAGAAAAGGAAAAATAGATAATTTAAAAAACGAAATGCACATCAATGTCATGCAATAATGGCTGCGATACGAGAACGGTCATTTTCATCAAGTGCTTCTAATTATAAAAGTTTTTGAAAAAGCTCCCACATTTGAACTTCAACTGTAATAAATATGTGAAAAAGTATTTCTAAATAAAGATGTGATTAAAATGTATTTACTCTATTCTTTTTCTACTTAAAATATAATTAACATATATATTAGAATATAATTAAAATATACTTAAAGTATTCCACTCAACAGTTTTTTGATTACACGGAAAGGTAAGTAATATTAAACAAATATATATTCAATAAATGAAAAACATTATTAAATATAATGTATTAATTAATAAACAATGCAAATTATTCATAGTTATATATTTTTTAATGATTTATAGACTTTAACGGCGTATTATTTACCGGGACTTACGGTTGACCTTGCATTATGCTGTGAATAGGTAAGCGCGGGCGCGCTCTCCGCCCTCTATCTCAAAACGGTTGAGTATATAAAAAAAATGTTTGGGACATAAAAGTTGTAGAGAATTTTATTCTCTACAATTTTTATAATAAATGCAAATGGCATTAAAACCATAGGAAGCGAGATATTTGCAAAAACCGATTTTTGTGACATTTGACCTTGAATATCTTAAGACGCGGCCACGAGATTTTATGAGACTTTTGAGATAACTTTTAGAACGCCAAAATAAAGGTTTATACAAGTTTACAGCTTATTATCTCTCATTCCGAGGTGGAACCTCTAATGTGACTGGGCTACTATATAACTTAATGAGAACGATCATAATCTATATTAGTCTTCTTGTATCGGCTACATAACATATACAGGGTGTGCCAAAAATTGTTATGTTAGTTTCAATCTCAGTCAAGATGTAGTAAAAGAAAGAAATGTTCAACTCATGAAACAAAATTGCTTTCGATTCAATGATAGTTTCTTCGAACAAAATGAAGGGATGGCAATCGATAACTTTTTGTCACAATTCATTGTCAGTCTCTTCATGAACAGATTCGAAACAGAAGCAAAAGAAGACTTCGAGTACTTCTTCAAGGCTTGGCTTAGGTATGTGGATGATATTTTTCCAGTGTTTGATACAAGTCACTGATATTGACAATTCTGTTTCTAAATTAAACAGTCCTTTCACGTCAATTAAATGTACATATGAAACTGAACCCTGTAGACAACTACCAAATTTAGATATATTAATAATTGGAAATAGCGAAAATAAGTTAAAATTTGACACACAAAAAGATACCAGTACTTTAGGATATATCCCTAAGCACAAAATGGTGAGTTTTAATTTTCCTGTTCATCGCCTATTAAGCTTCGCCCGCAATCACGAGATGTTCGAAAAAGGAAAGGCATTACTAGGATATAGCTGTGAGTAATGGATATTCTGTAAGTTTAGTTGATAAATAATTAGGAAACGTAAATTTAAAAAGACACCTCGATTCTTCGACCTTTCAAAATGAAAGAATTTCGATTCACCTGTGGTATTGATAAGATTTTTAAAGATATACATAGGTATACAACTTTTAGGTAATCCGAAAGATAAAATTGAAACAAAACGAAAAAAGTTGGGAATTTACAAAATTAACTGTAAGGACGATAATCAAAAGTATGTTGGACAAACTAGACTCAATTCAAAGTGGTCTTAAGGAGCATATGGCCTATCTCAAATATGGTGGAACAGATAAGTCTAGTGTTGCCCAACATGCGTTTGAAAAGAACCATAAAATATGCAATTTAAGATAAATTAGGAATGTAACAAAATAAATACTAGATAGCTGGATGCATCTGAAAGCTTGGAAATTACAAAGCGCAAAAATAGTATGAATAGTAACAGGCCTATTCCATATATTCCGCTCTATTGATTAGTTAGTTACTGTTCACCGAACCGTAACAATAGTTTACGTACATGTAAGATACATTGTTAGCATACGGTTAATCATAATCATCTCCAGATGATGGCAACTTGGTTGGCGAAACGCACGTCGAGTGCAGTATATGGTGTTTTGGTGTTTTGTGGAAAATAATGTCCGTGTTAGTTTTAAATCAAAGGTTTTAACCCATTTCAGAATCATTAATTTAAAAAATACTTAACAACAATAAGTATAATATTTGATAGATACAACAATGTGTATATACAATTTTTTTTTTGTAAAAAATAATTAATTTGCGAATTCAGTTACAGAGTTATAATTTTTTAAAATGTTAATCAGTAGAGCTGTCCGATGTGGCTGGAGTACAGCCACGGTCTTACGATGGCGTCACACGTGCCGATTTAGAAGTGATTTACGCTGCAGTCTTATTTGAAAGGTTAATGCGTGAGGTTGTACCTATAAATTATACATAATGTCAAACGCGCCAAAGGGTAAAAAACGACCGTACGCGGACACAGTGAATAAATTTATCGGTGAATTTCCGGATTTATTCTATGACGGATGCAAAATAATTTGTAAAGTTTGCAATCAAGACTTAATGTGCTGGAACAAAACAGATTGTCGTCGTCATATTAATACCGTGCAATATCAAAATAAAAAAAATGGCATGCCTTTGACAACTCAGTTTATGTTTGATTTATTGTTAATGTTAATAGCCTGTAATGTTCCGCTACACATACTGGATAAACAACCATTTCGGGAGTTTTGGAATAAATACAATCCCCAGGTGAACTTACCAAGTCGTACATCGTTATGTAGATATATTCCAGCTGTTCGTGAAGACATCGTAAATAGGATTAAATGTGGATTAAAAAATACACGGCTCTGGTTATGTATTGACGAGACGACAGATTGTAAAAAAAATTCTATTTCAAATATTATAGTACGTGTACTGGACCCTCTTAAACCAACATTTCCACTTTTACTAGCACCAGAGCCGATTCGTACACGTTGGGGAACGTGGTTGGAAAGCGGTTTTTTATTATGCTGAATATTTTCAACAAATAAAAGCTGTGATACTACAGCTCAACCCTAACGAGGCTGCAGCTATTAGGGAAAGCCAGACAAGCTTTCAAGACGTTTCCCTTGAAACAGATTTAAAAACTATTAATAACAATTATAGAGGACTACACGACGCAATAGAAAAATTGCTAAATACTTCGTTGTCGTTAGTGGAATCGCTGCAAATAGTGGACGACGTAAATACACAGCTACAGGCTATAAATGACGCAAAAAAATAATCGCGTTAGTGAAAAATTCGAGAGTGTATTACAGAAAGATCCTGATTTTAGCAAATTAAGACAAATTTGTGATGGTGCATCTACAACTTCGTTAAGTGAGTTCACAGATTGTTTTACTTATGCCTGTATTACATCCGTAGATGTCGAACGGTCATTTTCAAAATACAAACATATTTTTTCACCAAAGCGAACATCGCTGACAGAGACAGCTGTAGAAACATACCTGATGCTATTATGCTATAGATCTTCCCCACTTTGTGATGACGACAACCAAACTACTTCATAAATCTTTTTTAGAAGGGTGAGTTTTATATAAATTTTTATAAAATGTAACATTATTGTTAAAATTTATTTCCATTTAATATACTTATTCAAGTATTATGATATGATGTAAACATATGAGTCATATGACGGCTCTGGCGGCCAGGTGACCTCGGACAGCTCTATTAATCAGTTGAAGTTTAATGGGAAGATTCAGTTTTATGTAGACTATTTATTTCAATCACAAAAAACACCAGTAAACTATTTATCTCCTCAGATTGGGTCAAACAACTTATACTACCACTAGATTTTCACCATTCAATTATTGAAATATGTTTTAATTTAAGTTTCAATAAAAGACAAAGGATTTCAGGAATGTTGAAAATTGACAAAAGCTGATTAACTCTAAAATAAGAAAGTCTTATTATATTTCCTAAATAACGTTATTTTCCTTATTCACTAAAAATAATTTTGCATAAAATGTTGCTCTAATTTAAAGTTAGCTGGTAATTAATCATTTTCGCTTTGTTCTTTCATTTGAGATCTAGACACTACATTCAATTACCACATTACGTTCATTTGAGAAAAAATTTTTTAATCCTGAAAAATTGACTGCCTTCAAAATTAGGTAATTATATCTTTTTCAATTCTACAAAAATAAAAGGTTCAGTAAACTTGGCATATCATTTTCAAATTAAGGCTATTTCCATATTTTTGTAACCTATTGAACTTACTAAATTTGACAATTTCGTTGATATTAACAACTGTCAATAACCCATTTTGCCTCAAAACTTCAACGAATTATACTTTTGGCAGCATTCAGAGTAACGTAAATCTCATTATGCTTAATTTCAATCCATCTCTAGTCTATTTACTTTCAAGATAGACTGGACGAAAACATAAAGCTGAGCGTGATGTTCACGTAATCAGGTCGGACTGCAGAACGCTTCGTTTTCCTATTGGTCTACCGACAATAAAATCGAGGAAGATGAATCCCGCCTATTTTACAGAATTGTAATCAAGTGCGTCGTGTATAAGAGTGAACAGTTATTTAGTTTCTTTGTTTATATTCAGCCTATCTTAGAAATAAATAGACTATAATCATATTCGAACCATTAACACGAATACATGATACTGGATAATAATTATATTGGTACAGAAAATGTCAGTATAAGAGCTAATGATTACTAATTATTTTTGATTTGAAACGAATGTTTAGTGCACACATTTAATGCAGTATTTTACACCTTACATTTATAGTGATGTGTATGAAATAATTACTTACCAAACTGGATTCGTCCGGTGACGCCAAACTGAGTAGTAACACACTCACGTTGACAGTTAATGATTCTGTAACAATTAAATATGTATTAGAAAAAGGTAAAATGTAATATACATACGGAGCAAATTTAACAACGTCATGCTATTGACTACAAAATACATTCAGGTGAATCCTATTTATATTTATACACAATCAAATTCATAAGGCAATGAGAATTAAAACGAATCTATTTAAGTTTATAAATAATATTAAAAGGTTGATTGAAGATGACGTTATTTTGTGAAAATCTTTAAATTAAATAATTACAAAACTTCTAGTCAGTTTTCCTTTACTTTTTTTCACAAACATGTAATATTTTTGGTATATGATTATTAGTTAGAGTATGGCCTGAATATACTAAATGTTTATAAAAGTTTGAGTGTTGTTTTTGTGTGTGAATATGCACTCTACATTAAACCATCAGATAGATATAAATAGTTCCCCGTTATTAAATTTAGTTCAGTAAACTTATTGCTGTTAAGATAAAAATTCAACCCAAAATATAAATTTTACTACCTCACCCTCTATGCTTTTAAGACAACATCTGTGCACAGAAAAACCAACCATAAACTTATTTGCTGCTCATTTTATACCTAATGAATAAGTCTGTATTTTTAGTTACTTGAAAATGTCCGAATAGGATGAAACTAGTTGTAAAGTTTAAAATAAAAATGAAATGAAAATTAGACAACAAAAAAACAGTGTTTTGTAATTATTTAATTTCAATAATAAAAGGACTTCAAGATACAAAAGATATACTGGAGATTATAACAAACATTAGGAATTTAAGATATTTTCATCATTTTGTTCTGTATAATGTTATAATAACAACTCAATGTTATAATAACAACTCTTTTAATGTAACTTTATTATCTCTAAATATCATGCAGCAAAAACAATTCAGTTTTTAAACATCAAGCTAGGTTTCCATAAAATATTAATATGGTGTAAGGAGGAAGCACAAAGTAATTTTGAAATATGTTTTCTTATTATTTTTCGGAACAACGCTAGCTAGAAAATGTTAATCGACAGATAAAATTACATACATATACTAACAAGTTCAGCCAATAATTTTAGGTTTATTTGAAAAATGTATGATCTTCCTGATATTTATAAACAGTACACCTTGTACAGGCTGTCTCACTCCAGAACTTCAACAGTCGTTAGAAAGTTTCATTTTAAAAATAATACTTCCTACGAATATTTTTTCTTTAAATACAAAATAACCTCATTTAATAAATTCATGATATTACTGTGAAAGGCCTAGTATTTGAGAGAAAATAATTCGGTACTAAAAATTATCGCCTAAATTTCTAGTGACGAAGATAGAGGGGGTAACTATGAAACAGGCTCGCGATGGCAAATGTAAGTAGAAATTTTCGATCGTAGATGCAGGTTCGAATCCCGCCACCAGCATGGACAATATCGGTGCATGTATATGTTTTCCTAAGTATAACTCCCCTCTAGAAAGTTTCGACTTTGAATTTAGGGAGTTGCCTAATTTCTGTGGTGTTTATCTCATTTTATCAAACAAAGTATCACTGAATTGAAATTTTGCAAGTATTTTAAAAAAATAGGGCATTCAATTTTATCCAGAAAAGGCCGTCATGTTAGAACTCGATAGGATGCAATGTTTAAAAAAAAACAATGAAAATACTGAGTATTTCTTCATTATCTTTTTTAGTATTACTAGAATTATATTAAGTGAGTATTAATAAAAAAACTACCCTTTATGTATAGGAAAAAATGTAAGCATAATTTTATTAGTTTAAAAATTACCAACATTTGTATTTAATATAACAAACAGACGGTCATTAATTAATTAACGATCATACTGGAGTATCCCCCGGAAGCAAAACCACAAAAGTTTCGATTTTGCTAGATAATAAGGTCAGTCAACTAGATCTCCCCCATTTTTCATCCCAGTTTCTTTGGCTCACAATTTTTCTATCGAGCACAGCCTAACACAGTTAGTTTTTCGGCTACCACACCCGTGCGTAATAAATAAACAATAAGTCTCTATTTTTAGTTACTTGAAAATGGCGGAATAGGATGAAACTAGTTGTAAAGTTTAAAATAAAAATGAAAGTGAAAATTAGATAAGAAAAAAAAACAATGCTTTGTAATTATTTAATTTCAAAAATTGATTTTCACAAAGTGAAATCTTCAATCAACTTTTTGAAATTGGCCTATCAAGCAACTCAGATGAAACTATACTACAGATTATTCCTCAAACAACGTCTTGCATCACAAAATATATGGTTTAATCAGCAGTGCCTTAAACAAAACCTAACACTAAAATTTGTGAACATACTCGTATTTTCGAAACAAAAAACACACGTAGCTGAAAAGTCAATAAAAGCTGCCAAAGTTACATGGATCAAAGAAGAAATCAAATATTGGTATTGTAAAAAACAAAATCTCAGACAGCATTTGCTATTTCTCTAATCTGAAATTACATACAAATTAGATCCAATAGAATTTGACGCCTTAGAAGATAGAGTAAGAAGCCAAGTAAGTGAAATTATCCACAAAAAAATATCAAACAAACACAGTTAAAGAAGATTAATAATTTTGCAAACATACAGAACAAACAAGAGAAAAACAATAGAAGAATAATCAATTCTATCCGAGGATTGTCAACTTATCCGATAAAAATTTTACTAGAAGTGAAGAAAAACTACTAAATCTGAGCTCAAAATTCACACTCCAACCACAAAATTTAAAGAAACAAAAAGAAACATTTGCATTACATGTAGAACTAGCTATTATCAACAACAATATAAATTTTACAAACCCTCAAAGTGTAAAACACGAAATAGCACAAAAAATAAACTATAAGATAGAAACAAATAGCTTTTCACATACAGCTACAATAAAAAAAATTCAAAGAAAAGTTGTGGAAAATAAACTATCACAAAGGCAGACAAAGAAAATACCATAGTAGTACTTACAGAAATAGAATACAACAATAAACTTCAACAAATCTTAGCAGAACAAAAAGTTGGAAAAACCAAGACAAGACCCCACAAAAAAGTTTGCAAAAGAAACGAAAATCTTCATACAAAGTTTAGAATACTTGTGCCACACATAAATTAAAAAACGAAGACTTACACCTATGAATTGCGAGGCACCAAAATTATATGGTTTGGTAAAATTACACAAAGTAAACAACCCAGTCAGATCCGTAGTATCCTATTTAAACGCACTGACACGTAAGTTATCTGAACTACTTAATAACGGATTTAAATCTATCGTAAAATTTAAACGGGAAAACTCAGTAATTAATTCTCTAGACAAAAAAAAATTAAACCTACTAAATATTAACCATAACTCCATAAAATTGGTGTCATTTGATGTGTCGATTGTATCCCCTAATATCCCCTCTACCAAATGTTTACACTTAATTTCAAATTTACTAAATAAATGCAAAATTATTCCAAATCCATAAACCGAAATTCTGGAAGCATTCGACTTATGTTTAAAACAAAATTATTTCCAATTTAACGATGACATTTTCATACAAAAAACCGGCCTTCCTATGGGTTCCCCACTTAGTCCCCTATTATCCAATATATTCATGGATAATTTCGAAAGTTATATATTAAATTCTACCACAGCAAAAAAAAAACATATTATATTCTGGTATAGATATGTGGATGATATCCTAATAGGTTTTAAAGGAACAGAGAGATAGTTAAAATAACTCCAAAATTGTATCAATAAGATACATAATAATATGAACTTTGCACCAGAAATAGAAGACGAAAATAAATCAATAAACTTTCTTGACTTAACTATAAAAAGACAAACTACATCCTTTTACTACAATATTTACCGCAAACCAACGTACAGTGACGCTACTATTTCTTTTAATTCCTATAACCCCTTCTCTCATAAATTAGCCGCATATAATTTAATGATACATCTTTAAACATTTCTTTATCCGAAATAGATTTAAAAAAAGAACTGGAGACAATACGACTTATAGCATCTAATAACGGGTACTCTCAAAATACAATAAATAAATTTTCAAAAAAACAAAAAAACATTCTCTTAAAAGAAATATAACCCATTAATAACGTAAAGAAAGACAAAACATATATCTCAATGTCATATGCAGAACACCTCTCTAATTCAATCAGTAATACCTTGTCAAAATTTAACATTAAAACATCATTCAGTTCGAATAAAAATGTAGGCAGACTTTTATCCAACGCAAAAAAAAACCCTGAAATTTACAAAAAGTGTGGGGAATATCAGTTAGATTGTCCAGAATGTAATGCAGCATAAGCAAACAGGTAGATCATTTGATATGAGGAGAAAAACAAACCCAAAAAAAACAACATTCAAATTTTAATAAACATTTAGTAGATTCAGGCCATACTATAACTAATAATCATATACCAAAAATATTACATATTTGTGAAAAAAGATAGATATAAGTAATTCCCATTATTAAATTTAGTTCAGTAAACTTAATGCTGCTAAGATAAAAATTCAACCCAAAATATAAAATTTTATTACCTCACCCTCTATGCTTTTAAAACATCTGTGCACAGAGAAACCAACCATAAACTTATTTGCTGTACATTTTATTCCTAAAGAATAAGTCTGTATTTTTAGTTACTTGAAAATGTCCGAATAGGATGAGACTAGTGAAAGTTTAAAATAAAAATAAAAGTGAAAATTAGACAAAAAAAAAAACAGTGTTTTGTAATTACTTAATTTCAAAAATGGATTTTCACAAAGTAACGTCATCTTCAATCAACATTTTGGAATAAATAACGGTTGTATTTGGGAGGAACAGATTAACGCTAACATCTCCATTTCATATTATGTTTTAGAAACTCTGGCACAAATAGTCTATAACAGGCACATATTATAAATAACACTCCCAAGGCTAGCAACTCTACAAGGATGAAGACTAATTTTTTACTAGTACGCTTATACTGCTACAACATCTTAAATAATAACAATATGAACTACACAAAAATAATTTATAAAAAATCTTTTCTAGGTAAATAACACGACGATATGGTAGAAGATATTTCACAAGAAATTCATAATTAGGTGGTAGGTACTAGAGTCCTTCAAATCAGATTTGAAGGACGGCTATATGTTACCCCTCGTCCATACTTTTCCTTTTGACAGCTTGTTTATATTCTGTTCTGTATATTCTAATTTGTACTGGAGAGTTGTTGCTTATTTTGAGTATGTAGTTTGAAGGTTTAGGATATTGTTAACATTAACAATTACTGTTTAAAAGTTGTTCAGAGTTGTAGATTTTAATATATCAGTAGAATCGCAAAATATTAGTTGCATAATATAGTTAATGCGTGGTGTTACTCTGTAAGAATGTCCAGCTGTTGTGCTGTGACATACAGAAACAGTGACAAAATAGTTTTAAAATTAACATTTTCCTACGGGATCCTCAGAGAAGAAAGTAATGGCCGTCAAAGTACGAACGGAATACTACAAATAACTGACATTTGTGTGAGGTTGTTAGTAAGTGCACATTTAAATATTGTAAGAGCACTTAATTATTTCTTAATTTACAATATGCAAATTTCCTTAACGTTTTCTCGCATTCTCAAAAGCTTAGGCTTTCTTAATTGCGTTATAAAAATATAAAACCATGTGGTTCTAATTTAACTTAAAATAATCTACACGGAAAAAAGTATACTTTTATTTAAGTTAACAAATCATAACAAAACAAGACATGCAATGTATTATCTGATTGTGATCAGTCAAAAATACTAATAAAATCAATCAATAAAGAAATGTGTTCTAAATTAGTTAACTTAAAATGCTAAAATTAAATACCTTATTTCACGAAAATGCAGCAACATTTGAAATGTTTATGAAAATGAAATCACTATTTAGAACAAATTATGATTATTTATGTTCTACAAAGACTAATTTAGAAACTAGTTTTTATGAAAGAAAAATTTATTAAACATTTGGATTCTCCCATATAAATAAATATCACAAATTGATTAAGGTTGCTATTAAAATATTCATCAAATTTAGGCTAGCTATTTGCAATAAGAAACATGTTAGAAACCCCAAGAAATCATCTTTGGGTAACAAATCCCAATATGAGCATAATGTTGTAACGAAATTGCAAGCCATTTCATTCCAGTTTGTTGTTGTCCATGATGAATTCAGTTTCAGCCAGTCTAGTCTAGATGGCGCCACTGATTTCTACTGGACCAGTTGGTTTTGCAGATTTTTGCACTAAATATCTATCTATCTTTATTGCTCATACTCTACTCTCAAACGTCTCTTTCCAAACTATAACCGAGTTTGGGTGAGAGGACAGAACAGGACTTCTTCCTTCTTACTAGTGTAGCGTTCAGAACGAAAACATCTCTAGTTCACTGGTCTGGTAAAATTTATATGTTCTCTGGTATTATCATGTGATTTTATGATCATCATTATTTAAAAAGTTGCTATATTGATTTAAAGTACCTTTGAGGTAATTTTCAGAATAATATTGTACCGTAATTATCTTAATTTACGCCTTGGGCGAATTTGCTTTTCGGTGATCAGTTCACCTTGGTTGTTCTTTGGAACAGCCATCATTAATATTGATTAGTATCGATGTATCGTGCCTTGTTGGTAATTTATCTAATATCCCTCTAATACTGTAATAATTTCGTGTGCTAATTTAAACTAACTTTCGGTTATTGTAAATTTTAGATTTACTCGGCAACGGATGTCGCCATTTTGTATCGTAGTTAGTTGTTTTCTGTCTTTGTCTATTGATGTTTTAGGTCACTTAGCTACGTTGGTAGCGCTCTGAACAGTGGTGACTGGTGACATTTGAAGAAGAACGCTGCTCTAGTGGAGCCTTGCCTAGTTCTCTGGCAAAGATATTTGCCTAGTTATCTGGCACTTGATTAACTTTTGATTATCTAAAGTATACATGTAGTCAAGTATATATCTTTATTTAACTTTATTTGCAATTCATTATTACCTCTCTCCGAGGAACTAATAAATAATTTATTTTAACGTTATCTTTATCTTTTAAAGTAAACTTTTCATTATTTGGTACTTGCAAAAGTCCTGGCGCCCAGCCTAGATTTTGGTGAGAACTCAAATCAATCTAAGCCCTTATTCACGACCTGCTCACTGAGCTACCGGTAAATAAGTACAACCCCCAGCTTATTGTGTTATGCCAGCAATTGGACGAGGGGTGTTGCAATGTCAAAATAACCTTTTATCTATTTTCTTTAAATAAACCCATTTTAGAAACAATTGTGTGCTTTTTTATGTATATATACCTAACCATTGCACAAAAGAATAAACATGGACGCCGTGTGTCGTATGGCCAGAGTCTTGATTGTGTGACTCTGGTAGATACTAATGAAATTCGCTATGTAAAACAAATGTAATACTATTAATCATTGAAGATATCTATATTTTTAAAAACCCTAACGATTAAATCAGTAAGTAAGTAATGAAGTCCAGCTCATTATACCACTTGAATATAATCTTCTCGTGCAGCCACAACTGCTGTAACTCTTTTCCTCTAGTTGTGTATAGCCTCCGTTATAGAGGTTTGAGGTAGTTCTACCTAATATTAAGTTAAGCCGTGTCGTAGCTCCTCAATATTATTAAATTCATTTTAGCCATTGTCGTGCAGTCTTTGAATAAAATATGGCCATAAAATGTAATCCAATGGATTTACGTCAAGACTGTAGGGCGGTCATCTTTCTTACTCTATAAAATTGACATTGACGTTTCACATGTACGTCAAACTGGTTTGCGCTGTAGGCGCGGTGCGTCATTCTGAAAAAATACATAATTTGTTGAATTTACATCAGTAAATTGCTGGTCTTAAAAGGATTCTAGTTGATTAGAACATAGACTACTCACGCTGGGTGGCAGAATCAATAATTGTTCACTGGAACCTTAAATTTTCTTACAAAAATTGATCACTATTATATGTCCAGCGTTCTTTACTGTCTTATCTTCGTGAACAGGTCGCCAAACTGATATGTAAGGTAGACCAGGAACGAGTAAAAAAGACAAAGCAGGTGTCAAACATTGTTTCGAAATGGAAAATTGTATTTTTATACAGTGGCCGCCCTGCAGTTCTGAGCTGAATCCATTGAATTACTTTGTATGACAGTATTTTCTTCAAAGACTGCACTAAAATGGGAGAAATGTCTTTAATAATATTGAGGAGCTACAACAAGGCTTACCAATATTGGGAAGAACTTCATCACCTACTTATTAATTATATCTTCAGTATTTGAAGCTATTAATCTTTTCTCATAATTCAATAATATTGCTCTTATAGGGTGAATTTCCTAGGTGTCTATCACCAAATTATGGAGTTTTGAAGATATATCCTCTACTATCTCGTAGTGTTACCTATTTACCAAGAGATGCAATAGATGTACTATTAGAGAATGTGTCTTATAGTTTGACAGTTCGGTAATTTGTTCTCTATTTCTTAAATCCATTTCTATTGCTTACGTAACAACACCAAATTATTAAATGAGTTGAGAAGAAAAGAAATGGCAAATAAAATAATAAGTGTTCTTTGTTCCAGATTTTAAAAATAGCAAGTAGATCTTTTTTTGAATTTACTATATCTATCCAAAACCAATAAACAGATTTAGCTCATCGTAGTTTTAAAATGTAGAGGAAGGTCATTCTTTCGAAATTAGTTCTATCATTTTGACAACTTTCATTTTAAAAGAATGAGTGCGAAAAAGATCCATTTTCAATAGCGTCCGTCATCTTGAATTTTAATATTTCGACCATCCTGATATTTTGTGTTTATGGCCAATTTAATTTTCCAACTACTAACATCAAGTTCGTTCAAATCGACTGAGAAATAAAAATTTCCCAAAGAAAAACAAACTGTACGATTTTTTTTCGACCCACCCGGTAATAGCCGATTCTGCACCCATTGTAATAACTGTGAACGAATGCCTGTGGACGGTGGTGTGAGAAAGCAATTAAAACGAGGTTGGTTTGTGAAAACGTTGAATACAAGAGATGTCTAATAACTTTAAATTCATTAAAAATTAATTTGCAGTAAAGCATATAATCTAATAAATAAAAAGAATTTCAGACAGATAAGAAACGAAATATTTCAGTATTTAAGACTCATAAATTTCATTCATTCATTAATCAAGACCACTGTGTCATGATATCTATAATATATACAGGATGTAACTGAGATATGGAGAAATTTTTTTATTTAAAATTTTCGGATGTGATAGCATGTTCCATTTTTCATGGTTACATTGCGATATTTTTTTATTTTTAAATCTGTCGATCTAGTTCTTTATAGGTGGTAATGAAATTTTTTTGTAGTAGGATAACCAATCCAAAATTACACTGGAATTTTTTTGACAGCTAATCATTTCAAATTGTGAATTACCAATTGCTTTCACTCTTGTTTCTTTTGTTAGACACAACACACAACAAAAACATTCGTAAGTTCGAAAATGTTTACGGAAATATACTTCAAACATTAGGGGAATTATAAGTGCTAATTTGATAGTTACCTAAGAAATTTTAGTGTTGTATTCTTTATACAGTTTTACTTTCAGTAAAAGCTTGGATTGCAAACCGGTAAAATAAGTTACAATATATTAATATGAGAGTATGCTAGGAATTTCCATAAGAAAATTAGCATATTTCTGCTTAATGAAATTTTCAAGCAATTAAGATTTAACGTTTTCTCCATTCAATATTAGTGACGTAAAAGTAGTTTCACTAATAAAAATTAAAAGAAAATATCTATAGGCACAATAGAGTCTCATAATAATTTCCAATATAAACAATATTGTTTATACAGGGTGGTCCGAATTTTACCTTCGATAATTTGGGAATCAAGAGAAAATATGACAATAATATGAGTTCTCCTAATAACGTTATGTTTACAACTCAATCGTTTTAGAAGTACAAGGAGTTGATTTTACATATTTCTTTAAATGTATTTTTTTTATTCTGAACTAAATGAATTTAGTTCAGGAGATTAGAGAAAGTTTAGTTTAATTTTTATTGAAATTTGGTGAGTACATATTTCTCAATAAGTACCAAGTTTAATTACCATTTTAATTTTCTTACTTCAACCAGAGGCGTAACTATAGGGGTGTGATTCCCTCCTTTTAAAGAAAATGTCCTCTTGTAATTTTTTTCGCAAAACGTATCGTTTTCTAGTTAAACTTTATGTTGGATTGCATGTAAATTGATCATGTTTACGTGTGCTCTCTGATGTTGTTCTTAGTTGGCTTTAAGTTGACCTTAAATTAAAGTTTTTATGAATCTTTTTTTTTTGATATTAATTTTATAATTATTATGCCAAGATTATTCACAACCAATGAATATGCAGATATGCATTTCATATATGGATTTGGCACGGTAGTGTTCAAGTAGCAGCTGACGAATATCATAGACATTTTCCAGACAAGCTTTTATTGATGTACATCGCTGATTTAGTTTATTTGGTTTACGAAATCATAAAGATAATAGAAATGAAAATAGCAGAATCAGAATAAATGAAAATGGAATCTTCAGAGTATTTAATAATAATGATAGGCTCGCTAGTTCTCGCAAAGCATCACAGTAAATGTAGGTGTTAAAATCAAAAATACTTTGATTTTTACGCAGCAGTCATAGAAAACTTTTCCATTTACAACCTGTTTAAAATTTGCACCCTGGTGACTCACAGAAACGATTAAATTTCTGTCGTTGACTACTATATTCCGTGGAAGTGACTCCCAAATTTCTTTTTCGCTTTATTTGTTTGATCTACAAGTAAATCTTCCAGCATAGCATCGCCTTCTCCGCCTTTTGCAAATATACTGCAGTGACTAAATTCATTTGTCACAGGTTTTATGTATTTATGCAGGATTTGATTCGAAAAGTATACCTATGTTATCTTCGGAGGAAGGACCACCTAATTGTAAATAAAAATGTGAAACTTTGGGGCTACCAAAACAAAATTCTTACCTGCAAAGTTGTCATGTTGGTTGGAAAATTCTTTCTCTGCACAATTTTTAGGTTGCATAAGACTTAAGTCTTCCAGCCTGACACGGCTCACTTTGTTATCGAGTGGTACTCGTCACTTGTGGAACAAGAAGAAACCGATTTAACAGTACCCTTACATATTGTATTTTTTATAATTTTCACCAAATTTTGACTTACTCCAGGCATTTTAGTACTAAGAGAGCTACCAACTTCGTTCTTTTTGCGCCAAATTCTCAAACAATTCTCCATCGTATGGTATGGATTTGAGTCCTACTGGCAGGACGTAAAGTACTGAAAAATCTAACTAAAGTTGGTAGGACTAATAGTACGATTCGTACTGTACGAATTATCATTAAACAAAACATGTGGCTAACTTTATTCATATCTTATTCATTTTATTTGGACACTGTATATAAGAATTTATCACAGACATGCGTAAATTTTTAACATAAATTTGAATTAACAGGTGTGTTAAATTTCAACAGATAAAAATTCCGGTAAAATTTGCACTACGTCCTTCAAAATTCTCCATCGTATGATATGGGTTTCAGTCCTACTGGCAGGATGTAAAGTACTCAAAAATCTAGCTAAAGTTGGTAGGACTAATAGTACGATTCGTACTGTCAGAAGGACGCTGTACGAATTATCTTTAAACAAAACATGTGGCTAACTTTATCCATATCTTTTTCATTTTATTTGGACACTATATATAAGAACTTATCACAGACATGCGTAAATTGAACATACAATTGTATTAACAGTTGTGTTAAAATTCAACAGATAACAATTCCGGTAAAATTTGCACTACAGAATACAAGAATCAAAACATTTTTAATCATAAAAAGAATAAAATATTGTTAAATTTGTCCTAATAACTTTTCATTAATAATTTTAAACCAACATGTATAAATACAATTGTTTATGTATATATTATATACGTAAGCTATGCGAAAAATTTTAATACGTTATTAATTTTTAACACATTATATAATTAAAATTATTCAATATTTTAAAATTCTGCCGGAGGTGCCGGGAAATATACAGATCTTGTTCGAACGAGTATGAATTTTAAATATTAATTTTTGAATCTTGAATTATGTCTTGCCTAATGTTAGTTAAGAAAGGATATGTTTAATTGAAAGGGTCATGAAACAACAGGATTAGAGGAGAAAATGAAAGAAGATATTATAATAATTTATAAACACGATGCAAATTGAAATGGACTTTCCTTTCAATATTGTCATTGGGTTCTTCGACCGCAGAAAATATGTAACTGCAACCTCAATCAAAGTATATATTTGTTGTTGAATTAATATAGTATACGAACATAAATGGCATAATAGTAATAACAATGATAACAATTAGAACCCGGATCCGAGTGGTACATGACGGTATTTTCTCACAAATATTGCCCCGAATTTCTATGCCATCAAACTGTACTTCTGGGAAATCGTTTATCTATCGTTCTACAGTATTTCGAGAGGGAACTGATGCGACAATATTAAAATATTCCATGATAATATTATCAATGTACTCCAGAGATCCTGGCTTTAATAGTAATTATGGGCTTGAAATGTGTTAAAGGTCAAAACTTTTTTACTGTGACTGAAAGTGCTGCATAATCGATACCAAGTTTTAGTCGTTTTCATATAAAATATACGTAAGCTGTAAAAACGTTTTAGTAGTTATAAAATCTTTTTAGACCTTGGATTGCTGAGATTGAGATAAAAATACACCTATAAAAAATACACGTTATGGCATGGTAGCTGAGTGAGTAAAGCGCTTATATCTATTTACGCAGTACCGTATATCGATGATTTGATTTCATGCCGAAGCAAGTTAGAAATTTTATTTGTAATTTGTTTCGGATTAAGATGGAAGAGAACTGTCGATGCCCTAGATATAGTTCGGACTCCACAGTAAACTGTACGGCGTCGTCTTTCTTCATTCAACACATAATCCTAGGATTTTCTGGGGAGTTACTTTGATGACTTGAGAGGTGGTTAAGAAAACATTTTTTTTAAAGAATTATTTTCTGTAATTGTGCACTAAAAGATGAATGGTTGAGATAATTCAATCATGTCATTAGTAGAGTTCGGGTATCGGCGAGTCATGACGGCAAAAACAGGTCAGCGCAATGGAACATTTGTTAATAATTTATATACCAATTAGAACAACATATTTTTTAAACTATTAAGAGGTCTACACACACAGAAACACGTTGCGATGCACTCAACGACTTCTAGATTTCATGAAATTTGCATCAGTTTCAGTTCACCCCACATTACTCCGATATGCCGATAGCAGTCTACACACACTGAAACTTGCATCCTGAAACCTGGGAGTATCTAGTATCTTTCAGTGGCTTACCTTGTAATATAGAGGTACTAAAAACGACTAGTGGAAATAGTAAAGTGAATATTGGCACTAGCAGTTTACACCTTTTTTTTTCGCTGCACTGCACACTTATCCAGAGTTATTGATGTGGTATTATTCCTTACAAGCAATGTATATTATTAAAAGTTGCATGTTCTGCTTTTAAGATGACCCGCCTGTCTACAATAATCCATTTATATGTCGTAAATGAACGTTCCATCTCGACAGATGTTATTGGTGCATTTTTAAAATAGGGGAACATTCGTAAAGACCCTATATTTATTCGAGCCCCTAATCAATCCACTTCTTTGCCCTGTAGTAGGTCTACTATTCGATGAGCTATGACGAAACCATGATTGTTACGTAAAAAACATTATAGTTTGTTGTTTACCTGTTCACAATATCTCTATATAATGATACATGGATATATAGTCAAACAAACACTACATTCATCACATTGTTGTGGTAAATTCTCCTCTTTTAGTCGAATCAAGTTGTAATATAGCAGAGGAATTCGTGAAAACTTAGTATACAAATTTTGTAATAATATAACGGGCTCACTCCTATCATTAAAATAGTTAAATCAAATTTTAGTGAATAAAAGAAAAAACTAATGCAAAATACATTTTATTGAAAATAGCAATGTACCCTTTTCTTCGGGAAGCAAGTAGTTAACTAACAAATCAAATAAACTTAAGACTAAATGAATAAGAAACAACCAAGACTATACAATCAATTAAAATACGAAATATCAACTAATTATTATTATGCTCACCATTTTTTTATTTAAAATATACAATATTCTCCTTAACTAAAACAACTTCCTTTAAAGAAATAATTACTAACAACACTGACAATCCATTTGTCACAATTTCTTTACTAGATTTGAAAAAAAGTAAATCTCTTATACAATAAAACAGCCTTCCCCTTTCATACTTACAAACATCTCTCTTCTAATTATTCTTATAATTCTTAACTTTTAATTATTAGTGCCGCCAGCCTCTTTACCCTCGCCATAAGCATTCACAGAAGTCGTCCATTCGCCGCGCGCGCAGAATCTTCTTAGTAAACAATTTTTCGCACAATAGCGGCGCACTACATGGGTAGTACAGTATGGTTTAATGAAATTATTTTAATCGAATTTGGAAGTCAATCTATAACCCAAACCATTCTATCTAATTCTTAAGGAACGGGGTCCAAATTATGATTATTTACCTTACAAGAAACGGACCGTTACTGTAATATGACGCTGCGTTCCGCCTAGTGCCCCATCTTGTCCAGTATAGGCTGCGAAGATAGTGACATATCGGTAGAAATTCGTGAAAAATCACAAAATCACATACATGTGTACGCAGCGCAACATCTACGGGGAAATAACATTTTTGATTATGAGATTAATACAAATACTAATTCACAGTTTGCATTAGGTTGGTATACGGTTTTAAGAGGATATTCGAATGTCTATGCAACTATATAATTCGCAAACAATTTTATATTATTAAACGAAATTTGATATATAATCGAACTAATTGTTTTAATACATATTTATCAAATTTGGTACAAGCAAATTTGAAATAAATTACGACTTTCTCGATACAATCAAAGATTTTACTAAATTTTTTTAAATAGTACAATTTTTTTTAAATAGTACATAGAGTCACGTGATGCCTCCATTCAAAAATAATTTCATTTTGAATATAACTTTAGAGTTTAGAAATACTATTACATTTACAAAACAGAAAAATTAAAAAAATAATTATTAATAATCTTAAACATGCTACTCATGCTACATAGCAAAAATCTATTGTGAAATTCCTCTCTTCTGGAGTGATGTCTCTACAAGTCTGTGTTAATCTCTCATGTATCTCCTCAATTGATTGTGGATGGAAATAAGACTTTAAATACATCCACAGGAAAAAAAATAAATGTAATATCTGGACATCGAGTAGTTATTATATGCCGCCAGTCAACATCTAGAATATCTTTGGTTAAGAGATTCTACTACCCCGATCAGTGTAGTGAGGAGGAGCCTTTATCCTATTGAAAGATTTTGTCATCTTCGTTGAAATTATGGTTCATGAAAGTGCAATTTCTTCGTAGATTACTTCCTCCCATATCCTGAGGTAATGAGAACATATTCAATTTCTCCTAAGAGATACTGATTTCATATCATGATCACCTAGTACACCCGCTCACATCCTAATTTTTTATTATGCTGGTTATGAACCTCTAAAATATGTTTACAGTCCAAGTGAGAGGATTGCGATATGAAAGAATGTAGCGAAACTCAATCTGTCATCATTTTAGAGAGCAAATTGTTTCACAGCAGCTACTGTTGTAGGGAAGTACTGACAGTCTTTCATAAAAATACTGAGCCGTACTATATCACCATCTCGCAATCCTATTTGACTTGGACAGTAGTTGACCGGTATCTAAAATAATATCTTTTATGTTCATTCATTGCATCACTGAAGCAGATTCCAAAAGTATATTACGGTTACCTTACAGTATTTCATCCTTTTGTTGGTGAAATTGCAAACACCGATCTGGATCATCCTCTCACAATATTTGATGAACCATTTTGATTTTGTAAGGGCACATTTGTTTTTGTTTTTAATTTTTTTAATTTTATTTACTGTTAGCAGAATTGTTCCACACAAGTTCCACATAATTGCAATACGTCCTGTTGTTGTAAATTTATTAACTAATTCTCATTGATATTACCAGAAAATTGTATTATAGGGATATCTAACACTGTGCACAAACAAACTTTAAACGTACACGTAATCGGCTTTGGAAGATAATTACTGACTGCCTCATAAAATATTTTAATGTTCTTAGATCGTTTCTTTTAAATCTGCATTTCAAAAATATCTGTGAGCTCAATCCCATAGAAAATTTATATTGTCCATACTCAAACCTGATTTGTATTATTTTTTTTAATAAGCACAGGTTTTCATACATAACAAAAATCTGCCAATATATATCAAGAAGATTCAACTATTTAGTGTGTATTAAGAGAATTAATTTTATTTTAAAAATTCGCCACTTTCCTTCAAATGGAAATAATGTTTCCGAATACAAAATACTCAGAATGAAATTATCTGTCAAATGAGGCACACAGTACTATGTGATTTAAATATTTGAGTAAGATGAAGCTTAGCCATCTTTCAAATCCGTTAAAAATTTAGCTTTGTGGAAACTTGCTAGATGATTGTTGTATAATGTTATATAATTAGCTCATCATAATATTTCCTAAAATAAATACCAATGTCCATTTCAAAACCTTCGAGACAGTACACAGTACATAATATAATGATCTCCATAATATGAAACATTTTTCTAAACCTCATTTCTAGTATCATCATAATTAACTTTAATGAACGCAACATAGTTTTAATTTTTGCATGTGTCAAGACTGCAAGGAAATATAATTACATAATTTCATCAAATATTTTAGATGGTAAGTATTCAGTTTGTTATAAATAATTTTTATAAAACGTTTTTGAAGTGTATTTAAATATTTTAGGTGGTTCTGATATACGCTTCCCCAGCCTCTGATGCCATATGTAAGTTGAAACTCAACTACGGAATGATATACAATTTTCAGTTGATTAACACATATTAGTGGAGATGCTACACAACAGAAATCATTAAAAAGCTATATATTCTGATAAGAATGTCACATTTGGTATGAATGTAGTTTATGGTTATACAATGAAAATAAGGTGAGGGTAACGCCCAAAGTGATATAACTGAAAATAGCGACACGTGTTGAAATTTTGTTACAATTTTTTTTTACACATTTGGAGTGTTTGGTATCGATTTATATGTTTTTTTGAGGTCAAGGATTTCAGTTTTCATATCAAAAATAGGTAAAAAATCAGAATAGGTGCACTTTTATCGCATGTAGTGGAAAAAGTGAGAGTAAGGTGAACCCAATAGGTATATCCTTTTATTAACAGAAAATGTGTATTTATTAATGCCTAAATCATACAAAGTTTTTATAAAATTTAAGCACTGATTTTTAGAAATATAGCTTTTTAAAAACATTGGCCGACATCATATAATTTTTCACATTCTTTCTTACAGTTGCAAAATAATGTGCAAGGTTATACTATCTAGCTAAATAACACTCCTATACCACACCTGTTGTTACAGATTTTGCATATACATTCGATTAGCTCTTTACATGAATCAGAAATTTCTGACAAGTTCGAGCATTTCATCTGTCAACCACCAACCCCATTCGGTCGAAGATAGTACACATATTGTAAGTTTGTTTGCTTGTCCTCAAATGTGTTCAGCTTGCAAAGCTCTACGTAATACAGAAATGTTATTGTAATGCACCCTTTGTCGGTGGCAGAGTTTCAGCGCGCGATTTTTTTTCATACAATAATAATAGTAAATAAATAAAACAAGTTTAAAAGTTTACAAACGGCGAAGTTCAAAATACTTGCAAAATAACCCTTTGCTCTTCCACTTTACCGTAACTCACCTAAGCATACAAAACAAAAAAAAAGAAAAGAAAATTCTTGATCACAAAGAAAATAATACAAAAAAAATTATAATAGTGATACCACAATTACATCACTTGAATCCTTAAATAAAACAAAATTTATTAAATTAACTATCCACAAATTTAATGTAGTAAGAATTGTACAAAATTAATTAATAAATGAGAAAAAATAATTACAAATAATTAGGTAAGAAAACCCAATTACGAGGAGAAAGGAAAAAATAATTAAATGCAAACAAACAGTTGATTAAAATGAAATATATATATACATATATATATATATATATATATATATATATATATATATATATATATATATATATATATATATACATATATATATATATATATATATATATATATATATATATACATATGCATATATATATATATATATATATATATATATATATACATATATACATATATATATATATATATATATATATATATACATATATATATATATATATATATATATATATATATATATATATGTACATATATATATATATATATATATATATATATATATATATATATATATATATATATATATATATATATATATATATATATATATATATATATATATATATATATATATATATATATATATATATATATATATATATATATATATATATATATATATATATATATATATATGTACATATATAATGAACAACAATAATAATAATATATAATAATGTGATGAGAGTTGAATATCACTTGAAAATATTGTTAATTGTATCTACTAGATTAAGAGGTACCTTGTTGAATAACTTAGATATATTATAGCTAAAAGATCTTTGAAAAATTGCAGTGGTGTTTAGGGGTAGTGAGCATATTTTGAAACTTATATTGATATTATGTGCATCTGTGCGAAAACTAATTTTTTGGTACAAATAAGGTGGACACTTGTAATTAATAATTTTATTGTACAAAACCAATGAATGTAAGATACGCCGTTCTTCCATATTCAACCATCCTATATCACGAATATTTTTTGATATACCAGACTGTCAAATTTATCTTAACCCCATTTTATGAGGCCAAATGTGTAAAATATTTCAGTTTATATCAGCTTTATTTAAGTACTTGGAAAATATATTTTATGCTTGATATAGTAGATATGATTTATAATCATTCATCAAGAATATATTTTATTGTAAAGTCCAATACAAAAAGTTTGGGTCCGGTGGACCTCCTTTCAGCTCGCCAATTTTTCTCATCACCGACTCTTTCATTGTCTTTGGCCTTTAGAACAAGTGTACCAAATTTGAAAGCTTTGTCTCAAACACTGTGGCTGCTATCGCGATACTACAGACATGCAGACAGATTTTTTTTCACAAAGTTATGTTTTTTCATTATAGTTCGTCGAGATTCGTCTAGAAATGCAATAAAAATTCTTTAATTTTTTTCCGAAATTGTACCTTTTTTTCTTCTTTCAATCATTATGTCTCGTCTGGTGGTACCACATTCACCAAATTTAATGTGTCACCTAAAATGTTGTTGACAATCGTAACTGCCAAATTTGGGAAGTCTCCCATTAGTATTTTTTGAGTTATCGTGGATAACACACACACGCACACACATGCACACGCACACGCACACACACACGCGCACGCACACACGCGCGCACGCATGCACACTGGAGCGCGCATGCACACTCGCACGCGTGCACACAAGCACGCGCGTATGCGCGCACCAACAGAAATCATTCGGAAAATAGTCAAAATGGATTCAGGAGGGTTCAAAACAAAACGTCTGTATTAATCGAGGTCGAAAAAAAATCACGATTATACTTCCTTATATTAGGTATAAAAAAGGAAAAAGGGACACTGTAAATCTAGAGACATATGTTTTATGTCATGATTAGTTTTATAACGTTCATTCGAATGCATACAATTAGTGCACTTTTTGAAATTTGAATCACAATTTTTCATATCATGATTTTCACTGCAAATAGGACATACAGGATCTTGAGCCCTACAATTCACTTTTGCATGACAGAATTTGGAGCATTTATAACAACAAATTACATGAAAACACTCTTTTACATTTTTTCCATCCAAAATAAACATATTTGCGATTTAACAGAATATTTTCTATCTAGAAATTTACTTCTATCACCAAATTAACAACATTACTATTAGTTTTATTTGGAAGTTGTTTGGTTAATTTAATGCTATTAGATTCTATCAAGAGATCATTTTTATTAACAATTGGTTCACAAATTTCTTTTTCTCTAGAGGGGATATTCTCAACATTTACGTTAAATATCTTAAGTCTGGGTTTCAACTTACGTGGGAGTTCTATAGAATAAATGTTACTAAACTGATTTTCTAAGCTTGACTTAAGTTTTTCCAGTGAACCTTCATCACCACAATTTATAATAACACCTCCACTAGACACGGGTTTCACAGTCGCGATGTTTATTTTCATTGCTGTCGGATATATAACCTTCTTGATTTCACGCTGCATGTCAAGTTTTTTTACTTTTATTCTTATCATTTGGTTTTACTATTATGCAGTATTTATTTTAAGTACACTGCTGTAGGATGCCATCTGTTTAGTTTTAGAATTATTACTGTTCTCAATGGAAGAAATCGATCTATGAACATCTGAATGATTAATTCTTTCTAAATAACAATTTTTTTCTTCTTGAAACTTAATTACTGTCTCTAGTTGTTTCACTAATTTATTTAAAACTTGAAGCTGTGATTTATAATTCGCCATATCTTCACATGGTGTATCACCTGCTTCATTTAATGTTTGTTGTGAATGTTTTACTACACAGTTTTTACATAGCTTTTCAAGAATGTCTAAAATCTCCGTAGGAATGGAAATTTGCGGTAATGATATGAATGAAAATGCAGTAGTAGATTCTTTAAATAGCATCCATGTTTTACAAGTAATTTTTCTGTCTTTCCTGTGAAACTAGGATTGCTATCACAGCCTGTGAAAGCATGAAATCCTAAAGCAATAGCCTTTTCCTTTCCAATTGCTGCAGCTATAGCATAGCAGCGTAGCTAAGTTGTACTCTCCTAAAACAAAATCTTGGCTAACATTGGGTCTCAAAATTTGAATTTTGTTAGGTATTAAAACTGAATTATCATTTATGGTGAATTAAAACAATCATGTATATATACATTTCCTAATAAGTCTGTCCACAAATTTTTGATTTCAGCTGAAAATGGTAGATTTATCAGCATTAAAAAATCACTGTAACAATAAAAAAATTAAGCTAATTTTCAGAAATTTATTTCCAATAGAACTTGTTCCGGCGCAATCGTTCCCATGACAGAAGCCAGTGACGTGACGTCATATGCACGGTGGCTCGCTGCCCATAACACAGATTAAATATACATTTACATTAATCTATGCCCTAATAAATAAATAAATTAATTGCGCTAGTTATAATTCAGTAGCCATAGTCCTATGTGTACAGAACACATTTGCCTGCGTTGATAAGTGTTTTAAAGAAATATATCGGCAAGAAAATTGTTTGTTCCTGAATGCATAAATATAACTAATAACACTCCATCTAAAATATCTGTAACCATACTATAGCATATAATAATATAGTTCTATGTGTGTTGTATATAAGGAGTTTCAAAAATAGTATGCCAAACTTCTACAGGATATACTATGGGCCAAAATAAGCAAAAATATTTTTTATGGACATGAAATAAACCATTTCCATTTTTTGTTTTTTTTAGAAACTATTGGAAATAAATACGATAATAATAATGACATTTAGAAACAGTCGCATCAGTGGATTTGGCTTGTTCCAACTTTTGTAATTTTTCCTCCAGTAGTTTCTGAAAAACAATAGTAGTTTGTGCAACAAGAGTGGATTTAATATCCATATCGCACGAGAAGAAGTTTGAGCATGACGCCGTAGGCGGAGTGCTCAATCGTTCGATTGTGATATGGATAATCTACTCGAGTATATACAGTTTATTTTTTCTACAACCGGCTAAAGAAAAAACTGCAGAATTAAAAAGTATCGTCCCTTTCCCCCCTTAAATTCGCCACTAGAAATTGCGATAGGAACGTCCCATTGTGCAAAGAAAGGCTACCTATATGTCCTCCAATATTGAATCTTAGTCTATTTTTGAATGCAAAACCAAACATCAAAAACATATAAATCGATACCAAACACACATTTGTATGATGTGTAAAGAAAAAGTTGTAACAACATTTCAACATGTGTAACCATTTTAAATCATAGCCGTCATCTTGGATTTCCACTACTTTGGATGTCACTCCATCATATTTTCACTGTATAACCATAAACTTAGCATTTATATATTTAATACCTTCCCTATATCTAATTTTGCCTATTATACATATATTGTATATATGCAGTTCCCATTGCAAATGTCTATCAGTTACAACTCCAAGGTATTTGGCTAACTCGGTAGCGTGTGATGAAGTGTCATTGTCTATTTACAGATAATCTATATATGGTAAATTACTACAGTATGAATGAAAGGAAAAATTTAGTTTTTTTACAATTCAAAGTAAGAATGTAAGAACTAAACCAAGATTTAATATTTTTAAAATCTTTCTCTGCCATTTTAAAATCATCCCAAGTATCTATAAAATAAACAACGACGGTATGATCTGCAAAGACTGATATTTCCTTTGTAATTTTTATGTTTAAAAGATCATTGATGTATAAAACGGTACTGGTGTACTGTATCTTGCGGAATCGCATAACTTATTTATTATTATTAAGAAAAACATCAGTCACTATATTTTTCTTAATTTATACACATTGTAGTCTGTTTGTTAGAAAACTCTATTAAATCAAAAAAATTAATGATACGTACAACTACACACGCCATATGGAAACGAATGTAAACAAGAAAATCAGACAAATAGTCATTGACATAATAATTAACGAGAGAAAAATATGCCCGACTTCTTCGATGCATATGCAAACATGATTTACTGTTATGGATTATGCAAAATAACTACGTTTGTGTAGTTCGTGTTTTCAGTAATAACAATGTTTTTAAATGTAATTAAGAGTAAATGAGTCTCCAGTTTCTTATGAATAAATAAAATTTAATACAGTATTTATTCATGAAAGCAGACAAGCGTAATATGGTTAATAGTTATTTTATGGACAGATTATACCAAACAAGGGCCTCATTTGGAAATACCCTTCAATATAATTTAGGATACTATAACATAAATATAAGTTTTGTTAATGTGTTCAGAATTATATAAAATACACTCAGTTCCAAAAAAAGTGACGCACTTGATTTGTGACCTAATTTTCTCCTTTCTTTTTTTAAAACCAGTAGGTCGATTTTTAATTTTTTTTATTTGTTGGTAGGTAATTCCTTTGCCTTTCAAAAAAAATAAAGAGGTGGAAATTTTTCAAAGCCTCCTGGATGGTAGTGGAAAAACTTGAACCATGTTTATTTCTTAATTTTTGACTCACCCTGTGTGTTAATCAAGCAATGGTATAGAAAGTGCTTACACTCTATATGAAAGACGCTTCTTTTACGAGTATTTTGTTTTTTTATTCATTGATTTATCTCTAAAATTGTCCGAATTACAGCTCTTTTGCTGAAACCTTGCGTATTACCAACTTTCTGAATTTATCGAGAAACAGTTTTGTAGTGAAATAAACTGATACGAATTTTAAAAAAACATTTTTATTAAACACAAAATTACAAAATGGGATAACTGCTTAATGCCGTGTATTGCCACCCCTAGCAACTCTAAGAGCTTCTAATCTACGCGGCATACTGGAAATTAGGTTTCTTATCGTTTCCATTGGTATACGATCCCATTCTTCCACTAATGCATCTGCCATTTCTGCGAGACTTTCCGGAGGCCTCTCGCGAGAACGTACCCTTCTCCCTAACTCATCCCACAAAAATGTTCTATAGGGTTCATATCGGGGCTTCTCGCAGACCACTGTAATGTGGTGATACCCGTAGCTTCTAAAAGTTTCGCACTATTGCTGCGGTGTGTGGTCGGGCATTATCCTGCATCAATATAAAATTATTGCCCACTAACTCTGCATGAGGTAAGACATACTGCTGTAAAATGTCAATGTAGATTAGGCCTGTCAACGTCCGCCTCACCGGAAAAACATGAAGGGGTGTCTTTCCATTCATTGAAATCCCTCCCCACACCATAACCGACCCACCATTAAAACTTTCGCATTCTGTTATTAAATTCTTAAACCTTTCACCAGTCCTTCTCCACACTCTTTTCTTCCATCCACCATGTTAAGGCAAAACCTTGACTCATCCGTAAACAAGACATTCGACCATTCAGGAATATTCCATTCTCCATAATTTTGAACGAAATTTCTTCTAGCAGCACGATGTTCGGGCAATAATTTAGGACCTTTTGCAGGTCTCCTAGCTTTTAAATTAACTTCTTTTAGACGTCTACATACCGTCTGCTTACTTACTGCAACACCACGAAATCGGCGAAGATCTTGCTGAACATTTACCGCAGTATTTGATCGGTCCCGTAATATCCGCAATCTCAAGAAGCGATCATCTCTTGGAGAAGTTTTTTGAGGGCGACCAGAACCCACCCTTCGAGCAGCGCTTCCTGTTTGTTCGTACTTGCGGATCGTTCTACGAGCAGTTGCTTCATGGACTCCCACTGCACGAGCGGCGTAACGTTTACTACGCCCATCGGTTACTAAAGCAACTAATCTTGCTACTTGTTCAGGATTTATTTGACGCATTTTATGTAATTTTAGTCTCTAAAACTTTTTTAATGAAACTTAATTAATGACACAACGACAAAGAGTCAAATATGGAGGCATACAACAAATTAATTGCTATGGCAACGGCAATTGTTTTTTTAAAGGCAATGTGTTCCTACAACGAAATAAATTTGTGGGATATACGAAAGGTTTCAGCAAAAAAGCTGTAATTCGGACAATTTTAGAGATAAATCAATGAATAAAAAAACAAAATGCTCGTAAAAGAAGCGTCTTTCATACAGAGTGTAAGCACTTTCTATACCATTACTTGATTAACACACAGGGTGAGTCAAAAATTAAGAAAAAAACATGGTTCGAGTTTTTCCACTACCATCCAGGAGGCTTTGAAAAATTTCCATCTCTTTATTTTTTTTTTGAAAGACAAAGGAATTACCTACCAACAAATAAAAAAAAATTAAAAATCGACCCATCGGTTAAAAAAAAAAAAGGAAAAAAAGATGTCAAAAATCAAATGCTTCACTTTTTTTGGAACTGAGTGTATTAATACTGTTATGTACAGACCATTCCGAATTCGATACTCTCGCTTATCTGAGAAGATAGAGAGGTAGTTAGTAATAAACTTAATATTAATGATATTTCGATTCTATAGGCTAGAACTTAGATAATTTGAAGTGGTTCTAAGATAAAATTCTACCTTATTATTAAACAAGTCATACCAACTCTCAGCTGAAATCAAGTTTACCATGTCATCTACATAAGGAACTAATTGCAGTTATTACATAGTAATATTTAGTTCTCCTAATCCACTAGAGACCGATAGTGGATAAAAAATAAGTTGTAGTTTGTTATACAGCATGTCTACCCAACTGGGGATATTTGCTAAATCTGTGTAAATAGGTGCGACACAAAAATTTTGTAGAGCAAAGAAAAAATGATATTTTAATATGCGTCTTTTGGTTTTTAAGACAAAAAAAATACGTCACGGCTACCCTGATATTCTAAAAAAACCGAAATATCGTTTTTTTTATTTCCAAGTAACGAACTTGCAATTGACTTTATTGAAAAATTGAAAAGAAGTCAACGTTATTATCCGAAGAATTTTCTGAAAGCATTATTTTAAATTCGCACTTCCTATATGTGCTATATATGATGTTCAATTTAAGACGCCCCTTTTTGAAAGTAATTTTCAGCTGTTTAAGATCAGACATTACAATTTTTCAATGTGCTTATTTATATATTTTCCCGTAGATTCTAAATATTCGTATGAAAATATAGTTGAGTGACACCACGATACAAATACACTGGTATGCTAATCCTGCAATCGAATTTCCTTCATTCTCCGCATGGCGTCAGCGATGAAACATAATAGACGCGAAATTTAAATTATTGAAATTGTCAGGTTATCAATGCTTTTGTTTTACTGTCAAGTAATTATCGGTGTTGTTAAGACAACTATTGTGTATTGTAAAAATGCCAAATTGTGTAGCTAGTTTTAAAAATTGTAATCGGATAACCAAAGGAAGATATTTTAATTTTTCTAAAAACTAAGTTCTTGTGAAACAGTAGCCTATCGACGCAGTAATAAAATAAATTAAAAACATTTTAAGTTATCTAACACCATATCATAACAAATAGAAACATTTTATGGCAAAGTAGCTTTTCTAGGCAAATTTTAGAACTTAACACATTATTATTATTTCAGTTGTATTTTGTAAAATTAATTAACAAAACAGATGAAAAATTTAATTAATGTCTGTTATTTTGCAATAATAATCCTATTCTGAGATACATTGGAATGAGAAATAATGCCCTAGGGTCTTATGAATATCTATAACGCTCTAGGGTATTATAAATTTACATCGCATTAACATTTTCACTACGACACAACATAAAACAACTAAATTGTGATGGCGTTATTGACAAACAAAATGTGTCGCATAGTTATGGCGTTTACAAACAATTTTGAATATTACTCTCGTTTAATTGAAATCATCCTAAACATAATAGATGTCAAATTAATTAATCGTAAATGTCAAAGAATTTTTGAATTAAATAACAGGCTAGTAGGACATTAAACGTTGAATGTACTACGGGTGTTACAGTTTAATGATGTACATTATAACACCCTCGATACGTTAATAACTTTAATTGCAATATGAACAATAATCAACAACACTAACTGTCAGCTTGACAATAACTATGATATTATTTACAAGTAGATTGATTATTACTTCTGAATAAGATCGATTATTAAAAAAAATAGTATTCGAATATCCAATTCATTTTTCATATTTGAAGTAATTTTTAATCCTAAGAACTGTTTTATTTGTATTTTTCTCTAAAGTTAAAAAGGATGATAGTTATATCTTAACCTAGCTATTTTTAGTATTTTATAAGTTTTGTGTACCCTATATATCGGACATTGAATATCTCCATGAGAATCACTTTTTAGGCAAGCAAAATTTTTTGTATAGATAACTTTTCCGAAAAGTAAAAAATAACCAAGTTTTTTCTTTCTGGGCAGTAATCCGAGGACACACTGTGCATTTCGAACCGTACTATTTCGAAATTCTTCTGAAACATTGGTTACAACCCCAAAAAATAATAAAAGCATGAAATGGATGCTTTTAGTATTCCCTGAAGTAAGTTGCAGAAATACCCAGAGAAAAGGTTCGCTGGTTGGGCTAGAAATGCTCATCGGGAAGAATTATAGATTGGTAGACTTCCGTGAAAAATCAACTAGTGCAATTCTAATATTGCTGTTGAAGAATGCGAATATGGAAGAACTTGATCAGACGACCCATTAAGCTTCTACCACCTATTATGCAGTGTAACGACGTGATCTTTCCGTAATAGTTTTCTGCTGTAATAAGATCGAACTAGGTTCTTCTTTCACTTTAATACACTTTGTATACTATTACTAGTATTAATATTTCATTTAAAACCGTATTGAACCAAAGTTAAATTTATTTTACAAGTCCAGTATTTGGAATAATAATTATTTTTCAAACATAATTGAATCAAACCGATTCCTTTTCAGGGGAGTTTTAGTTAGTTGGCTGATAGAATAAAGTGGTGTTCTTACAATTTAAAACAGAAACTGGCGCCCGAGATTGTACCGTAATAAAAAGTTCAAAGTACCGCTGCTGCATTAAAGAGTGTCAAAGTGATGCTTTTCCATTTTGTTACATCACAGCAGATGAAATAATCAAACATATTTTATTCTCTAGGCTAGAGCAAGAAACATGCTGTTTAAAAGAAAACATTCTTGCATTGGGAATCGATAATAGCAATTTATCACGAAAAAATGAAGAAGTTACCTCAGAATAAACCAAAATTTTAAATAAAGTCAATGAAACTGATAATGATAAAAAAAATAAATTAAAAGTATCCTTGGAAGTGTTTACACCAGGACAAATTAAAAATTTATGAGCCCTGATCGTAAATACATCCATTGGTCCTCTGATGACATTGCATCTGAAATATCGTTACGAAGTGTCAACAAGAATTCCCACAGATACTTGAGTGTTCATGATTATCTCTTTCCAGCGCTTTCAACTTTAAGGAGATGGGCTGCTACTTTTATATTGGATGAGGGTATTTTAAAAAGCATTATTACTCTGATGAAAAATAAATCAGCAGAAGTTGATCGGCTATGCGTATTATCATTCGATGAAATCTATTTATCTAATAGAGCTGACATTGATGAAAAAAATTAACAAAAAACTGCAATGATCAATGGATTAGTAGGAAATTGGAACCAGCCTATATATTTTAAATATGATGAACCAATGAGACAAGACATTTTAATTGAAATAATTTCCGAACTTTACAAAGCTTATTATACTGTAGTTTCACTTATGAGTGATATGGGAACTGAAAATGTAAGTGTATGGTCATAGTATGGAATTGGACATAACAAGAATTGTTACTTTTTTCACCAATGTGACAATACTTTAAAAAAAATTATTTCTGCTGACGCTCCTCACTAACTAAAACTTATTCACAACCACTTATTTGATAATAGTTTCAAGGTAGCCATGATAAAATTAACGCAGTTTGTATTGAAATCTTGTTAAATGCTTCTACACAATTAACGTTTGCACATAAATTAACGAGATATAATTTGTATGTAAAAGGCACAAAAAGTAAAACTAGCTGCTTACATATTGTCTAATTTGGTAGCAAAAGCAAATCAGTATTGCAGAGAACTAGGGTTTATGCCTGCAATTGAGAAAAAGTTTGTGAAATTATTAGGCTATTTAATGATTGATTTGATGTACTAAATTCCTAAAAAAACTTTTTTGGTAATGAATCTAAAAACAATGCATTTGGTACTGATATAAATAACCAAAAAATATTTTACTTCAAGTATCGGAAATTTGATCTATGACTATTGGTAATCATAAAAATTTAGTTTCTTTTCAAAAGGGAATACTGTATCGGTCATTAATCGAAACCTACATTTAATTACATGTAAAATATGTATATATATATATATATATATATAATATATATAATATATATAAAAAAAAAAAAAAATATATATATATATAAAACTACTCGGCTCGATCAAAACGTTCATGAAAACTTTTTTCATATATACGTGGAATGGGCGTGGCAAACGAGCATCCTTACGCTCTTGAATTTAAATATCGCCTCCATTAGTATATTTTAGATAAACATTTAGATGCAATATTCACTCAACATAAAAACACTGAAGTGAATTTAGAGCCTAATTTGTCTAAACTTTTAGAGAGTACCAATAATACTGTCAACGACATTGCTTAACTCCTTGCTTAACTCAGGATATGTTTATTAATTTAATGGACGGTAATGAAGATATGCGTGAAACCTCGTTAGTGAAAATTTAGGCAATAATTTACAAAATTTTGAATTCATGGAAAACACTAATGATGATACTCTAAAGTGCATAGCGTGATCAATTTCCCGATTTATGCATTGAGACAAAAAACACTGATGTCAATGTTATAGCGGAAGATTGGCTTAACTGTTTATCAATTGGAGGATTGATATACACCACAAGTGATGAATTAATTAGGTTAGCAATGAACTTGAATGAAGCATTTTTGAAATGCATGGTTCATCACTTTCAGGTGAAAAATATATTTTCAATAAATTAGTTGTAAGACGATATCAAAATTGGTTACGACAACAATTCCTTATCAGATTATATGTTCCTTAAGTAGAACGCACACCTCATATAAGATTGCGGGATACTAACTGAAAGATATGTTTTTCTAATTGTATACAAAAATTGGAGATGAAAATATCTAAATTTAGTAATACAAAAAATGCATTTCGATAATATTTCGTTATCGTCTGTATTTAGGTTAATTTTTTGAATCATATATATTTTGTTTCACTGTTTTTCATGTACCTACTGTAGAAAGGGTATATCTGGAACGATTTTTTTTCAGAAACTTGAATATTTCTTTAAACATACTCCTTTTGCAGAATTAAAAAAATATATTTTTTTGGTTGTTTTGGTTACCCACACCTTGGGGTTTTTTGAAATATTGGCAATTTTAGCTTACAAACTTGAGAAAAATTATTAATATTCCATATAAGGCTATTAGAGAGTTATAAGAAACAGTCTAATATGAAAAAAAAATTATTAGATAAATTAGTCTCTAAGCCTTTCAAAAGTAAAAAATTAAATTCGTATGCATGATTCTAATATTCTACTTTTATATAATGCCCAATTAATCGTAAAAAATAAAATAAAACAGTTTATTGAATGTTTAATAAAAACAAAAAAAACTGAAACAAATTTACGACTATTTTCTATTTTGGGTTAATTATTGTTACAAAATAGGGCTTGGAAAAATATAACCCACAACTCTTAGATATGTTTTGAAAATATTTTTGACTTATTCTAATCAATCATATAGGTAGGTATATCTTAAAATCTAAAAAATATGACTTTTTAACTCTCTTTCTTAACAAAAAATATAAAAAATATAAATTGTAATGAAAATAAGTATGACATAACCTCAAAATATATTTTCTGGAAATTTAAATCTTTCAAATTTTATTTGGCTCGGTGGAGGCGATGTAAAAGAAATTTGCCTCATTCTAAATTTATCAATATCGTTAACTGAAGAAAGACGTCTTGCGTAAGTAAGATGTCTTTATTTTTCCTTTATGTTCCAAATTACCCTGAAAACGTAGTATTTTACTAATTTTGTGTTTTTACTAAAAACATAATTCTAATAAAATTTTGATGGTTGTTCATGAGCCTAATATTAATTTCATGGGAGTATATTTTTTAATTCAAATAATTAAAAAAACTTGTATAGCACACATTATCATTTTTTTCACTGTTGTCATAATTCTTTTTAATAAATAACACATAAGACCACTACTCATATGTCATCTGTTTGGATTTGACAACTTGCCTTTATTTTTAAAAACATGTTATTATATATTATTATTAAATATATAATCGACCGTGAGCGATTCAACTGGCGCTAATTTCAAAAATTATTCAAATGTTTCATATATTATACCAATTCTACAGTACATAATATTGATGTTTGTACAACACATTTAAAATAAAAAATTATCTGGTAAATAGACTCATTATTATTAAGTCTAGAAACGTTTTAAAGTGATTGCGAAAATTCGATCTTATATCGCTACGTCATACTTGGATCGAAAGCCACGCCTTCATGTGCATTGGCATATCAGTGTATTTAATGAAATAACACTCGTTTTTCAGAATACCTATCTCTAAAGTCATAGATCTGAGATAAGTAACGTATAGTATCCTTGAAATGAGATTTTTAACCTATATCCGAATATGTGAAAATGTATAAGGTATTCCATTTTAGAAGATTGAGGTTATGCTTATTACGGATTTCTGTGTCGTTTGACAATTTTTTTACATGGATGTCTGGAATGTGCGGAAAAAAATCGTATAAGTAGACATGTTTAAAAATTTTAATGTACACCGTGTACCCATGGGCAAGTTTCTTATGCCACATATTTTATTTTTTTACATAGTCCAATGGAGTGTTTCTCTCTGATTTCAAAAAATAGCAAACAAGTGGTGTTTTTCATTTCTCAAATAAAATAAACAATAATTTATTATACAACCAAATGTTTTTGTTGAACATCCTGGCAAATATGTAACAAAGTTCATGAGTATACCATGCAAATTCAGCCGTTTATTAAAGTTTGTTTTCGTATTTTGCTTTAAAAAATCCTGTGTAAATTATTTGTTACATAATACGAATATGTAAGCATTAAAGAAAATACCAAATCAAAAAAAAAAAATTAATAACAAATATATATAATTTAATAAATATCATTCAACAACAACATAGGCATAAGAAATAAAAATACATAATTAAATAAAGTATTCAAATTGTCTTCCATTATTGTTCAAATATTCTCTGGATCCACGTTGTTGTAGAACCTAAATTCTATAAAAAAATTTAGTAAACTCGAAAAAATTACAAAAAAAATCACCCAGATCATATAGAAGGCCCTCAGCCATTAGAAATATTTAAAAAATGCTCGAGACCGAAACTACACGAGTTCAAGGTATCACATGTCACATCACTTTTTTTAGTAAATTAGATAAAGAATAAGAAACCATATTCAAAACTTCAAACGGCCATTTTTTATCTGAATTCTCCGATTTTTAAAAGCCGAAATAGTAAAAATAATTTTCATTAAAAAAACTGCTCCGCAGTATAAGCGCAACGGCCGGCGTCGCGATGCATTGGGAAACACCAAAATGACCAAAACTCATAAATAATAATTACAAACCGGTCTGAACGATTTTATTGCAGTTCGAGAGACACGACAAAATTTTAATTTCAGTGGTCAATAGAAGCTAATAATTATCACAGGCCAAAGCTATAATAAAATAGTAAAAGCTGAATTTCTGCATTGGTATCATATAAATTTAAAAAAATTTAAGACGCATATACCAAAAAAATAATTTCTCAAAAGTGAATTAAACAAATAACAATTAATATTAAAGTAAAATAGTTTAAGACTAAAATAATAATAATAATTTCAGGCAACAATCATTGTTGTCATAGCGCCTATTCAACACCAGGCTTAAACGAAATTTTTAATACATATATATTTTTTTGGTTTTACAAATCAGGCATTATTAAGAAAAGTCTTGCGCGACCTTTTTGATAGGCTAGTAGTATCCAAGTTGTAGGTCAACTTGCTGTCCAGTCTGCTGAACTTCAACAATTTTTCAAGAAATTTTTGAAAGTGTTTTGTGATTGTGAATTTCACGTTCATCTAAAGGACCTCTTGTCCAATTTTATTTTTGGTTTTAACGATTTAGACAAAAAAATTTTACACTTTCACAAATCACCTGATCTCGTCAGTAAAATTCAATTTTTGTAAGGAACCCTCCTGTCAAAATATTTTTGGCCTTCAGCGACTGAAAAAATTAATTTCGTAATTCAAAAAGCACTTATAGGAAACCGAAAAGATATTTTTTGCACCGACCACCCGTTCAACTTTATTTTTGCATAAAAGCTGACTGAAAAAATATGTTCAGTATTTCAAAGAATCATTTTCAGGCTAGAAAAAAGCCATTTTTTTAACCCCAATAAATAAATAAAAAAGCGCCGCTTGATTAAATCCTTCAGCTACAAATTCTGAGGTAGAAACAAGTCCCTCAAGCCAGGACCGCCGAAGAGGAGTTGCTGAAGTCCTGCTCAGCTCAACTAGCGTAGCCAAAGGCGCACAGAAATTTCAACGAGGATAAGAACAGGCTACCTACCTTACCTCTCTGGATAATCAAAACCGACCTTAAGAAAATTCCTTTCCTACAATCAAATACCAAGGCAGTAAACTAAGATTATTTTCGTGGCAGCAAGTCACGTGGTGTCCAACTTAATAAAAGAATAATAACCCAGCTAGGGAGAAATCAAACCACAGATCTTCAAACACGCAAACAAAACCACCTTGTTGTATTTGTGACAGCGTATTATGTTTGATGAACATTTAATAACATCTGTGGTGTTATTGACTCACAAGCATATGTAATTTTTATTTTTAAATCATCAATATTCTGTGGAATGCGGAGATAATCTTGTAATTTATATAACGCCAAATAAAAAATCTAGATGTGATAGATCTGGAGATTTTGGTGGCCATTTAATAGGTCCATTGGTACCAATTCAAGAATTAGCAAATAAACGATTTAAAAATTCGACGCATTTTTTTAAATTATGTACTGTACCACCATCTTGTTGATACAATAAGCTGTGTCGAACATCTAATGGACGAGTTGTAGAAAATTCCGTAAATTAGTTTCTAAAAAATTTAGATACAGTTCTTGACTCATATTTCCGTAAAAAAAAATAAGGTCCAACAATTTTTGTGTCTAACATGCCAAGCCATATACTGACACCAAAATGTTATTGAAATTGTGTATCTTGTATCCAATGTGGATTCTCTATAGACCAGCATCCTGTCGGTGAATATTCCTATTTAAAAAACCACTGCTTGAAAAAATTTACTATCAGTCCATTAAACTTAATGACATATCCTTGGATATATTTCAAATTTTTGCAGAATCCACATACAGAATACTATTCCTTTCAGAAAATCAGTTTCACCGTAAATGTTAATTTAATAACACTTAAAATTAAGATTTTTTTTTTACTTTAATATTCGACAGGCACTACCTTTTCTGATATTGTACTATTGTTGAATTTCCCATAAAGATACTGGTTGTCTTTGTTCATTTTCATTTTCTACGTATATAACTGCTTCATCTATTTTTATAACATTTGATGTTCCTGAGGATGTTTTACTGGTTCCTTCTTATTGAACCTTATTTACTACGTAAATGTAGTTCTAATTTTCTAATCTAACGTAAATGCTGTTATCTTTCATCAGGATAAAGTTCTTCATTGTTCTGTATTTAAAGGATTTCTGTCAAATTTTGCGAAGACAAGATATTACCTTTTTCATGAAATGAATAAGTTTTCATTTCGTGTATGGCCTACTCATGAGATTAGTTACGTTTTTACCAGAATACTCAAGGGAAACATTTATTTTTATAAATTGCTATTTACCTTATTTGAGTTACGAAAAGTATGACTTATTTTGTATTTTTGAAGTCCGAGAGAAAATTCTATCGCATCGTGTAAATAAAAAAATATAGGACATGAAAAAAAATTACCCACATGTACAGCACACAAACCGGAAGTGTAAATTGAAAAATAGTACCTTCAGCGAATTCTTCTTCTAATATCGTTGACTTTTTTTCTTTTCAATAAAATCAATAATAAGTTCGTTATTTTGAAACAAAAAAAAAAACAAAATTTCGATTCTTAGAACATCTAAAAAAAAAACAAAACATGCACATTCAGATCATCCAAAAACAAAACATGCACATTCAGATTATCCAACTTTTTTCCTTTGTCAACTTTTTTCATCGCAGATAAGACCACAGTCCCAAAGGGACGCATGGGGTCACTTTTTTGGAGATTAAATGGCTTAAAATATCAAATTGTAATTTTATGCAGGATAAACGGTAGTAGAACCCATTTTGGGTGAGTCTCTTGGAATTATGCCCCAATTTTAAGGCTTTTTTGAGTATGGTGCCGTCTTTTTTCTCTCTAACGTTTTTTTTTTCAAATTTTGAAATAAAAATTGACAAGGATAACAGTAATCAATTTAACTTTTACTGAACACATCAATGATATGGTAGCGGGTGCTAATAGAAATCTTCGTTTTCTAATAAGATTCAGCAAGCAGCTTGTGGAAACTGCTACACTGGAGTAACTCTTTGATGCTTTTGTTAGATCTCTAAATTGGAATATGCTTGCCTAGTCTGGAATCTGGGATACGAAATTCACATATTTCATATTGAGAAAATACAGAGGAAATTTGTAAAGTTTCTGTGGTATATGTCGGATGGTATTTATCACCCTCAAGGTATTTTCAACAATATGTTGTTAAAACGATTTCACATGAAGGACTTGATTAGTCGACGGAAATATTATTCAATGGTAACCTTATATAAATTATTAAATAATCAAATTGACTGTCCAGAATTACTTAATTGTTACTTTCGCCATGTTACAGCTTTTCAAACTCGTTGTATTAGTTTATTTTATTTGTCAGTTCCTAGAATAAATCTGTTAAAATTTTCACCTTTATACACCATATATTCAAACTATACGTGGGTTCAAGGAAACATTGACATTTTTAATTTTAATATTAAGGTTATAAAAATAAAAAATCATGTTCTTTCTGTGAACTATGTTAATATTTAAGTTATTTTGTTAAGTTAATTAGTATCGATTGTTTTTTAATTTCCTGCCCTGTTATTGGATTTGTCTGTTGGGTAGTTGTAACTATAAATAAATAAATAAATATTTTTCAGTCTATTAGATACAAAAATGTATTCTTATACTGTAGAATGAACCATTCTCCAGTTATTATTTTTTTATCGGGTATGTTCATTCCAAGAATTTGTATTTTCTCTGTTCATAAAAATTAAAAATACACTATCATATGCCAATATCGACAGAACTCAGTCTTCTGAATTTTTGTAACTCACTGGAAGTTAATTTAGAATTTGAATACCTAAATTAAAAATGTGGGTTGATATTATGAAAGCGGGAAGCTGTATCTAGAAGTATATGTATAAGAATTTCTTGACTTTTAAGAGAAATACTAATTCAAACTGAACAAAAACTTTAAAACTTCAATAGTACGCCTGACATGAGGTGTGTGGTAGAATACGAGAACAATTAACCATCGATTGCTTTCGACAGTAGTCTAAAAACAAAATCAAATTGTTGATATCGTCAAAAAAGATATAGATATGGCTGCCGTCGAGTAGTGCCATTGTTTGCTCCTGTAAATTAATTGATTTTGTGCCGCAAGTAATAAAATTAAATACTGGAAGAATAACCAATAAACATAGTATTGTGTAATGTTTCACTGTGAATGAGTTTTTAAACCCAGAAAGATTGATATAAGGTATAATATTCAATAGTTTTATTTTTTTCTCGTGAATATCATTCATCTCACTTCTCATATATAGTATAGAATTAGACATTTTAAAATCAGCAAATAAGACTAAAGTGCGCGGTCACCGTATCATATCAGCGCGGATAGTTTTTGAGAGGAAGGGTAAACGTGCACGTACTTCTACTTAACTAGTCTAAGGAGACTGAGTTCAATTTTTAAGATCGATTTTTAACATGGTAAACAATAAGGAACTACGTTCTGGTAATAGCAAAATGGATGACAGTACAATACAAAAATTAAGTAGTGAAATTTCGTCTAACGTTTCTGCCAGCATTAAAACCGAAATAAATGATTTAAAGCTAAGTATAAGTAACCTAATTGAAAATGTTGCAACCCTAAAAGTAAATGTTGACAATAATACTCAAAACATATTAGGCATTAAAAATAAAATGGATAGTCTTGAACAATTCAACCGCTTAAATAATTTAAGATTTCATGACTTTGATGAGAAAGAAAAGGAAGATACAAATATACTAGTGTTAGATTTTGTCAATAAAAAAAGGGTATAAAATTATACAAAGAAGATATTGAGTGGTCATATAGGATTGGAAACAAGGGGGAGAACCCAAGAACACTTCTAGTTAAGTTTCTGTCTTATCGTAAAAGAAATGAAATATTTGGGAGTAAAACTAAGCTCAAAGGTTCGGGCTTTTATATGGTAGAAGATCTTACGAAAGACAGACATCAACAACTCTTAATTGCAAAAAAAAGTTTCGGGTAAATAATGTATGTACGTCCAATGGTAACATATTTGTGAGTGAAAATGGTCGAAAGAAAAAGATGCGTACCGGCGAATTAAATTATCTTATGGATGAACATTAAATACAACATAATTTTACTTTTATTGTTAATAAATATGTCTTATAAACACTTAATATAAATAAGTTAAGTTAAGTTAAGTTACTCTAAATATTTACAATAAAAGTACATATATAATTTTTTTTACTTTCTTAAATAAAACTACATATCAATTTCAATAGTGTGATTATCAGATAAAAAAATGATTATTTTTTTATCTAATAATCACACTATTTTTTATTTTTTATTTTTTTATTTCTTTATTTTCATTTGTTTTATCTCTTATAAAAACGTAGGTCACTGAACATCGCCTGTTCTTTTTTCTTTCTTTACAAAAAAAAAAATGAATTGTATTTATGTTCAATTTCTATTAAATAATAAATAATATATGTACTTCCATATTGGTAATATAATATGCATTTCCATGCTTGTGTATAAATTAAAACCGTTGATTTGTTATTTGCGTTTAAACATTATTTTTTGTTATACAGATATACGAGGGGTAAATATAGTAAATATAAAAGAATGAACTTTAAGGTTAGTCATTTAAATGTGAGTTCACTGTTCACTGGCTTTGATGATTTAAAAGAATTAATTGTGTCAGAAGATTTTCAAATTTTTGCAGTAACTGAAACCTGGTTAAATATTGATTTGGATAACAATTTAGTTCAGATTCCAGGTTACATTATTGTTAGGAAAGATAGAGTTGGAAGAGGGGGGGTGTTGCTTTATATTTAAAAAAATGTTTGCATTTATAGGATAGTACAAGTTGATAGAGAGGCAGCTGAGATAGTCATTGAGCAATTATGGACCAAATTTAATTACAGAGGTAAGGTATATGGATTAGGGGTAGTATATAGACCACCTACGGTTAATGTTGATGATTCCATGCAAGCATTGGAGAATGCTGTAACTTACTTATTACTACAAGTTGATGATCTAATTTGCGTAGGGGACATAAATATTAATCAATATAATATCAATAGTAGCGACATGAAGAAATTTAATTCTGTGTTAGATGCCTTTGTATTATTACAAATGGTTCAAGAACCTACGAGAATTACTAGCATTAGTGAAACTCTGACAGATATTGTATTAACTACCAAAGATACACTTATTTCAAATATGAATGTGGTTGATGTACATAATATCTCAGATCACAGACTAATAATATGTAGTTTGTCATTATCAGTCGAAAAACAAATACAGTTTTTTTATACTTATAGGGAATTTAGGTATTTCAATTATAATAATTTTTTAGATGATTTGCGTGCGGTACCTTGGAACTTAATTTATGATTTGGAAAATGTAGATGATATGGTATCTTATATCAATAGTAATATTTTACGCCTGTTTGATATTCATGCTACGTTAAAAACCGTCAGAATTTCTAAACCAATAGCACCTTGGTTAACTGATACTATTAAACTCATGATAAACAACAGAGAGAAAGCTCTAACAAAAGCTAAGGAAACTAGATCTAGATATGACTGGACGTATTATAAAATGATTCACAATTATACAACCTCTGCAATAAGGTGTGAAAAAAAGCATATCTTCTAAATGTTCAAAATCATAAAAGTACTAAAGAATTATGGAAAACGCTTAGAACTTTAAACATTGCAAAATCGCAGAATTCCGACATACCGATACATCTTTCAAGTCCAGATCTCGTTAATAACTTTATTGTAGCTGCCAGTCATACTAATCTAAAAGTCGATACAGAGCTTATCAATGATTATGAAAATGGAATTTTTAAAAAATGGGGCAACATTTGGTCTTCAGGAATTTATGCATGATGATGTGGCTAAAGCTATAAACAGTATAAAATCCAACGCCTCAGGGCATGACTGTATTTCAAAAAAATGCTTCAAATTTGTATGCCTCATTTAACTGTGTATTTTGCCTATTTATTTAATCAGTGCATTTGGCAATGTGTATTTCCTGAATCATGGAAAATTGCAGTGGTTAAACCATTGAATAAAATAAAAAATCCAGCAACTCTGTCAGATTTACGACCAATAAGTCTTTTACCAATATTTTCTAAAATTTTGCAACGTTTAATATATAACCAAATTATAGCATTTGTTAAGGAACATAGCATTCTTCCTGATACTCAGTCAGGTTTTAGATCAGGTCACAGTCCAACTAGTGCTCTACTGAAAGTTACAAATGATATAATTAGTGGTACTGACAATGGCAATAATTCAATTCTAGTAATGCTGGACTACTCTAGGGCTTTTGATACTATTAATCATATACTAATGTTATCAAAACTAAAATTCTATGGTTTTAATGATAATACACTACAACTTATGCAATCATATTTTTCCTCTAGAATGCAAAAAGTAATTATAAATAATTCTGAATCAGGCTTGGGAATGCTGGGATCTGGTGTGCCACAAAGATCAATATTAGGGCCTCTTCTATTTATTTTATATACTTCGGATTTTAATAAAAGGTTGATATCATGTCAATCTCATTTTTACGCCGATGATACCCAGATCTACCACATATTTAATCCCGAATCAGTATTTCAGGCAGAAGAAGATATCAACAAGGATATTGAACATCTAGTACAACTATCTCATAAACATTGCTTAAAAATTAATGCGCAAAAATCTGCAGTAATAGTATTTGGTAAAAATAAAGAATTCATGTATGATAATCTTAATATTTTTATAGAACATCATAAATTATCTTTTCAAACGAATGTTAAAAATTTAGGGCTTATTGTAGACACAGATTTAAGATTTATTCCACATGTAAATAATGTATTGAAAAAAACATACGGCTCATTAAAACAATTATATTCAAATCGACATTTTCTCAGTCAAAAACTTAAAGTACTGTTGTGCGACTCATTAGTTTTGTCATGTTTTAATTATTGCGATATAGTCTATGGTCCTTGCCTTGATCAAAATACAAAGCGAATTCAGAAAGTTCAGAATTCATGTATTCGGTTTATTTTTAATTTGACAAGAAGGGACCATGTTACCGAAAAAATCAAAAATATTAAATTGGCTTAATATGGCTAAAAGACGACAACTTCACATGGCTTCGTTTACACATAAGTTAATAAAAACATCTACTCCCCAATACCTTAGTGATCTATTAACTCCTCGATCCTTCTTTCACTCAAAAAATCTTAGATATGTAGATATGTTATCAATCCCTCGTTATAGGCTAACGTTGTTTCATAGAACTTTTGCTTATTCTGCAGCGTCTCTCTATAACTCTATCTCCGTCGATATAAAGCACCTATCTATAACCTCCTTTAACCATAAATACAAAAAATTTTTATTAAACCAGTGAACAGTTAATTCTCAGGAAAATTGCTATTTTTCTAATACATATTTATTTTAACTGCTTTAATTTTAATTTTACTCATTCATTACTTGTATCTCTTAGTATTTAACCTTTTTTGTTATGAAAAATATGTTGGATGAGTGTAAGAGCCGCTCTAATGAGCTGAACTCCGCCAATGTTCGGTAATTAATAAAGACAATATTTATATATTTATTTTATTTATTTTAAGATGGAGAAGGGTGCATTTATCAGTTGTATTATAAATAAATTTCCTTATACTTACTACGCAAAGGCAACATTTATTACTTTAGTAATATAAACAGTCTATTTTTAATATTTTTAATGATGATATAATGTTAAACATGTGCACGCCCTTTTCACATACATAGTTAAAAGGCAAACACTTTCCGTTAATTACACCCTGCAGCTTAAGTTAAATAAGGTAAATGCATGAGATAAAATAAACTAGTTGCAATGAATTATATATCGTGTGAATAATTATGAGTGATGTAAGTATAAATTATAAAATAAGTATTTTAGAGCATATAAACAACTTTGCGATTGACATGGTCTGGTCAGTGTTACTTTTATTTCGAATAGCATACTATACTGAAATATAATTCGTATTGCTCATAAACTATGTTTTCGTGCTTTGGAAATAAAAACTTTAATTTAATTTAACTTTACTTTCCCCACGAGAACTGCGAAAAACATATTTAAAATGTATCTCGACACTCTGGCAACTTTACATAACAGGCATTTTAAACTACTGTGTAACGGTGTCTCTTCAGACGCCCAAAATATGTAAGAAAGTTTGTTTGGGCGTCGGAATATGTAACGGTGTTTGCTTTCGAAAAATTAATCCAGGATTCCTGTTAGTTGTAAATAAGAAAGCCCAAAGTACACAAACAGAGTTTATTTCATTAAAGCAACATTTATCCAAAACATGAACCAAATAAGATTCTCTAACAATTAAATCAAGTCAAGTACAAAGTTAATAAATCCTTTTTTACATATATACATCGGTGATATTAATTTACGGGGGAGGAGTGTTATTCAGCGATTAAACGGAACGACGAGTAGGCTTCAGCTCCACGTGCTGAAGAAAACATCCAGGACTCGATCCGACGCTAAGTTTGATATTAATTATTTAACGGCGGCGGGTCCAGCTCAACGCGCTGAAGGCCCACAGCAATAAACAATCATTAAACTGGTGACGGCGGTGCAGGACGGTAGAATGGCTACCAACACCAGGAGGTCTAGCTTAGCGCGCTGAAAACCTCAAGTGGACCAGACATTCGGCCGGGCGCGTCGTCGTCGGATTCTGAATTCTAACCAAATGGAGTCAAGCTCAACGCGCTTTAGACTCCTCAACTACCCAGCTCAATGTGCTGAATGTAGTTGTCAGTAGAAATCTCAATTGATTCTCTTGGCTACGGCGATTCTATTTATACCAAAATTATGGACTTGGGGACGTCTCATATTTCATGGCGGCAGGAAGTGCGTGGCAGCACATGGCAAATGGTAATTGCAGCAACTTCTAGAAATGAACATATGCATGATTCAATACATGGCAGCAGGAAGTAAGCGGTAGCACAAGATTAATGGGAATTTCCGAAACTATAGTAATGAACATATGTATGATTTATTTCAAATGTTAATTGGAAAAATGAAAAAAGGGAAATCTCATTAAATTTTTGTGTAAAATTCGAAAATGTAGCTGTATGAGTTATATTGTTTTTAACATTAGGTGTAACAACTTATATATTAGCAGATATGACTCCCCGTATGAAAATAAGTGTGTGTTACCTACTTAAAGTTTAGCCTTCATTTGAAAAATTATTTATTGGAGTTTTTTGAATATTTGCTGAAAACTAGTCATTTTTCGAAAAAAGCCAAGTATATGAAATTGAAGAGTTTACAATTATACATCGATTGAAGTTTATATTGTTTATTTTGAATACACGGATAATCTCATAATCGGCGTTCCAACCTGAAAAATGTAATTTATGGTGGATGGATATTGGACATCTGTGTTATACTATTTAATTCATTTTACACATACTCATTTTAAAATAATCCAGAAAACGTTTATCTGCAATATACAGTGCCGGTCGATATTTAGTTCATATAGGGAACCGTTTAACATAGGTATAATTATTAAACACACACGCCGGTATAACATGGTAATCTTGAATTCAGAAAAGCTTGTAAACCTTAGAAATATTTTTCTGAACACGACCGCTACACATGAAAGTTCTTACCGCAAAACAAAAAAGTGTATAGATCGTGCTAAACAGTTAAGACAACACCAAGGACACAATTATTCTGTACCGAAAGGGTGACAGTATCTCTTTTTGCTTTTTAGTAGCAAAGATGGTTATGGTATATCTGTTTTAAACTAAACCTAAATGGCACTTTGATAGGATGTTATTTTTATAGGTATTCTGAAAACAAAGAAATATATCCTAAAACATCAACAAATAATATTCATTATCAATACAATAAAATGAAATATAGAACTACTTTACTTTGACTTTCAAATTGTATTGTTTGATTGGAAAAATGAGTTATAAATAAAATTCAATTACTATATTGATAACCGTCATATGTACAAGTTATAAGTGTATTATGTTGGGGATGCACAAATGTTGACATCTAAAATTGGAAACAACATTCATAAAGGAAATGTACAAAATGCAATTCACACTAATATGACTTTCCATCGAACCTAGAATATACATCCAAATAGACACTGACATGCTGTGCTGCTATAGAGAGAAACGTAACTCGAACTACAGGATTTTATTTGGATAATAATAATGCAGAGCGCTAAGTGTAATTTTTGTCGATAACTTCTAATTTAAAGGCCTATAACTGCTTTGGAGATTTTTACGTCGTTTGATTTGCAGTTTTTTTACAGTTACCACACATATTATTATTGGTGGTTTTTCTCTCCACAGTGTGGATAATAAAATGTCATCAATTTAAATATCTCGTATTGCCGTAAGCGAAGGTACATAATCCTTAAGAATGTTTACTTAGACAAATACGAATGTCAGGTAATATTTATGAATATGAAACATTGTGAAAACTATTAAAGTAAACTTTTTACTGTGATCCGTTCAGAAGATCACATCAACTTTCTCAGAGTTTGTTATATCAACTTCCTATATATTAGAGGCCTTGCATATACATATACAGGATGTGTTAGGTTCGGCCCTATTTTTGTTCAAATCTTAATAAAATACGATAAAACTTTTAATCGTGTATAATTTTCATAATATTCTATATGACAATGATATTAGTTTTTGTCAGCCTCCTCGGTGAGTATTTTTTTATATAATATTAGAATAACATCAAATAATTACACATTTTACCCATAAGCGGGTATGATTAATTTACTTCTTACAATGCTCACGGAGGTAACTCACCATACCGCTCGTGTTGAAAGGTTTATCTTTCAATAAATTAAAATAAGTGTGAACATTTCCGCAATATTAATACATAATGGTGAATACAAATGCAGAAAATACAGTGATATACAGATTTCACATCAAAGTTGAAGATTATTAGTCCTTGATTGGTAACAAACATATTTTAAGCACACTTCTTTTTAAAACTCAATTTGCTGTCTTTACACTAACAACCCGTGTAATATCATTTGAACCTGGATACAACTCGATTATTCTTCCTATTTTCCAGCTTAGGGGTGGTACATTATCCTCTTTCAATATGACCTTGGAACCAGTTTGAAGTTAATCGATTTGATTTTCCTCCCATTTGCTGTAAGCTGCATAAGTAAGTACTCAGATGACCATCGTGACCAGAAATACGGCACTAGTTGTTGCAGGTATTCATATTGATTCAAACGATTTATAGGAATGCTTTGAACATTTTGTTGAAGGATAACTGTAAGCGCGTCCCCAATAAGAAAATGACCAGGTGTAAGTGCTATTAAGTCGTTCAGATCATTTGACAAATGCATAATTGGTCTGGAATTAAGTACAGCTTCTATTTGTGTAAAAACCGTAGTAAGATTTTCGAATGTAAGAATACAATTACCGATAATATTTTGCTGATTTAACAGCAGCCTCCCATAAGCCTCCATGGTGGGGCGAACGTGGTGGGATAAAATGCCATTGTATAATATTTTGAATACAAAATTCTATTACTGCACCCTCGTTAACAATATTCAGTAGCGAAATTTGAATTTTGTTTAACTCATTTTTTGCACCGACAAAATTCGTTCCATTGCGTTGTTGGAATAAATATGCCCACATAAACCTCGTTGAGATACAAATCGTTTTAATGATTTAAATCACTAACGACTTTTAAATGTACAGCCTTTGTAGAGAAACATATGAAACACACAAATATGCTTTAATGATTGCACGATTTCTTAATTTACCATGAAAGGACACTGACAGGATCGGCGAAATCTACACCGCAAACATAGAAAGGTTGATTTTGTGTGATACGGAATTGAGGTAACTCACCCATTTTGTACTTAAGATGGAAGGGATTAACCTTAAAGCAAGTTATATATTTACGAAATACGCTTCTTATTTCATTTCTACTGTCGAGTAACCAATAGCGCTGTCTAATTGACGCCGAAATTGCTTGCGGTCCAGCGTGAAGTTGTCTTAAATGTTTCTCTCGAATTATCAATCGTGTGAGATCATATTTTTTAGGTAATAATAATGGGTGCTTCATATCATAATTATTCTCAAATTTATTTAACCTGCCACCGACGTGAATCATATTTTAATCTAAAAAAGTATCGGGGGATAATAATTTACTTTTAGTAGATAATGTTTTTAGTGGCTTTAACTCATGTACTTCTACAGCAAATTCTGAAGTTAATCTCGATGATTTTTGTGTAGTTACATTTTTCTAAAGCGTAAGCAGTAAGCAATTACTCGTTTTAATTCATACAATGACGAATAGTATTACGATCGGGTACAGTATTTAAAAATGTCAGTTTATTTTTTCTCTTTTCGGGAATTTCTATAGGAGTTACGATATGTGATTTTGGAAAAAATTCCTAATTTTCAACGAGCCAGTTCGGAACTTTACCACCACAATTTAGAAAATTGTAGTTCAGAAGGATCGATTCCACGAGACATAATGTCCGCTTGGTTGTCCGATGGCATTACATGATTTCATTGGCTTATTTTACTAAGCTCTTGAATTTGTGTAACCTGATTAGCAACAAACATCTACCAATGAGGGTTAACGCGTTTGATTTAATCACGAGAGGTGCTAAGGAAAAAGTCAATGTCACTGAACGGTAATGTTTACTATGACTTCTTAACGCTAGTTTTTAGTAATTTTTATAAAAATTAGCTGAAAAACATTTAACACAATGATGGCAGAAGGGGAAAGTAGTAATTTACTTGCTCAGTAGGGAAATTACTGTACTTATAAGAAATGTCTTATGTCATTAAAGTTAGATTATATAAAGAATGAGTATGTTGATAACAACGAATATACATGATTATTACTCACGATTTCCTGTAGCAGACTCCTTTGGTAACGCATAATCGTCTGGATTAAAATATTTCTTACAAACACACTAATGTTTCGAAGGAGTAAAGTTATCTCTATCAACCACTGTTTTGGGCGAGTTTTGTCTCTCGGAAGTATATGTCCGCCTTTTGTTTTCGAACAAAATGGAAATGCACAACACTGATGCACAATTAACAAGGTTTTTCATTTGCTGGTGTACGAAATAATTATAATAAAACTCGCCTAACAATAACTTTTGACACGACCTTACTCGACCAGTAGCGCCAACTGGTGAGTCTCAAAACGTTAGCCCTCATTAGATAACGGCCCTAATATCCGCGACAAAACAATACTAGAATCACACCACATAAATAGATCGTTTACTTCAACATTTAATGATTCTAAAACTTTATTCGATAGTTGCGCCAAAAGCAGCGCTCCATATAATTCGGGCCTTAGCAAAGATATGCTTTTAAGCGGGGCCACACAGGATTTTGCACATATTAGTTTCACCTCAAAATCAGTTGATTTATTCGTAGACCTTAAATATAAACATACGCCATACGCTTTTTGTGATGAATCGCAGAAACCATGGAGTTGGATATTAATTGGATTTTTAACTAATACTAACTAGATATTTTTATATTATTGAGCGATGGTAACTTGTCACAGAAATACTTCCACGTTGTGTGTAGTTCGATAGGAATGACCTCATCCCAAGCAAGGTTCAATTGCTAAATATGTTGAAGTATTATTTTTGCTCTAATTGTAGCCGGCCCTGTCAACCATTAAGGATCGAAGATTTTTGACATCATAGATAAAATAGCACGCTTAGTAACTTTATTACATTTAGCTATGTTAACCGTATACTGAAAGTTATCTAAATTTGCGTTCCATAATACACCAAGAGTTTTGGTACATTTGTCATCAGTTATATAGTATTAAATTAATTCTTGTTCATCTATATTTTCTAATATACATTGTTTATTTGATGCCCACTATCAAAGCACAAAGCCGTAATTTCTAAGAATTTCTGTTATGTCACGTTTAATATTTATCGATTTAAAAAATTATAAACACTTTTTATTACTTGTCTAATTTTCACTTTATTTGTTATTTTACAACTAGTTTCATTCTATTCGGACATTTTAAAGTAAACTAAATTATACACAGATTTTACTTTCATTTAAATATAAACTGAACTGAATAGAAGGATGGGTCACTTCATGGTTGATAATATAATTCAAATTTGTACAGATGTTATGTTTTTAAATGTAGCGGTTTTTTCAAGATAGCAAATTACTTTATGGTGTGATTTTTATTAGCAACAGTTTATCTGAATAAGTTTAATAACGGAGAATTATTTAAATCTATTTGGTCGTTTAATATGTTGTAATTTTTATTCCTATTTAATTTATTAATTTCTAGCACTTCTACTAAATTAAGTTTTTTTTTAATATTTATCGCCTCATCTATCGTGGTTGCACCGGTTATTAAATCGTCGACATAAAAATCATTTAAAATGACTTGAATAGCTATGGAGTACGTGGTTTTGTTTTGTAGTGTCGCTTGATGAAGGGATCTAATTGCTAAAAATGACGCTGATGCCGTGCTGTAGGTTATCGTCTTAAGTTGATATTGTTTTAATTCTATGCAAATCACGTTGTTTCTCGATTACATTTACCATTTGATACATTTTAGATATATCTGCGGCCATAACAAAATTTCGTTCGCGAAATCTACATAATATTGAAAACAAATCTGCTTGAATCGTGGGTCCTACCATCAAAACATCATTTAATGAAATCCTAGAACTAGTTATTGTCGATGCTTCAAATACGACACGCAGCTTTCTAGTAATACTTGACTCGTTTATGACGCTGTAATGCAGAAGATAATAAATATTTTTAGGACGCGTTGCAATACATGTATCCACTAGACTCATATGGCCTAACTTCTTATACTCGTCAATGAAAGCTACATATTGTTCGCACAAATTGGCATTTCGATTTAATTTTTTTTCTAATAAAAGAAATCGTTTTTTAGCATTTTCCTCGGAATCGCCAAGTTGATAAATGTTTTCCCTAGTAGGTAAACGTACCACGAAGTGTCCCAATTTATCACGATTTACGTTTTCTACGAACAATTTTCACATTCGTCTTCTTCAATAGAACGCTTGCTTAGCTTTTTTCTAGTTTCCAAAATAACTGATTTTGTATATTCTGCGTTTTTATAATCAAATTACAAAATGATCGCTTTATTATTGGCTGACTTAAAATATTAAGAGGACCTAATACCGAATACCGATTTATGCAAGATAGGTTGACCTAACCCAAGTTTTATTTGCCCTACAGACAAAAGTTGCATAAAAACTTCTGCTCCAATAAGCAAGTCCATTTTATTAGGCTCATAAAATGTTGTATCTGCTAAATTTACGTATGAAAAAATATCTGATTTACTTACGTCTAAACGTATATTTGGAATTTCTTCGGTAATTTGTTGTAGTATCAAAAAGGCAAGATCAACGTTATAGGAATTGTATATCGATTTTATATTCGTTTGTGGTTTACGAGATATATTTGTCAAAGCTTGGTTAATACCTGTAACTGGTAGATTAATTTTTGGACTACGAAATTTTAATTTTTCAAATAGCTCGTTGCTCATAAAGTTTGATTGGGAACCTGAATCGAGCAGTGCACGTGCTTTATGTATTTTCCGGAATTATCCCTCACGAATACAATGACTGTAGATAATAAAACGTAAGTTCCGCTATTTGATTGTACAGAATGAGTGGAAATAGATATTTTTTGATTAGAATTATTACTGCAGTTTGGAACTAATGCTTCATTTTAAGGTTGAGATGATGATGCTACATTAGTTTCGCTTTCAATGCTGTCGCGATGTAGCAACGTGTTGTGTTTTTTCGAACACATCTTGCAACCAACAGCTCTACATTCTCGAATAAAATGATTAGAGCGAAGACAATTCAAACACAATTTTAATTTTTTCTTCTAATCGATTTGAAGTAGATAGTGTTTTTAGTTTTTCACAATTGTAAATGAAATGATCATCTTGACAAAACCTACATTTTGTATTGTACGTGGCTACATTAGATGAAGTCCGATCTTCTCTTCGAGACGGTTGCTTAAATGCTGGCTTATTATTCGAGTCGATCGACTAAATGACACGAAATATGCTACTTTAGGTCTTGTTATATTTTCTGATGCTAAATGCTCCTCCCATTTTGTTTTCGAGGTGTTTTCAAGTTTCCGAAAAACAATATGGATTAGCAACTTATCACAGGTATCTACTAGTTCGCCTAATATTTTTAAAGATCTATCGTGACGTTGAAAATATCTAATAAATGTCTTAAAAATACATGTGATTCTTTAATAACTGGTGGTATATCGAAAAACGCTTTAACGTGACATTTTATTATAACCGATTTGTTGTAGAAACGTTCCTTCAATAAATTCCATACCACTGGATAATTATTCCTTGTTCCATCAAAGGACTGCAAAACTTTAGCGGCGTCACCTTTTAAACAACTTAACAAATAATAAAATTTATTAGCATCATCCATATGTGGATCATTGTGAACATGTGCTTGAAATGAGTCAAGAAATTGTAGCCATTCTTCGCATTACCCGTAAAATTTAGGTAAATCGAATGCTGGTAATTTGACGTTTCTAGAATACATATTCTCTGGACACTGACCATTCAATGAACCTTTGCCTACCGATTTTTTTCAAATAAATTTCGGACGACCCAGTCAGAATTTAAAGACATAGTACATTTAAATAATTTTGATCTTCCTTATATTTATTTACTAACACATAAAGCAAAAATTTTAATCGACACTAGTAGTATTCGAGGTTTTCTAAATCCACAACTAGTTTATCAATATTTTCAAGAACAAACAGAATAAAAAATGTTTGAAGTTAAAACAGCACATGGAGCCCCTTTTCATAATGAAATTGTTAAATTATTGTTTTCAGCAGATTTTGATGTAGATCATTGTCATACATTTTTTTTTGTTTAACTTTTCTAATAAATTTTAAGGTATGATTGGCTTAGATTTGTTTGAGAAATTAAATGCCAAAATAAATGTTGGAAAATAATATTAGAACTTCCACAAACCGAAATCCCAATATGCTATCTCATGATAGCCTAAAGTCCATTTAAAACTACCATAATCATTAGTTATCCCAGCTAGAATGAAACAAATAGTGATGCCACCTGCATTTCAAAAATCGGGAACAGCAATCCCTAATTACACTGAATTTAACAAATTAGAAACGCCTTCAGCTGTCGTAAACATTAACGACAATTTTGCTCTAACGTCTCTAATAAATAAACAAATAACCCCATAAAATTAATATTAAATGGCTTGTTACAAACTGAACCTTTCGAATCAAATAAATCAATTATATTGACAACATCCAACAATATCAGACTAACCCAGAATTAGACCAACTGTATAAAGACAATTTAAAAAAACCCCAGACTAAACAATTATAATGAGGAAGAGTACTATGCTTCGAATACCGAGATATCTTCCATTCAGATCAAATTCCCTTAACTTTCACCAATGCTATTAAACATAAAATAAAAGTAACAGACGATATTCCAATTTTTACCAAAGCATATTGCTACCCTCATATTCATAAAACCAAAGTAAATTCACAAATTCTAAAATGCTTGATTCTAACATTATTCAAAAATCGAACTCGCCATGGTCATCCCCAATCTGGAGAGTGCCAAAAAAATTTGACGATTCGGGAAAATCTAAATGGAGAATGGTTATAGACTACAGGAAATTGAACGACAAGCCTATCGACAATAAGTACCCTTTACCAAATATACATGACGTTTTAGACAAGCTGGATAAATGTAATTATTTTACCTAGATCTCGCGAATGGGTTACACCAAATCAAAATGAAAACGTACAAAAACTGCGTTCTCCTCTCAACACGGACACTACAAATTTAAACATATGTCATTTAAACTAAAGAATAGACCATCTACATTTCAACGGGTCATGAATAACATCTTGAGAGGCTACCAAAATGATATCATTGTTTGTCCACATATTTGCAAGAACACGTTGATAGACTAAAAAAGATTTTCCAGCGTCTACGTGAAGCAAATTTGAAGATCCAACTTGACAACTCGGAGTTTCTTAAACAAAATGTAAAATATTTGTGACAAGTAATCACTCCTAATAATATAGAACCAAACCACGACAAAATAAAACAGAGTAAAGAATTTCCCATTTCTAGCTCACCCTTAGAAATCAAATCATTCCTTGGTTTAACAGGATACTATAGAAAATTCATTAAAGACTTTATATTAAAATCTATAAACTCCTTACAGCCTGTTTGAAAAAAATATTCTAAAATAACGCATTCCTCAGAGTTTCTAATTTCATTTAACTGTTTTAAAATGCTCTTAATTAACGCACCTATTTTACAATTCTCCGACTCTACAAAACCATTTGTGTTAACTAGCGATACATCAAATTTCGCGCTTGATTCAGTTTTATCTCAAGGGACCCCACCTAATAATAAGCCAATTTCTTATATTTTACGAACCCTCAATTCTCATGAGTGTAACTACTTTGTAATAGCGAGGGAACTGTTAAGTATAGTGTGGGTGTGTAAAATGTTTCGTAATCTGTTTGGACGGAGAATCTATATAACTCTCTGAAAATCTCGCATCTCACCCCGACCTTAACCTTAATTGTAACACTACGGAAAAATTTTTATGACCACAAAATTAAGGGAATCTCCCCCATAATAAAAACCTAAAAATAAATAGTCTTCAGAACATACCAATAACGCCGGAATACCCCACAATTTCACATACCGACAGACGACAATTTCATAATGCCCGAAATAATAAACGCTGATAACTCTGACGTAACGGCCCATACCTCCAGCACCTTACTCATTAACACTATAAATAACAAGGACGAACGCCTACTTCTTATTAAAAATCACCATGAAGGTAATTATAATCACATTGAGACATATCAAAAACTAAAAAAGTAATTACTATAGAAGAATCAAAGGTCATATATTACCCTTTACATTAAAGACGTGAAATTTGTAAACAAACTAAATATGCTAGACAAAAACGTTATTTTCCGTCAATAATGATAGAAACGTCATTTAAACTCTGCCAAGTACTTCAGATAGATACATTCATATTTCAAAATCAAGCATTCTTAACCATCTTTGATAAATATTCAAAGTTAGGTCAAAAAAAGAAAAACCTAATGCCCTACGCCATTATCGCTTACAATACATCAACGCCATCGAACCTAAAACTATCTATTTTTGAAATTACGTTTGGACATACCAACTCGCAAAATCCTCTTGAAATCATCGAAACAGCGTTCTACACGGATTATGCATATGCCCATAAAAATCGAACGAAAAATTTATACGAGCAACAGAGAAATTATACAAAAACAAAAAAATAAACCAAAAACGGGACACAAATGGTGAAACACAATTCGATTTTAAAGTCGATCAAAAGGTATTTAAAAAAATTGGAAAAAGATCCAAAGCAAAAAATAAATTTGCTGGAGCTTACATCAATGAACTATTAAAATTTAATAAAGCCAAAATAAAAAACCCGAAAACTAATAAAACAGGAATTATCTACCTAAAAGAATTGTAAACCTATTACAGATGCTGTACAAAACCCATCACCATCGTAGAACCGAAAATCACCAAAATAACAAATAACCCTGGCGTACTACGTCTATAACTAGGGCAAACTTCTATTTTCTATTGGTAACGACTACTAGGACTATCTACAAATATTCGACTTAACACTAGTAATGGACGTGTTCAAACAATTTGGATCTAAACTCCTTAAAGAAATATCATATCAAAAAGAATGCTTTAATTAATTTCCCTTGTTAGATATTCTTGAACTAAAAATCATAGATCAGATCCAACACTTAAACCTACATTTTAATAGACCCAAAAGAAGAATAATAGAAGGACTAGGATCCATTATCGAAGTCATAGAACAAATCTAGAACAAAACGTTGCTGAAAGATACGAAAAAAAATTACGACTCTCGGTCAAAGTCAATACGAATTTAAAACTATTTCGTCAAATCTAATAACTATTCTAAATTCAACTATTGCTAACTTCAATGAATTGGCCCAGAGTCTATCTCACAATCAAATTATCTTACAATCTCGAATTCAACGTATCGAAGTAAACATAGCTAATACTCTAACTCATGAAACTCATTACTATCAATATTTCTTGGAGTACACTTTATTAACCCAAATAACGTTTCTATATCAAAATATTTGTGATGTGCTGGAAAAATCGAAATTGCTTCGACCTTTGCCAAATTAAACACTTTATAAATCCATTAGAACTTTAAATGCAAATAAAAGAAACTAATAAACATTTAACTAATGTCCAATTACCCTTTCAACCAGACATTGATAATATAGTTAAATATGAAATTATCAATATCAAAGGATATTCTAAAGGTTTTAAAGTCATTTTTATAATAGAAACTCTTCTAACCGAAAATAGAAACTTTAAATTTTTTGAATTGTATACTTTACCTGTCAAAACAAAGAAAATGTATCAACTACTTCTACCCAAGACAAAATTTGTGTCTATAGGTTCTAAATGTTACGTATTGACTAATAACGAATGTATATTTATAGATAACAATGATTCTCTATGTAAAGATGTTAACCCTATCATAATACACAAAAAACCACCTTGTGAGATAGCTCTATTATCATATGCCACTGATCTAAGTGATTGTCACCCAATTAATATTGAGATTACTAAATATCAAATTTAGAAAATAAAACCCCACAAATGGATTGTTATAATTCCCCAAGAAACTACAATTGTAACAAAATCGTCACTAAATCAAAAATATAAGGGACATTTTTGATCAATCTAAATAAAAACTGTAAAATTTTAGTTGAAAGTCAATTACTACAAACCCATGTGTCTAGTATACATGATATAAAATTTTAATTACCTGAACTAAAATAAATATTACTTACAACAAAAAACCGAAAATCAACTATTATCCAGAACCACTACAAATTGAGATAGTTAATAATCATAAACTGTTAGAGACACAATAGTAATTGTGGAATATAAATTAAATTAGTATAAATCTGAGTAATAATAATTAAGTACAAAAAAAATATTTTAAAATTTCTTAACTATAATAATATTATGATTATAAGCAACTTTGTATTTTTATTTACAAAAATAGGTGATTTTTTATGTATTTGTTAAGGAATTAGAGTTTAATCAAATACACAAAAACGTACAGGTATGAACTTGTCAATATTAAGCATTTCTACGACAACCAGGTCATATCAGGTAAGTTACCGTGTATAAGAAAACACTGAGAAAGACTGAATTTAAAGACTATAACTATGGAAAAATAAACGCTTCTTATAATAAGAATGTAATTACACTTCGCCCTGCATAACGTCACGTACACAGCAATTAGCAACATCCATCAAAAAAATCTCTGTAGTTCTTGAAGAAGAAAGAAACATAAAGAAAATAATTAAAGAAAACAGAAAGAAATATGGTGTTTTTAAGGATATTTCTAACAAAAAAGATTTACAAACAGAGATAGAAATAAAACGGACCACGCTGTTTGCCGCTTGCCGGGATGTTGTGTGTGTCTAATTTTCCATCCTCTGGTGATTGCAGGCCACAGCAGAAGTCCGCATCTGCAACAGCAATAGCATCAATGCTACTCTCATGCTCATCTCAACTTATATAACCCTTAATTTTTAGTATCTTTATTTTTATTTATGCTCGAGTAAGCAATTTTTTGTGTATTTTAACTTGATATTAGTTTTTTTTCTTGATGAAAATGAACGTATAACTCTGGAACAATACTTTACGTAAGACTTGAAATACATAATACGATAAATATACCTTAGTTTAAGTTCTTAGGGATAAGTATATTTCCTAATTATTGGATAACCATAAAAATTATAACAAAATACACGTATTATACTAATGGTTAAAAATGGAGATTTTATATTAATTTTTCGAAAATACATTTTATATTTTTATATTTTTATATTTCACGTATAATAAAACTTGACCAACAAAATACTTCAACAATAAAAAAAAGTATTGATAAAACTCAACTTAACACTGACGAAACAATAAAACACTATATATGGCACTCGACGCGTATTTCGCTAATCAAGTTGGCATCATATAGTGATGATTAAAACTAACCTTATGCTAACAATGTGCCCTATTTATACCTAAACTATTGCTACGGTTCGGTAAACCATAACTTACTAACCAATAGAGTGGAGTACATCGGATTGGCCATCTGTCACTATTTATCCTATTTTTACACTTTGTCATTTCCAAGCCTTTCAATGCATCCAGCTATCTAGTATTTGTTACATTCTTAATTAATTTTAAACTGCTACTGTCTATTTCATGGTTGTTTTCAAACGCAAGATGAGTATCACTAGACTTATCTGGTCTATCATATTTGAGATGAGTCATATGTTCTTTGAATCTAGTTTGAATTGATTGTCTAGTTTGTCCAATATACTTTTGATTAGAGTCCTTACAGATTATTTCGTAAATCCTCGAATTCTCTTTCGTCACAATTTTGCCTTTTGGATTGCCTAAAAGTTGTTGTAGTTGAATGAACCACTGCTATACCTGCATCTTTAAAAATCTTACCAATAATACGGGTGAATCTAGGATCATATGGGATCGATAAAAATTTAGGATTTTCTTATTCATTTTGAAGGGTCGAGAAATTTCGAAGTATTTCTTTAAATTTATATTTTCTGATTTTTTTATCAAATAAACTTAGAGAATATTCATTATTCGCATTTATATCTTCAATGAATGCCTTTTCTTTTCCAAACCTCTCCTTATTGAGGGGGGAAGCTTAATAGGGGATGAACTAGAAAATTAAAAATCGCCATTTTATATTGAGCACTTAGGGATATACCTTAGAGTACTGGCATCTTTACTCTATATGTCAAATTCCAACAAATTCACATTAAATTACTAATACAAAGATGTATTGGTAATTAGAAATAATGAAAATAAATTTGATTTTGACATATACAGAAAAATACTAGTCCTTTAAGATACATTGCAGACTATAAATAACATTGTGATCAACAAAAAATTGTGAGTTTTAATTTTTTAGTTCATGGCCTATTAAGCCTTCCCTTCAAAAAAGGAGAGGTTTGAAAAAAGGAAAGGCATTGACTACGGATGTAGCTGTGAGTAATGGATATTCTGTAAGTTTAGTTGATAAAATCACAGAAAACGTAAATCTAAAGAGACTTCGAAATTCCTCGATCTTTCACAACGAAAGAAAAATTTCGAGATATGTATCGATTCCATGCGATCCTCGATTACTCTTAGTGTTAGTAAGATTTTAAAGATATAGGTATGAAAGTGGTTCATTTATCGGGAACTAAACTACAGCAACTTTCAGGCAATCCAAAAGATAAAATTGGAACAAACGAAAAGTCGGGGACATACGAAATTAACTGCAAGGACTGTAATTAAAAGCATGTAGTACAAACTAGACAATTAATTAGAACTAGATTCAAGGAGCATATGGCTTATCTCAAATATCATACAACAGCTAAGTCTAGTGTTCCCCAACATGTGTTTGAAGACAACCACAAAATGGATATTAGCAATTTAAGATTAATTAGAAATGTAACAAATACTAGACAGCTTGATGCATTTGAAAGCTTGAAAATCACAAATCACAAACGTTACAAATTGTATCAATAGTTACAAGGGGCCGATCCCAAATACCCCACGCTATTGGTTAATGAGTCACGATTCACCGAACCGTGACAATAGTTTAGGTATAAATAGGATACATTGTTAGCATAAGGTTAGTTTGAATGATCTCCAGATGATTCCAACTTGGCTGGCGAAATGCTCGTCGAGAGCGATGTGGCGTTTTGGTGTTTTTTGAAAAACCATGTAGCTTCTTGTCAAAGGTTCTAACCCACTTCAGGAACGATTGTTACATTACTTAGTTGTGAATGGTGGTTACTTGCAAAAACTCATAAATTAATAGTTAATTGTTTCCTCCTTTACTTGATGATAATCAATGTTATGCTAAGAACAAAAATAAACTTGTATTTGATTTTCACAAATTTTTATTTTTACATAAAAATTATTGTTTGGTCACATCGTCAAATGTTGAGTACAAGACTGAATTACTTAATACATAAAATATAAACCACAGTATAAAAAGTAGGTTATTTCTACTTATTGCTAGGCCTCGCCGCCGGAAACCTTCAAGAGCGGTTATACTGCCCCATTATTTTGATAAGCATTACTAGCATCAGTGTAGTAGTGGCCGTCAGAGCGGCCTGTATGTTATCAACGAAACAAAAAATTACTCAAGGTGTAAGTGCTTTACGCTTTGCTGTGACAACTGTATGCATTTTATTTTATTTTAAAATGGGGAACGATAAGAAAAGAGGAGAAATGGTTTGCTCATGTAAAGGGTGTAAAAATAAAAGTTATTGTAGTAATGAAAAGTTTCATTCATTTCCTGGTGATGTCGAAAGCTAAGTGAAATACTGTTATGTTATTGCAAGTATAACATATTTTGAATTTAGTATAGGAGTTAGGTATTGTTTTGAAAAAAACAAGAACCATTAATGAAATAATTTTTAGAATATAAATTGAAAGTATAAATAAAATGCGAAATAGACTATAAAAAATTAAATCTTTAGTTTTGTATTTACAATTAGACGAATGCTCCTCTGCATCTATTTTGAATAATTTTTAAAGATATTACAGAATACATTTTAAAATGTGTGTATGTTGTAGACAAATTACAAATTAGTCAATTTATAAAAAGTTTAGTCAGTTTTAAATGATTATTGGTGCTTTCGTTTTGTAAATCCATATTTTTTAATTCTATACTAATAATTTCAGCCAGGCGGCGACGGGTTGTTATTAGATTTATGTAAGGCAATATATAGGCGACTATTTTTAACAAAAAGTATCTTGGGGTTCTATTATTTGCAGACCATTTACAGGGTGAAAGAGTTAAATAAAGTTAAAGCATATACAGGGTGTCCCATAATTAAATACTTTAATTCAAAGGGGTAATAGGACTATAAAAATTAAGTTGTTTTGTATATAAACAGTTATCTTAAGTCAGTTTATAAGGGAGCTACAATCCCTTAAAGGGCGTAAGTACAACATAGTTATTTGTCAATAAATTCGAAACGTCTTAAATTGCAAAAATTAAATTTGGACCATTAATAATTTTATAATGTTACATATTTTGTTAAATTTTTATCTACATATCATGATTTGTTGGAGTAATTACAAAGGGGGTGGGGATGAATTATCGCCTTAACTTTTTGTCTTATTTTTTTACACATTGATAGTGGAAAGAAACGCTAGTGTTAAAAACTAAATAAAAAAAGGTCCTCTTACTAATGTCGATATAAGCTATCGTTTTAAAGTTATTTGTACTTAAATATTGCAATGCAGGATGCTTATACAATAATAGATAGGTAACTACATAACTGCAAAAATTATTCCGCACTTTTATTTATAAACTGATTTCAGGCAAATGTTTATATACAAAACTCAACTTATTTTTTATAGTTCTATTACCCTCTTGAATAGAGGCACTTAATTATGGGACACCCTGTATATAAATTGTTTGGAATCCTTAAATTTACGTTGACTATCCGTTAAGTGGTTTGTATTTTTAATAAGTGCTATTCTCTTCCATTACGATTGTTTCTTCTTCAATAGTAAAATACCTATTTAAAATGCCATTTATGTTAGAATACCCTGTATACATCCTATAACACTTATAGAATGATAAACTACACAAACAATGATTTTTTTTATGAAAGTCTAAGTTCATTTTTATAAATATACGTATTTTTTTTTAATTGATTTAGAAAAAAAAACAAGCAAATGTGTTTTTATGTCTTGTATAATTTTGTAAAAATATCCTTAGACTTTTCTTGTGAGTGTATATTAGCGAAATAATAAATACATGTAAAATTAATATTTATTGCAGTTCTATTCATATTTCCTTGTGAAAAAACGGTTACATTAGTCGACTGATTTTAGTATAGGAGTTATTGTTTTACAAAAGCAAGAACCATTAATAAAGTAATTTTAAAAATGTAAATTGGAAGTATAATATTGTACTTCCATACCACATCATGTGAGTAGAAGTGCTATGTATCGGTAGTTTTTCTAAATTATTGAAAATAAGTGCTTTAATAAAAGAATACGAACATATTTTACAGTCTTAAATTTATTAATAGAAATTTTAAAACTGGCAAACAAAACACAAAATTAATAATTTGGAAATATTAATAATTCATTTTTCTATTTTATTTTGTAACCTAAGAAATGTTCAGCATCATTAATCAATTATTAATAATAAAATATTTTGCCTATTGTGTATTTTATTTCATTTATTTAGATAATCTAGAGATTTTTTTATTTTAATCATATAAAATATTAAAAACTGAAATATATACACTTAGCTGCACAAGCATTAAAAACCCGTGGTCTTTTTTCTAACAAATAATTATTTATTTTATTAATTAATCAAGAGCGCTAAATTTGCTTCGTACACTCATGGTATCCTTGTAAAATACTACGCCTATGACGCAACCACTTGCATTCGAGGACTCAGAGCGCTCAGTGGAGTTATGAATGAAATGTAGCTGAAATAAGCTATTGGTTATACTGTGATATAAACCACACTGAAATTGCATAAAACACAAATAATTCTCGGGAAGTTTATTATAAATAATCAGGATAAAAATTAAAAAAGTGCTAAAAGTGGAGTTCTGTAGTTTGCATGTGGTACATGTTCTAAATTTGATATTGGACAGAACGAAGGAACGTTTGGATGAAGCATTACAAAACATTACAATAAAGTTATGACAATAAAAATCCAAAATCAATATTTCTAATAATTATTAGAAATATTGATTCTTGCTTATCTATCAATTAGAAAAAAAAAAAACTATTAAAAGTATATGATGAGAATGATGCAGCTACTTTATTGGCATCTGATAGTGTACGGGATAATCCATAAATATCTTTAAGAGAACGATTAACTATCCTGTATGCAGAAAAGAATGTATTACAAAAAATTTATATATAAATAAGATACACCCATAAAATTGTTAAAGCGCATACTCTCAAAGGGGAAGTAAGAAGGATGGAATTTTGTATGTGAGTTAGAGAAAAATTTGCTGAAAAGTCCTATCTTTTCATAGAAGATTTTTCTTCCCAGACGAAGCTGCATTTTCCACCAATTGATTTGTTTCTTCTTAGAATTCGAGATACTGGGCTGAATATAAAATTCAAAAATCAACGTTATAAGGAAGTCAACGTAGGGACCATATTTCAAGATAAAAAAATCGGTCCATATTTGCTCGATAAAAACTTAAATCGGTATGTTTATTTTGCAGTTGTGTAACCAAATTTGGTTGCAAATATGGACTGGCAAATATATTGATGCCCATTATTTCAATGGATAGATGCCCATTTTCTAATTATTGTAAGAAATTGATTAAATGATGATTTTAATGAATGATGGATTAGTCGGTTTCGATCAGTTGAATGGCCTGCTAGATTCCGTGATCTAATATTCCTAGATTATTTCTATAGAGAGTACTCAAACAAAAAGTGTATGGTAACGATTTACCGTATAATATGGAACATTTGAAAAAGAAAATAAGTCGATGAACTTGATATGCTTGCTGTAATGCATAAAGTTTACGGAGAATTCATCAGAAGGGCTGAAACATGTATGGAGAAAGACTAAGTTATGTTCGGTAATCATGTACATAATTAAGTAATGTAATTAAGTAGATAATATTTATTACTTTCTTAGAACACTTGAATAGAACTATGTTTCTACTGTATTATTTCATTCAATCTTTGATCATCCCGTATACAAAAATTTGTCTCTAAATATGTTTTGGGACTCGCAGAATATGTTGTAAAGTTGAAAAGATGAAAAATAGGTTTCCACATATTACAGTGACTTCTTCGTACATGGAAAATCGAATTTATGTAATATAGGCCTTCGAGAGTTTGCGACCAAGCAAAGTTTTTCATAAAGATATTTTTTTCATAAAACCACAAATAAAAAAAAAAGTTTTTCCTTATTAGGATCCCATCCGTGGATACAGTGTATGAATTACACAGATAAGAAATTGGGTAAGATATGTAAACAATATACATATAATGGGATAATGTACCTAGTATTATTTGCTTTAATTTTAATACTAATTTAAACTGCAACACTTTTTACGCATACAATAAATTATTCCAGTTAAATCATTGGTCCAAATTTTGTAGTGTTTAAATACTGCCTCTATATATTTAACATATAATAGCAAAATATTTTTTAATCAACGTCTTTCTCAATTTGTTTCAGATAACGAATTAAACGGCATTTATTTTTAAACAAACGGTTATTAAAACGGGAAAAAATATGTCTTTTATTAGTCTACATCATTATAATTTTCATAATGTGTTAACAAAATTATATGGAATTTATGACCACTAAAAACAATAATATCGTAATAAGTTGTGACACAAATTGACATGTTGATGGAAATTTACTATTTCACAGTTATAAATTTCTTAAAACAATTTTGTAAACAGATTTCTTTAAAAACTTATGATAACATAAAGTAGTCAATATTAATTTATAGCTAGAAATGTTGCCACTTTCTGTTATATTTTTATACGAGGTTCGTTTTATTAAAAAGCACTGCAAGTTTTTTTTTATGAAATAATTAACCAGTAACTTTTTCTACCTTCTGATTATAAGTTATTTTGCAGAATAATAATTTTTAGAACATGTCTTCTCTTCATATTTAGATATTGCATGTCGCCGACCTTTATTATCTGGATTAAAATATAGTTGCAATTGTGAACATATACATATGCAAATATGGAGTAAAGTATAATTATTTAATGAAAAATTATTTGTTTTTTTTTTATTTTTAAATGAAATTTAAAAACCCTGATTAATGGTACAAAGTGATAACATTTGTCTAAAAAGCTCTTTAAAATTTATATAACAAAACTAATAAAAAAGAAAATTCTGTGTCGAATTTTTGGTTATCAGTCTAAAAATAAATTGTCTACAAATTCGAAATTATTTTTAAACTCGTAAACAACACATAATTTTTAGCTCACTATCATAGTAGTATATAAATTAATATCTTTTGTATCTTTTTAACAAAGAATAAAATTTGGTGGTATTTAAAAAACTGAATTCTGCTTAGATTGTTAGCGATAATGACTAACCAGATTAACCAAATATCAAAATCTAGCTATTAACATTAAACAAAAATGATGCTGTACTTAATTTCATTGATTCTGGTATGCATTATAAATGCCTTATTCCATTTTGAAAATATAGTCATGAAACTTAAAGAATGCTGAACGAGTTAAAATATATTGAAATAATTATTGAATTTAGCAGTTTAGGATGACGAATATTTTAACCTCAAAGAGAAAAAATATTAATATATAAAGCAGTCAACCTACATTATGACTATTATGAGTGATATTATACACCCAAATGGCCAAACAAATTACTAGTCACAGAAAAGGTTACATGGAAGTTAGTTATGGACATCTTTACATTAAATATACCTATGCAAAAGAAATATCGAAAATAAATATCAACGAATATATTATTCGTTGATATTGGAATTATAGAGTATATTATTATTATTGGAATATGTTATAATTAAATACACAAAGAACTGATAAATTAGCATTGAAAGAAGAATCAGAAAATTTGCTATTATAATTACTACAGTTAAATAATCTCAACATAGACGTAAAAATAATTTATCACCATTTATCTAGTTAATTTCAACATTAAGCTTCAATCAAAATCAATGTAGCTTGAATTACAAACTATAACATGAATTTACTGTCTATCCTAACTGGTGCGAATTTCTGATCAATTAATTGTTACGGAAGAGATTAAAACAATATACTCAGTAGAAACATCATGTGAATAAATTCAAAAGATGGTGGGACTTCAGGTTAGACTGACTTAACTATTTAACAATTATTATATAGTTTTTCTTAACTTTCCATTTAGTGCTTCCAAATAAAAATAAAAAAAATAGATTATAGAGCTCGGAATTTAGGCATTGATGACGTCAAAATCAGGACTGGTTGTAGGTGACGTGTCAGCGCGCAAATATGTTCATGCATGTGTTACACAATATATCTTACTTTGTAATTTTTTAGCGAATTTCGTAATATCCAAAGTTGATAAAGTCATTTTAATATAAATATTCACTCGGAGAGGACTGGAGGTATTCTATCTATAAACAAAAACGTAGGAACCAGAAGGGTATTACTTACGGGATTGAAATCCCCTCCACTGAGTAGCCCTTAACAAGAACCAATCAAATGTCTTTACTGCAGAGGCGTAACTAGCAGTTAAAGCGCCTGTGGCCAACCAATAAAAATCTATTCGTTCTTTTAAAAAATCTTTTTCAAAACTTTTTGTTTTTATTCCAAAAGAACTGAGACATTTACACAGGATAGTAGACTGCCAAAGTCGACAGTGAATTTTAGGGGGTGTTTCTATAAGTACTTTTTGGTTTTTTCAAATATTTTTTTTCTGTTTTTTGAATTTCCCGGGAATCGATTTACGGGGTGGTAGATGACCAATTAAATGGCAATGATTTATACTTTTCTTCGAAAGGCAAATGTGGCGATTCTAAAAAATTCACATATTTGAAGTATGCAGCAATTACATCTGTCAACGTTGGCCTCAATACAAACGGTTTTTTAATGAGAGGCGTCGGAGATTAATTCTGGAACATTAACAACAAATATAAGTAATCAATTTTTTTTGTTTAGTTAAAAGTATATGTGTGTATTAGTGTTACATTCACCTAGTAATGTGCCGTTCCGGGAATTTAAATTTTGAGGAATACCCGAGAACTGTTCCTCCCTCATCGCGAATTTAAATATTATATGAAATAATGCATTCAACACAAATTTCGGTTTCATGTACTTTACGGGTATAGAGATGTTCAGACAAGTAATTGAAATAATGAAAATCTCCAAGGTTTACCGAGCTAGGTAGAGCAGTGGGCCAGAGCGGTAAGTGACAAATGTAGCTGATTTACTACGTATCGACTCCCGGGTTCAAATCCCGGTTTCGATTCTGACAAAGTCGAAGGGATTGATTGTGTGTGTCCGCGTTTTTTTTTCAACTGTATAACCCCTGTTCGTGCAGCTTCGTCTTTAGTTTGGAGGTTGTTTAATTTATGTGTTATGTTTAATGTTTATTTTTATTTTTAAGCACTACTCACGGTTCTTACGAATTCACGACGACAGACGACATTGTCCAGATACTGTTATTTGTTGTTGTTACACCTTACTTATGCCACGTGTTGCTATGCTGGAAAGCAAATGGCACCAGAGCTCGCGCGTCGGTTATGAGTGGATTGAGTCACTCCAAAGATGACATTGAATATTTCGGTGGGAATTTATGAGTAATTCGGAAATTTCCCGGAAATATTCCCGGCCCAAGAATATTCTCGCCGGGGAATCTTTCCCATGACACATTGCTACATTTACCGATATATTCAAATATCATTACAGAATTTAGATATCTCCAGCCGTTCACCAGTAATAAGGAAAAGCATAGGGTACCGTCACCCTCAAATTTAGCTAGCCTAAAAATATAACTTTATTGTTTTTGTCATACGTTTTCCGACAAATGTAGTTCACATATTAATATTTTCAAATGAAATAAAATTCACTTTTTCATGGTCTGCATAAAAGCCGTCGCTGGAAACCAATACGTCCGTCCGGGCTCTATATGTGAGATAAATTTATATGTATTATTTAAAATTTTGGACTCTCAAATGTACCCACTGAAGGCAATCATTTTTTTACCAATATCGCATAATTGAATAATACATCGTTTAATCTAGAAATTTGTTTAGCCTTCTATTGGAGCAACTGTAACTTATAGTTCTAAATAGATTTGGTGCACAACCAGGCAACTAACTGAAACTATAGTATATTAAATTCGGCTTTGAAGTTTGTGATATTGATTTTATTTATAAATTTACTGTTTGTGAAAATCTAGATATTTTATAGTTTAATTATCCACGTTAGCAATTCATTGATAATTTATCTTGAATAGAACCAGCTCTACTTCTTAAAAATGTGACTCTGACACAAATTAAACTTTCTAAGAACATGAAATACTGTAAAATTTTCTTGAAATCTCCATCTTTAACCATTACTTTATATTTCTCTATTTGTCCCGATTAAATATGAAATACTTTTATATACATGTTGTTTCGAAAGTCGCGTATACGGACAGTAGTCCGATAATATATAAACAAAACTCAATAGACAGTTCCTTTACGATTTTTCGCTTAGACCAATACTTTTCTAGTTATCATGATTTTAAAATTTTTTAAAACAGACAAAAAATGTCTATTTTTTATTTAAAATGTATATTCAATTAGTTAAAACTAAAATAATTACAACATTTGTTCAAAACATCCGCCATTTGCTGCTAAACATGTCACAGTACGTCGTTGCATTGCTCGTACAATTTCTTATCATATCCGGTGTTATTTCCTGCATTGCCTGAAATATGCGCTCTCGCAATTCAGTTAAGTTTGCCACTGGTGTTCTGTATACTAAAGACTTTAGGTGATCCCACAAAAAAGTCCCATGGCGTTAAATCTGGTAAACAAGATGGTCAGGTAATTGGACCGCCTCTGCCTTTCCAGTGGTTAGGGAAAATATTGTTGAGCTGTTACTGTTGTTGAGCTATTACTGGCCATTGTACACAATTTGGATTGTTACGATGGGAAGATAAAGGAAACGCAAAATGATCTGTCACTTTAAATATTAAGCTGTTTTGTTTCTAAATATTTGTCACTGATTAATTTTATCTACCTGATTAACCTGTTTTCAAATAATTTAAAATCATGAGAACTAGAAAAGTATTCATCTAAACAAAAAATCGGTAAGGAACTTTCTATTCAGTTTCTTTGTATATTGCCAGCATGAGCGAATTTCGAAACACCCTGTATTACATATCAATATATGGAATTGGATTGCAAAGTTCCATTTTGTTTTAGGTGTTTACATCTTTAACAATATTATAAATGGAATAACCATAGATTTTAAGGGTGTTGCAAATTTATAATAAAGTTTAATTTATAACACTTATATAAATACAAAACAAATATAGTTAGTTTAAAACAAGTAAATTTCTATATACAATATCACGATCACCTTTCTTTCACTTTCTGATTTAAATTAAATAGAAAATACTAATTAAACTACCTACATTATCATTACTGTCAACTTATTTATAATAAAAAAACGTCATGCAGAAGTTGATGCTCTGAAATCTAGATACCACGAAATATAAACAGACCAGCTCAAAATAAATGCACTGATATAAATTTTATTTGTTACTTCTCTATATTTCTACAAATATACATCATGTGGGAGAATTTCTTTAAATATTAATAAAATATTGGAAGCTCTGAGTACCAAAAGCCAAAACGAAATAACAGAAGACGGTTAAATTTTTTTCTTTCATTAAAATGATTATATTAGACCTTACCATTTTATATTTTACTCACCTAATTACTATTTGAACTATCTTTACAGGGTGTTCCAAAAATGCACAAATTCAGGAGGATATAAGTCGTATCAACTTTTAGCATACAGAATGTACTAAAGAGAAGGAAGAACCAGATTAGGTATTAGAGTAGAAGAAAATCAGTAACGGAGAAATCACTTTGTTACACAGTTTATCCTGTATCACAGAAACAAACCATTAAAAAGGACCAATCTTCATAGGAACTCTTTTTCTTATTTTGACGTTAGAAATATTGTCCTAAAAATCCCGCAAATCGCTGATAAACCACTAGGTTAGTCTCAAGGCGCCCATTACACTACACTTATGGTAAAAATAAGTTGAAATTTTGGTCCAACAATAATTTATTAACAAATAGATTTTCATTTGAAGTAAAATAACCCCAAAATTAGGTGAACTTAGTTCTTAAGGCATAACCAATGCTGATGGTTTTTAACTAAATCGGCCCGTTCGAAATTTGCTGGTAAAGTTTTAGCAGTGACAAAAACTTAAAAGTGTCTGATTTTTTCTATCGTTTATTCTTTGATCATGGACATAATATCCGAAATGGTTTTAGAAAAATCGGGCTAGTTCTTATGCTTTTTCAGGTTGAGGTGTAAATTAAAAAGATTATCTAACCAAATATGTATGACATTCAATACGAATTTTTGAATTTTGGTTTAATTGTATTTTAGTTTTACTAAATGTCAATCAAAAAATATTCAAATTGAGACGATATTCAAACATTAAAACTCGCATGTAAGGAATTTGCATACCTGCTTTCAATATTTTTTTTCAAAGCAGACATGAAATTTCAAATAATAAAGTGCGCTTTATTTATACAGGGAGAGTTGTAAAGAATGGGCCATATAGTAATTAGAGATACTTTGGCTCAAAATATGAATATTTAACCAAACACGCTTAAGTATAATGTGTCTAGTTAATGAGATACAAGGTGTTGAAATAATTTTTTGTTAAATGGTTTTTGCGGGTGCAACTCAAAAACTACTTATCGGATCAAGTTCAAAATCGGTACAAGTAGGTTTCTTGTGGTGATAAATCATAATTTTGTATTAGTTTTGACATAAATTATATAATATATTAAATGATAAAAATATTATCTATTTTTTCTAGAACAGCTGTATGGGCATTTTTAATTGATATTATGATTTAGTTAGTAATTATAAGTAAAAAAAGGTATACTTATCTGAAGTCGTTAAAATCAACCATTTTCTAAATATTTGAGGATTAAAAGTTAATTGAATACTATACCCTACACAGTATTTTCATTATTTGTGACAAATGGACTTACGTCATACTAGCATTTTAATAAAAAGCGTTTGTTCATTATTAATTTTATATTGTGTGAAGTAAACAGTTAAAGTGCCACGACATAATCGTTTTTCTGATGGAGAAATGAGACATATTTTGTTTATTCCCAAAAACATTTTGTTGGACGCGCAGTAGCAAGAAAATATTTAGATTTGCATTCAAATCGAAGACCACGAACTGTTTAAATGTCTTTATTCCCGCCTAGGCGAGACAGGTTCCTTTCATCCTATACATCATAATGGCCGTCCAAAAATTGTACCTACCAAAGAAGAAATTTTAGTTCATGTAATCGAAAATCATGAAATTGGTAAGCGTCGTTTATCTGCTGCTACAAGAATAAGTTAATCATTTATTTGCAAAATATTGTACAAAGAATAACTTCATCCTTATCACTATACTACTGTGCAATTTATTGCCATATGATTTACTTGCACCATTACAATATGCGCAGTTTTTACATAATAAACATAATACTGATCGTTCCTTCTTCGAGAAAATTGTATTTACCGATGAAGCGACCTTCATTAGAAGCGGAGTTTTTAATTGGAGAAACTTTTGTGGGATTCTCAGAACCCACATGCCGTGAAAAGAAAGACACTTCCAGCATAAATAATACACAATTAATTTATGGTGTGGCATAATTGCTGACTCTTTAAAAGGCCCATTTGAACTATCACCTAATCTTACCGGTCCCCCCCCCACTCAAATTTCATTGAACAAGAATTAAATATGCTCTTAGAGGATGATTTAAATGCCCTAGACTTTTCCATATGAGGCTACATGATATCATTAGTGTAATAAAAACAATATTAATACTCACGCAGATTTGTGGGGAAAAATCTGCCAATTCCATTAAAAATGACCAACAAATTCTATTTAATTTTAGAAGGTCCCTAAGAAAACGCATAACAAAATGCCGAAGTAAAAAGGAGGTCATTTTGGACACTTACTCTAAATTCCAAGTGTTTTAGTTATTGTGCAATTTAATTTTTGTTACTTTACATTTTCTCACATATTCACAGAATTCAATTTTTTTTGTTATTTCGATGGCTTAATTCTAATAATGTGTCCCCACAAAATTTTCGGATTAGATTTTAAACGGAAGTATTCTCATTACCAGCTTTTACACCATCTCACAATAAATCGTAACTAAAATGTTTCGCGAAATATCTTATTTCAATGGTTTCCAATATGTCGTATTAAGAACAGCTGATTTCTAAGTTTTAATTTGGTGTATCCCACTAGTTTATAGATGTACGATTTTAGTATATGTTGTGCGTCTTTTTAATTATATAGAATACTTAACATTTAGCAGATAAAACAAAGGTTAGTTTATAATAATGAATGGCTACATAATGTGTACGATCTTTTCTCTCTTAATTAGTTTGTAATTTTTTTTATTAAACAATAGTTATAGCCAAAAATTTATGACAAGTGATACGTCTTATTAGAATTGAATATACCTATATTATTCAATAAATTTTATCTTTATTTTGAATGACTTTTATAGTTATTTAAATTTAATTTTTACTATAATAAGTTTCTATCAATTAATTAAACGAAAACTGTATTTTGAAAGAATAATAATACTGCATTACCGGATTGATTTTACAAAAGGGAACAATTTTATATTTTTATTTTATGCCAAAAAGTTATCATTTATGAAAATGCCTGCTTCCTTAAGAATTACGATTGTAATTAACAAATATAAAAGTTTCTGCATAGCAATCCCCAAAAGAAGAATAATGCAAAAAAGATTAAAGAATAAAGTACTCTTAGTTTTATTACACTATAATACCAAACAGGAAAGTTTCTTAAAGTCGCCCAGTAAATATTAAAATATTATTAGCGTGTTAATTATACACCGTGAAATAATTTTTTTTATTCGATGCGGATTGCCATAGAGAATTTTTTGTATTTCCATCAAAAATGAGTTTTTGGCATACATGAACAAATAAGAAAGGAACCGAAGGAAATATCTGCTAGACCATTTAAAAAAAATCAAGGAAACTAAGACTAAGGAAAAACTGGACAATGAGAAAGCTAAAGTGGGTTTCGAAAAAAAATAATAAAGTGGAAAAGAAGGAAACAATAAGACAAAAATACGTTATGTAAGATATAAAAATAAATTTTTAGTTTTGATTATTTTTTTTATTACTAATTATTTTCTGGATTAGAACATCGTTTCAAAAAAAAATATGTCGCATCAAATTTTCACCAAGAATATCAATATGTCGTAACCAACATAAATAATAGCACCAAACACATCTTCATAATTTTACCTTAGTCAACAATTCCTTATAAAACCTAAAATAAAATATGTAATGGGTGTTTCAATAAGAGAGCAATATTTCAAGGTTTTCTGTAGCAAAGTATTGACATATTTATTGAATTATAATGTAGATATATGGGAGTTATGTATGGAATAACACATCTGGTAAATGGCCGCCACTGCTTTGCTGGCACATGCGTAATCTTTTGGCGAAATTTTGAATAACGGTGTTGCGTACATGTGGAGGTATTTCGTTGATATAGCGTCTAATTTCGGCCTCAATGCTTCGGTGATCGTTGGCTTGTTGGCATAAATCTGTGACTTCAAATAACCCCATAGCCGAAAGTCCAAAGGTGTAGGCCAATTCTGGTCACCAAACCGAGAGATGACACGATCAGGAAAAGACTCGTTCAAGACCGTCAATGTTTCACAGGCGGTATGGCAAGTGGCACCGTCCTGCTGAAATCACATGTCATCGAGAGCAATATCTTCCAATTGAGGCACAAAAAACTGGGTTCTCATAGCACGATAACGGTCGCCATTCACTTGCCTCGTCTTCGAAGAAAAACGACCCAGAAATTCCTCCAGACTATAATGCGCACTAAACAGTGGCAAGTTTTGGATGCATTACTTTCTCATGAATCATTCATGGATTTTCTGAGCCCCAAATGCGGCAGTTTTGCCTATTAACGAAGCCATCGAGGTGAAAATGGGCCTCATCATTGAAAATGATTTTGTCCGCAAAATCGGCATTCACTTCTTGTTGTTCAAGGATCCAGTTGGTGAACTCTCTTCGCTGTGCATGGTCTGTTGGCAGAAGTTGTTGAATAAATTGGACTTTGTAGACATGGAGATGCAAATCTTTAGTGAGAATACGCTGAAGAGTGGCCAATTCTTGTGCACGATGACGAATTGACGTCCCTGAACTCTCGGCTACGCTCTCGCGAACTGCCGTGATGCTTTGTTCTGAACGACCTCTACGAGCTCGGGTCGTGTGTTTCACATAAGTAACCGAAACAGTACTTTCGAATTTCTTGATTATTCTTTTTACAGTAGATGAATGAGGGACATTATTTCGACCGAAAATTGGACGCACTTTACGAATCGTGGCAATCAAACTTTCACCATTTTGATAATAATGTTTAACAATCAGGACGCGTTATTCTATCGTGTAATGCTCCATGTTTACTAACTCTCATCTGTCTCCTATCGACCTGGCATGACATAATCTTGTGACATCATGACAGCCAAACTGGCACGCAATTCAAATCTAGCGCTCTTACTGAAATACCTTTTAGAAAGTAAATATCTACTGCACTATATTGAAAACTTATAAAGTTGTTCTCCCCTCAAGTGAAACTTAGTCATTGTGGGATACGCGTTTTTAGAATTAAGTCATCGATTTGTAGTTTATCAATGGCTAGTTTATTAAAATAGTATGTTGTTTCTATTAAAATTTTATTTGTAATAAAGTAAATTACCTATTTAAAATATGACATAGGTCTACTTGATACAAATAATGAAAATTCTGTAATGTTCATTCAACTTTTATTTCTTAAATATTTCGAAAACGGTTGATTTTGCGACTTTAGACAAGTATGCATTTGTTATTTAGAATTAGTAAATACATCATAATTTTAAGTAAAACTGTCTATACAGCTGAAAAAAAATATATTCCATTTTTTTCATTTAATGTATTGTTTGGAACGCCCTGTAAACTTAAATCAAAACCAATATAATATCATGATATCTCACCACAAGAAACCAACCTACATGTCGGTTTTAAACCTAATTCAATGCAGCCCATGCTTAGATAATTGTTTCCAATATTTTTAGCTTTACTGTTTCCCTAAATAATTGCTTTAATTATTGCAAGTTCCGACTTATCTTCATAAACTTTCATAGCCCCATAATTACCTTTATAATCCTAGAATCCACACAGTACCTTTGTTCAATAAAATTAAAATAGGAAACATTCCTTTGAAACCAAGCATAGTTATTATTTTTTATGAACACATGCTAACCTCAGCAGAAATAAATTTTATTTATAACTGCGTTCAGTTTGTTTAGTTCATGTGTTTCTTTCAATGTATAAATGCGCTGGGCGATTTAAATAAGATGTTAAAAATGAGACTAGTAATTTTTTTTAAGTAAATAAATTCCAAATATACTATTTAAATTTCACTTGTTCTTGTGTTTTACTTTTCATCACTTTTGGTGTGAGAAATATCGGCTGGGAAACGATACCCCCTTAATTTTCGTTTTCATCTCGTCTTGGCCCAAAAATCATTTGAGGTTAGTTAATAATAAAGTATTTTTTTGCACTGAGGAACTAATATGTCTCATTTGTTTAAGGAACTATTTAAACCAGCTGCCTTGGAATTGACAAGTGATGAATTAATTGGTGTAGACTAAAATGACATATCGCATATGTGAATATATCCATTTTAACGTTAATTTGCACAGAATAGAACACATTTTTTTAATAAAAAAATAAATTTATCGATACTTCTGTTTCCGGTCCTTCTTCTGTTCTCCCGTATTGTTTGGAATGGATCTATACAAGCGGTTTGAGGGCGTGCTGTTCAAAAATATTTTATCCGCAATCAGACGCATGTTCGGACTTTGAGGCAGAGTGGCCTCAATAAAAATCACAGTGTTCCCAATAAAATTCACGTCAAAATCAGATTTATTCTCAAGGGTAAATTGACCATTAAATATTATTTACCAATAAAAGGAATAAGCTCTGGAATAAAAAATGACATTTCTTGTTGTAAATAATTTTTATGTAAAAATATGCATAAAATTTGTTATTTTTGAAAAATGAAAAGAGAGGAAACTAATATTCAAAAGTTGTTATCAAGCAAATGCTATTTTATACAGGGTGTCTCACCAGGAATTGCATCGATCGATATAAGGAAAAGTACGCACCAGAAAATTTTTAAAATTTAGAGAATTACTAGTGGCAGTGCGGTCAATCCAACTAAAATAATTACAAGCACTGATACTTCCGGTTATACCGGAAGTCGATACCAACTTGCTTATTTTAAATGGAATGCTCTGTATATTTTAGGGTTTTCGAAAAGAGCATAAGATTCTGAGTCGAGAATATGTAGGATATCCTGTGCCTAAGCCCAGCCGTTTCAGAGGTATTTGATATTTTAAAAAATTTTGACGTGTAATGGACCTTTATAACTTTCTTCATGTAAAAGATACTCATTTACTTTTTAGCACGCAGAAAGACCTTATGGTGTGCTACACCATACAGTTTAAACAAATTCAATAATAATATACCAAGTGTTCCATTTTTGACGATATGTTTTGTAAACGTCAAATGCCACCGTGTTTAAATTATACCCACGAAGACTTTTCGATTTTGTTTATTATTTATGAAGAATGTGATAAAATAATATCAAGAACTTGTAGTACATTTACTACTCGATGTCCACAAAAACGGAAACCATCACCAAATACTGTAAAACGCATACTGGATAATTTTAAAAGCTATGGCTCTGTCAAGGCAAGAATTCATAAGCGGAAGCTAATAACGAAAATGTAGAAATAGCAATTCTAGAATATTTTCATGCATTTCCAATGATGTCATTAAGACAACATGTTCTGGAATCGGGACTATGCAAGGATTCAGTTCACAGAATCTTAATTAAACATAAATTTCATCCGTGGTCGTTCCAAATGGTTCAACGACTAAAAGAAACAGATTTCCTAAGAAGAGAAAATTTTTGTGAATTTATTCTAATAAGGTCTGTAGGCGATGATTCTTATTTGGGAAATATTATATGGTTGGATGAAGCTAAATTTACCAAAAATGGACTTTTTAATCGACACAATTCTCATTATTGGAGTGACTCGAATCCTAATGTGTTGAGGGAGCGAAATTTTCAAGAAAGTTGGCAGTTTAATGTTTACTGTGCCAGAAAAAACGACAGAATGGTAGCATTATAATTTTATCAAGAAAATATAAACAGTAAGTTATAAAGATTTCTTCTTCTGCTACTATGTATAGTTAATTTTTTTTGTTTTTGTTTTTTTTTTTTAGGTGAAAAATATCTAAATGTTTTACAAAATTTGAATAATAACTATTTAGAAAATTTACCTGTCGCCGAACATAGAAACATTAAATATCAGCACGACGGTGCTCCCCCACATAACACGTATTTGATAAATAATTTTTTACAAGAAACTTTTTTACGATCAATGAATCGTCAATAATGGACCATTCCTATGGCCTCCTCGCCCGATTTATCAATTTTAGATTATTTTATTTGGGGCACTATTAAAAATAAAGTTTATGAGAGCCCATTAATAACTATTGAAGATTGTATGCAGAGAGTAAGAAATGCATTTCAAAACTTTTCGCAGGATTCAACTAGAAGAGCTACCCATGAAGAACTAATACGAAAGTGCGAAAAATGTGTGGAGGTTCGAGGGCGGAATTTTGAACAAATATTAAATTAAAATGGAATCATGTTTTTAGTTGAGATTATCTTAGCTATTTTAGTTTCTGTAAAAGTGTGCTCAATCCAATTAATAGGCATGTTATAGTGTTTAGTGTTATTTTTTCGTTTTCGTGGATCTAGCAACAAATATACTACATGTTCCTGATATTACTTTATCACATTCTCCATAAATAATAAACAAATTCAAATAGTCTTTGTGGTTGTAATTAAAATGTAGTGGCATTTTTTGATATAAGAGAATGACTGACATAACTGATTGTTTCTAATCATGGCTAATTTGATAAAATTTTTACTAAAAATTCTTGTATCACAAGTATTTCAAAAAGTTGTAACTTAAACCCCACAATGCTTATATCAGAAAAAAAGGAATTTAATTGTACGTAACTTGATGTTAAAAAATATAGAGTGTTCTATTTGAATTAAGCAAGTTTTTGCGGCTTGAAGTTTACAAAATGTAACGTCAAAAATGGAACACTTGGTATACTACTATTCAATTTCTTTAAACTGTAGAGTGTAGCTCACCATATGGTCTTTCTACATGCCAAAAAAGCAAATGAGTATCTTTTACACGAAGAAAGTTATAAAGGTTATTGTAAACCATTACACCAGTCAAAATTTTTTTAAAATGTCAAATATCTCTGAAACGGTTGGGTTTAGGCATAGGATATCTTACATATTTTTGACTCAGAATTTTATGCTCTTTTCGAAAACTTTAAAATATATAGGGTATTCTATTGAAGAGACATCATACCACTTCCTGGGACAATGTGAAGCGTTTGGGCGCCTGAGACACAGTATCTTCGGTTCTGAGGCGCTTCGAAGGGAGGAGATGAGCTCCCTCGCAATGAGTGACATCCTGACCTTCATCAGAAGGTCGGAAAGATTCGATGAGGGAGCAAGAGAAGCACATGGCTGAGGGAACAGCTGGGGGTTGGTAAAAAGGGCCCGTCTGTGGCCTACTTGCCAGGCGTCAGCATCCCCCACCATTACCATTACCATTACCATTAGGGTATTCTATTTAAAATAAGCAAGTTGGTATTGACTTCCAGTATAACCGGATATTAGTTGGATTGACCACACTGCCATTGGTAGACACCCTGTACAATGGGCTTACAATCATAATTATTAAGAACCAAAATAAAAGTTTTCAGGCACGTATAAAAATATGCCATAAAAAATTAATAACTTTGAACTAAAATCCACTGAATATGTCATACATGTCAGATAGGCACTTAACTGAAAGTGATATCATTACGTATCTCATGATGAAGATGTATAAGTATCACGTTCTCTAGAAAGACTCATAACAGCCAAGAAATAAAGTCAAATTCATATGTGCTTACTGGCATATGATATGTTAAGGGTAAACGTTGGATGTCGTTTAATCTCAGGGAAATACAGGGTGGTGCAAGAAAAAGGTCTCTATAGGTTAAGTCCTACGTAAGAAATGTCATAGTAATACACGTTTAAGAAGTACCTACCATACAGGGTGATTCAAAATTACTACGAAATACGCCGGCATTGTGTTAAAATCACATTGTTTTTATAAAATTAATAAATGAATATTTATAAAAGAGTTTTGTGCCTGTTAATATAAACTTTGTTACTTCTAAGTGAGCATTTCTGTGAAATATGTGTTCAACGCAAATATTTATTTAAAAACAAATTAAGTTCCTCTATTTGGTAAAAGTTTAAAATATAGAGTGGAATGAAAAATAATAATAACTGAACATTTTTTTGCTAATTATTATTTACTAACTTTTACAAATCTTATCACAGATAAGTATAGCATATATCTTTTTAAACAATTATTTTCCCGGCTATTTGCCAAAACGCTGAAACTTGGATTACAAAAAAGATAATATGCACATTATGTTCAGTACAACTGACTCAATAATGTTGTCTGAATAGTTGAAATTAAAAACATTATTGAGTCAGCTGTACTGAACATAATGTGCATATTATCTTTTTTGTAATCCAAGTTTCATCATTTTGGCAAATAGCCGGGAAAATAATTGTTTAAAAAGATATATCGACGCTTAAGGAAACAATACCTCTTATCTCCAAATTAGCAGTTTTACAGGAGACGAAAAAAACTAAGTTTTCTTATTAATAGATATGAAACCTACATGTTATTTTTATCATGGAGGTCATGGTGATACGAGTTATTTTTATGTTATACGAGGTATTTTTTAAGTAGAGTTTTTGGTATTAATATTAATCTTGGAGATACAATATATTGGGAACTGTTGAACATAGGAGTGGACATTAATTTAAAATTCTAAACCGAGTTTTGACAAAAATGGAGATACGAGGTATTGTTTCTTAAGCGTCGATATGTTATACTTATCTGTGATAAGATTTGTAAAAGTAAATAATAATTAGCAAAAAATTTTCAGTTATTATTATTTTTCATTCCACCCAATTTTTATTTTAAAGCTAAAAACAAAATAAATGTTTAAAAAAATAATATTGTGACGAATTCCAACCTACATGTGACTGAAATCATATATTTATTTCTGTTGATAGTCAATAAACATTGTTCAGATATATTAAAAATTTTAAAAAGATCGGATTAATAATTTAGGAAGCATTTTCGGTCCAATATTAACAAATTTTTTCTATTATTTTTAGGCCTTGAACACGCCACTGTCGTTTGCTGTTGTTTGAATCATGCTGTATGATAAAATATGTATACGTAAAATCCCCAGTAGTTTATGCTTTTGAGGGTAAATTTTTTATTTGATCTTTAATTGTATCTCCGAATATGATTTTCTGTGAACAATTTCTACAAAACTTTTGTTCTGCTACAAATAAAAGACAGGAAACTAAACAGATTAATTTACCACTCATGTAAATATTATTTGTGCTTCTGTTTCTTGTAATAGGAGAATAATTATAATGAACAAATACTTTTTGTACTTTACATATTTTATGTATATGTTTGTAGTTAAAGCAAGTAATTAGGAAATGCGTGTTCCTATTTATTAAAAAGTTCATTTAAACACAGTTGAACTACTATGCGATTCAAAAGTATTGAGCTTTTACTTTAACTAACAATGTCTTAAAAATGGCAGAACAGACAAATTGAAACAAAATGTTTATTTAATATAACTATTGAAAACCATTCGCTAAACTATGATTCACTTAAATCAAAGAGTTATGAAGATTTTTTTAATTTATAAAAAAAAATGTACCAATTTTTAACATGTTAACCGCGGTACATATCCCTGGGATATGTAAAACATATCGGAAAATTATGTTGACCATTCATTGCATGGATAATATAAATATCTTATTTGGCAACGGTAAATAGCAATGAAATTGCCTTTTTTGGACTATTCACAAATTGACTTCTTTCATTCATGTTCCTGGAGATACGTACCTCATATAATTAGTATTGCATTAACTCCACGTAGAAAGAGGAGGAAAATTCATATTGGTGTTTTTATAATGATTAACCAAATACGCCAGGTTATTGTCTATCACGTTTCAATGAAATAAATTGGCAGTTTTCTTTCATGGAACAATAAATTTTAGGTTCCTATCCTTTGAATCGAATATTTAACATTTGTTTTGATATTTTAATTGTTATTTTCAGTTGTAATGAATATCTTATTTCTATACAATAAAGATATGTTCTTCTCCCTCCGTATATGAAATTTTCTTCCTCAGAGCAAAGTGCGACACGAACCCCAAAATAGTTACTAACTTCACTCCAGAATTTCTTAGTCAAAAATGTTGCCAAATCAATTGATTAGTGAGTACATGCCGAAACACATTACGACTGTTACATATTCCCCGGGATATGTAAACGCACGAAAATAATACCTGATTACATATCCCCATGGATGCGTTCTCGAAACCGGTTGCAATAAAAAAATTTTTGTGAGAAATAGACTGTTTTCTCATTTTAATATTAGTTTTATGTAAAATTTTATAGTGATGTGAAGAGATATCCTTTTTACACGTAGTAATTTTTTCAAACATTGTTGTCAATACTCCTGCAATTGTTTACAATATGTGCCACCTACCCTGTTCAGTAATCTTTGGAAAATTGTTGACAACATTAATTTATAATAAGATGAACAATTATTCCGAAAAAACATTTAAAAAATATGAACTTTTAATTAATTACAGCCTTCTTAAAGCGGATTGGAACCTCTGATGTAAAGCTAACACTGACGGGGTTTTCCACAAAATACCAAAACACCATATATTGCACTCGACGCGCGTTTCTCCAACTAGTTGACATTATCTGGAAATGATTAAATCTAGCCAATATCTGCTCCGCCATTTTTAAAATATTTGCAGTAAAATGAGGACTCAATTTGAATCGTGTATTAGTGGTTGTCAGCATTTACTGCCAATTAATTACTACTACAACTTTTCCAATTGTATTTTCGAAAAGATCAAGTCAATTTCAGAAAGTATCAATTGAATTCAGATTGAAAATTATATTTCAGAAATCATTAATTGTCTTTCAGATTAGTCAGTTGTATTTCAGAAATCATCAGCTATATTTCAGATTAGCCAGTTGTCTTTCAAAAAGCGTCAGTTATTGTGATTTAGTAGGCATCAATTGAAATTCAGAAAACTTCAATTGCATTTCAGACAAAGTCAATTGTATTTCAGAAACTTAAATTTTCTTACAGAAAAACATAATGGAAGGAAATATATTATTTAATTTTACAATAACAAAAAACAGACATAAGTAGAAACAAGTAATAACGCTAAACGTTGATGTTAAATATATTCTCAACAGGCCACATATTCCATTGCTAAAGCTGCAGCATGATGGATTGTAATATGCTGTGCCGCACGAGCACAATCACCACCAATACTTGTGTCCTTAGCTTGGTCAATTATAAATCAGTCTTTACTCCATAATAAGAGAGCCACGACGTCAGGAACTCGAAGTTGTCGCTTTAAAAGCGTCTTATGGCTATTTGCACCGTACTATTTAGACTATGTTTAAAGTTAAGCAGTCCTTAAATCTGAATTGTTGGTTGCACCGTTGCTAAAAGCTACCTTAAATCACTTCAAACATCCCTTAATTTTAAGTTCTTTTAAATTATGGCTTAAAGCTGGTTTAAATTTAAAGATATATGTGAGCAAGGGTTTTTCTATAATTTACTTGTGATTACTGTCATTTATTACAAATATTCATATTATTTTATAAAATGGAATCTGAATCTGAAGATATATTTGAGGACGATATTGACATATTGAAGGTTATCGATTTCGGGTTTCCAAGATAAATATACACTGGAATTCATTATGGGGATTGACATCTTCTTTATTAATCTTTTTACATAATTTATTTATGAAAAAATAAGGAAAAACAATTTTAGTTTAATTTTGGCAGGAACGTATCAAGTGTGATTTTTCCAGTATCCTCATAAATTTCTGTGCACTAGTGTATACCACTGCGGCTCACATCAGAACAAGAAATACAGTTGAACGTTTGCTTTGTACATAGATACCCGAAGAAATAAATATGCTATTTAATTATTTAATAAAGAGTGGCCATATAGAAGATATACAACACTTTGAGAGAAATATTCAGCCAAATAATATTATAAATAATTTAATAGTGAACTATTTTCGTCACTTATAAACAATTATTTTAAAATTTTCTGTATATTAATAAAAAAATTGATACGGTATTTCTAAGATCTTGATCATTTACACCCTCTTTGCCAGTTCCATTATATTTTTATAGAAAACTGTCTGTATTTAGAAAAGTATCCCAAATTAACAGTGTCTATATGAAAATCACTATTTAACAACCTTGTAAAGAATTAATAACAAATTATGTCTAATTCCTAGATAGTAAATAAACCAAGTATTGCCTAGTTAAAATTATCATTTTACGATTTTTTTTAATAACTAAAAAAATATATAATATGAAGACCTCACTCTTTTCTATTTTATCATTTATTATGACTTTTATTTTGTTGACAATGATAAGGAACGCAATGAAGTTGCCAACAGGTACAAATGAACTAAAAATAGTTATTTTACAACTAAAATCTATACTTATTAGATGAGATTGAAATATTCAGAGGTGCAATGCAAACAAAGTTAAACCACATTTATATATTTAAGTAGCCTTAACTAAGTGTTCTTTAAGAAGTAGTCGGCGAGAATAGCCATTAAGCTTGGAAAGTAAGGACCTAACCGCAAATGTGTTGTTGGTGTTCCATTGACTACATTTTCCAAAGGAGAATGGCAAGGCGCATTATCGGCAACAATCACCAAGTGGATCAAGTTGTTTAGCCATATCTTTCCACCGTTGTAGCTATGGCACAACCCATGCGTTTTCTAATTGCGCAATAAAAAAACCTCTCCGGCGCTCCATATCCAAAATTTTTGCTGCAGAAATTACACCAATAAGGTAATCATTGTGGTCCTTTGCTGTAGGGAGATGTAATGCACCAGTTCTGGCCGTCCGTCAAAAAAAAAACAAATTAAAATTTATTTGGTCCATCAACACAATTTGTTTTCCTTGCTATATGAAGTGCTTCAGAGTCTGGATATATTGGGCTCGTGTGTTTTTATTTTCAATAGAATTCATAGTAATGTGTTCATTGTGAACCTACTCCACCTTAAAAAAGCTCACCTCTAGGTAGTTTGAATATCCAATTATCATCTCCCGATCCCGACCCGTGTATTTTTATATAGATACCTTGCTTTCGATCATCTTTCAATTAATTAATAATCACTCCTTTGCAAATGGGACACTTTTTAACAGAACTTTAAGTTTATCTTCAGCAACGAATTCCGATAAAGATTCTATACACCTTTCATGCAAAATGGATAGATGGCATATGTCACAGTTATAATCTTGCCTCATTGCAACTAATACCATGAAGATCAGCTTTGTAAATTCAGCATTATGACCAATGTTCACATAAATAAATGAATAATTTTATTGCTGTGGCAAAAAAATTAAGCACATTTCATTACGCTACATAGAGGTGCGAAAAAAATTGAAAGACGAAACCATGTTTTTTTTTCAATTTTTTTTACCAGTATGTATAAATTATGCATTCTGAAATACATTTGACAACTTCTCAAATATAATTAAATAATATGAATACAATTAACGATTTCTCAAATACAACTGACTAATTTTAAATACAATTGACGCTTTCACAAATACAATTGACATCTCAAATACAATTAATGATTCTGAAATGAATTGACTAATCTGAAATAAAAGTGATGATTTTTGAAATGCAATTGAAGAAAGTGCAGGAAATGCTAGCATTTACGAGTAAATGTTTAAAAATATCACACTTACTATTACAACTAGTAATTATCAGTTTTCATTAGTAACATTCATTGAATGTCCTGCTTTAAATTTTTAACATACGAACTATGTTCTTCCTATCCTAATTGGAACATCCTGCAAGTTTAAATATAATTTCAAAATACTGATCCTTTTAAATTGAACAAAATTTGTACTCAGAGAACTAAACAAAATATTAAAATCTACATTGCATATTCTATGTGTTACTTGTAGCATGTATGAGTAGCGATTTCTTGTGCATTTAGCGTGAGCCATTCTATAAAAGTAAAATTATGTTTACTAACCTCTAACCGGAGGCAGTAACCTCTTGTCATAACGTGTGGCCCGCAAAAGATTATCCAGTATTTCCTTGTCGGATTTCCCCTCTTCAAAGCTGCAACGAACACATGTCACTGTTAGAACAAACAAAAGTGTGTACGTGGTACGGGTAAAAAGCACATAAATGTCAAGCTGGTATTGTAAAGTTAAAAGATTAACAATGAAACAATGTCGAATACTTTGCCATAACTAATGGTAATTAATTAATTATACTTTTTCTGCCAGATGTGACCAGTTAAACTTGTTGGATTATGGAATTCAATCGTATGAAATCGGTCACGATGTTCGATTTAATTAAATCACATACTTACAGATATGACCTATACGGTGATATTAATCATATGATTTAACAAGTTGTAAACATACTATTGGTATTTAATTTGTTTCTTTAAAGCTTAAGATATATCAGATATTTTGAACTGTATCGAAAGAGAAAATATATGAAAGATCGAACAAAATATCCGAAATAATTATATTGTTTTTGATTAATTTAATTATTCCATAAAAATTATATGTATACCCACCAATTGTAGTAAAGTTTTGTTACTAAATTCAGATAAATTTAATGTTTCAAGCAGTCTGTCTGTTATCTCTGCTTTCCGTGTCCAATGAATTCTTAGCCATATTTTTAATTTGTGTTTTTGTGACTTTGATAAAAATTGTGTTTTTAAAACGTTTCAACTTTTTTTACTAAAAAAATAGAGAAAAAATGTGTTCCACAAAATTTTGACCATAAAAATAAAAAAAATTGGGCGCGGTTTGATGCCCCTCATCATTATATTCAATTTGACATGAAAGAAATGGGAAATATATTACTTTAATTGAAAATATCATTTCCATTTATTTTATATATTTATATAGAATAATAAAAATGAACAAAATAAACAAAATAAATAAGGTAAATAAGTTTAATGTGATAAATAAGGTAAATGAGATAAGGGAGATAAATGAGACTAATGAGGCAAATGAGGCAAACGAGGCAAACAAGACAAACGAAATAAAATAAATTGTTTTTCATCAATTTAAATTGGATATGATGAGGATGTACTGCTGGGACCGACTTTATTTTTCTAGTTGATTGAAATTAATTATAAACCTTTTTTCTCTATAATGGTTAATCTCATGAGAAATTTTTAAGAATATCTTTCGGCACATTTTCTCATTATGAACAATTTTCATTTGAAACGTTTTTTTGATTTCACGCAAAAAAATGTTTGCCCCCTTGTGACGTGCCCCCACTGGTGCACCAATTTCACTGATATTCAATAGAGTTCGTCCTTGGATGTCATTTATCTTATACGTAAAATTTCAGATGTCCACATTGAGATGTGTTAGAGAAAATGCGGCCACAACAAATGATCAGCGACACACAGACACACACACGGTATGCCATTTCGGATAAATTTTCTGTTTTGTGATCTCAAAACGTTCGTTTTCATCATAATCTGGAATTTGGTTTCTCTCACGGCGCCAATACTTTATGAGTGTAGATAGACGAGAAAGTAATAGTTGCAAAATATTTACAAAATCAAGTGGGTGCTTTGTTTTTGAAAATGAAAAATTTTTAAGTTAATTCTAGATACTGTTATTCATTTCACATTACTATGGCATTTGCTTCCATATTATTTTTATTTTGTTCATATTTCATTTAATTTGATGGTGTGTTGGAGAAGCCGCGAATTATTTTATATCTTATTTTAAACTTGAAATAGCAATGATGGTCGTGAAACTGATCGCCTAGAATATAATCCTGTCATTTCTAAATATCATTCACCTCCTAATGGTACAACAGTATTACCTATTACTGAACGATTTATTCACAATAGTCAATCCAGGTTGGAAAATTGGATTCAAATGGTATAAAAAAATCCGATCCCCAAAAATGGAATACGAACTTGACACCAGTAAAGTTAAAATAACAAATCACTCCAGTAGAGGAACGGCAGCAAGCACTACGACATTAAGTAAATCTGGCGTACAGTGGGCCAGATTTAGAGAAAAGGCGATCAAAATTCATACCTTCTTAGTTAATAATTTCTTATTAGTGGTTGTGTTGTTACATGTTTTTTAGGCCGCTGAATCCAATTTTAAGGTAATTTTAGTGACACAAATTAAAAGTATCTACCCTTAGAAATAGGGTGATATTAAAAAGAATTAAAGAAAAGATATTAACTCTTAATTTTTAAAATAAGCAAGGAATGTTAAAAAATATAATTGTCACAATTAAAATTAAAACTGCCCTATCTTAGGGGGTAATATATGTATAAAAACAGAAACATTAAAATGCAACATAGCATTTGTTTGTTATATTTTTGGGATTTCTGAATTATATTTTAAGGTTGTTTCTATTGTAAATATCGAATACTACCGTATGCATAGTAATAAATTGAAGTAAGGTGTTGCCAAATCAAGCGCACCGCGCATTCGCAAACGTTGCAGCAACACCCAGTTTAGTCGAACAGCTGCGCAGTTCTCCATCCAAACTACATATTGCTGCAACGTTTGTATATGCGCAATACGGCGCAGGGAGGAAGTGCCTTTAAAGTAATTTTCTAAATAATCCAAAACATGATTTTTTTTCATTTCTTTGTATCTCCCCTGTGCTCAATAATTTTTTTGTGTAACATTAGTCAAGTTATTTTTTATTAGACATTTTATGACAGTAAAAACAACAAACATAAACCGTTTCGAATTTTGAAATTTGGCCCACTGTGCGGCGTATGGTTAACCTACTGGACACTCTAGCGCTGCTTCCAAAAGCCATACTGACACTTAGATGAAAGCCATCATTTAAGTGTAGTGAATCAGTTAAGAAAAGACGACGGCGACTTTTAGAATTTATCAAATTCAGCAGACTTGAAAGATTTGTAAACCAAAAAGATTATAGTGAGGGGTGAATAGATAAAAGTGTTAACTGAGAATTTTTCAAAACCTGAAGTATCCTATTCGATAAAGGTGTTGTGATGTTACAACTTATCAGGATCACCAATTTTATTACGTTTCTATGACTAGATGCTTAGATACCGAGCGAAGCTAAGAAACAACATAACCGTGAGTCTCTGGTAAATAAAGGTTGGTAAAAAAAGTTTTTTTGACAAATTAACAATTTGCTAATTAAAACCTATATCCATCCATCACTTTAATTGTGTTTTTAATCATTATCATTAATATAATTGAGTACATTATCCGTTTTCATTTTCTTGCAATGATATCTAAATATATCATTTATATTTGCAAATTTAAAGTAATTACATTAAAATTAATTGAGTTAATATTTTACATTATTTCGGTATATAATCTGGTATAGTAGAATCGAATATTTAGAATGTACATTTGGCATTTCCGTAAAGTTTTTGTAAAAATAGTTCTGAACCAAAAATACATTAAATATTCGCCGCATGCAATATAAATACTAAATATGGTATATGGTATAAAAAAATGATAATGAAAAGAATATTTTTTCAATATTCTCGTTTCTAATTTAATCAGGATTTTCCCACCCTGTAAATGGTTTCTGGCTGAAATATTTTGAAATGTACAAATGCCAATAATTAACTCATTTTTTGCAAAATTTAACACTAATCTTAAATATATATTTTTTCAATATGCAAGATTTAGGATTTATTTAACTGGAAAATGATGAAATAAATAATTTAATGTAGGTAAATAAAAACATCTATTAAGTGTTGCAGACATTACGTCAGTTGATGTACGCTATAAAATCAGAGCAGAATGGATCGTAGTGATTACTTGTGGAAAAACGGATTATATAGGGTTGTTTTTGGATAGGTTAACATCCAATCTACTCAAAACATTTAAAATGTATCAGCTCATCTAAAGCCCATGAAATATTTATCCACAATCGGCACTTCAATTCTGTAAAACAGAATTTGTGATAAAAAAATCTACAATAACGACAGATTTAAATTCAACGGATTTTTCAGAAACTAAAAAATCTTTGTATTGTTGTACATGATTGATAAGAATGGGAGAAATATCTCATACAAGTCAGAATAAGATTAGGGAAGAAAACTGTAAGTGGTAGTTATAAATTATTGCTACCTAGGTATAAAGTATTATATTTATTACCTATCTATCTAATTTCTAGCAATTTTCACAATTTTGATTCAATCTTTGCAGATTCAGCGACGATATAATATATATAACTAATATGGTATGAAAACGGTTTATTATTTTTTTCTAAACATTTACTTTTCGTACAAGGTGTTTAAAAAATGCACTCTGTATTACAGCAACTTTAAATTGATATCACGAAAATGCTTTTATTTATCTCATTTATTTCAGAAAAATTTTCCTTTATATATACTATTTGGCATAAAAAATTCAACACCAAGTAATTGTTAAAATGTTTTATTTTCGTTTGCTACACAGTTGGGCTTAAAAAGAGTTAAAAAAAATATTAAAATTTAATTATTATTAGACACCGCTATCTATATCAAAATTAATTAACAGTAAATTTCAAAGTCGATAAAAAATATTAACATGGAAATGAAGCTTTAAGTTTCATTTTCAGGTTAACATTTTTTAGGTTTGAGACATTTCTTGGATAGACAAACACATTTGTTCAAAAACACAACCTCTGATTAATCCTTCTGGCGCGCAGTGCTTTAATACCCAAAGAAGGTGTAAGAAAACGAATTGTTTATTTTGCAGCCCTAAAACTACTGTGTTCTTTGTGGGTTTATTTTAGTTTATTTAGTATGTAAAAATTAATTATAAATCAACATAACACATAATTCCTTTTTCATCTGGATTTTCAACACAAAAAATCTTACAGTCAAGCCATATTTGCTTTTTACTATGGAAATTTATAGTAAATAATTTCAACAAACGTATATCTATTATATCTTCCACTCGTTTACGTAGGGTATAAATTTCAAATTTAAAGTTACGGTTAGGTTATTTGAAATAACAAAAAGGGTGTTTTGTTGTGTCTCTCAATCTGCAATAAATCGATTTACCAACAGTCACCGCGCAAATCAATTTATTTTGACTCCCTTATTATTTTGTAACAGCTCTCTGTAAATTTTGCTGCACCTTGTGTGTAGAGTATACAATGAATTCGAAAATGGATTTTGGACTGCAAAAACAAATTATCCAAACTTATTATGACTAACTCAAATTTTAAAAGAAACAAAAATGTGACAAGTGATGTATCTTTTTGACAGAAAAAAAATCATATTGTATTCAAAATTAGGAGCAAATTTGTCGGGGGTGGGATTTTTCTCTTCCGGCATTCTAATAAAGTTGATAAGACCAAGAAAAATTATGTAGGTAAGTATTTGATTATTTAATGACACTGTTTTTGGAAATGCCCTATAAATGAGTGTATTATATATATATATATATATATATATATATATATATATATATATATATATATATATATATATATATATATATATATATATATATATATATATATAGTAAAAAATAAATGAAATTAACGGGTAACGCCCGCAAAAAAAAAAAATTGCACGGTGGATAATGCAAAAATTGTAAATGGCAGAAAGATGCAAACCGTGGACACGTGTTTCTGACTGATTGGTCTTCATCAGCACGGTGTAGCTGAGTTAAAATGATGGATAAAACTCAGAAAAGACACAAAAGGAAAACCACTGACAGAGAGCCAGTCGCACCTTTGTGGCTTCCACTTGGATGACTCCGGTATGGGAGCATCGTCCAAACATAGCACACGCGGGCAACTATAGCAACCTGCGTGGGATTCCGGACCCAGGAAAATGAATAGGAACAAGCAAGAGTTGGCAACTATAGCAACCCACGCAGGTTGCTATAGTTGCCCGCGTGTGCGATGCTTGGACGATGCTCCCATACCGGAGTCATCCAAGTGGAAGCCACAAGGTGCGACTGGCTCCCTGTCAGTGGTTTTCCTTTTGTGTCTTTTCTGAGTTTTATCCATCATTTTAACTCAGCTACACCGTGCTGATGAAGACCAATCAGTCAGAAACACGTGTCCACGGTTTGATTTTCGCATTTGCAATTTTTGCATTATCCACCGTGCAATTTTTTTTTTTTGCGGGCGTTACCCGTTAATTTCATTTATTTTTTACTGTAATGTAAATAAACCCGCGTTTAAACTCTTGCTCTGTTATATATATATATATATATATATATATATATATATATATATATATATATATATATATATATATATATATATATATATATATATATATATATATATATATATATATATTATATATATATGTATATATATGTCACGGTTTTTTTTTATAGATTTCTTTCATGTTATATAGAAGTGTATCAAAGAAAACTACAAAGAAAGTTGTTTTAGCCGGACAAAGGATAACATCTAAAAGCACATAAAAAAGCATAAAGAAAACAATAATACTTACATGTCGGACAGGGCCAAAGTTTGCCTCGTCACAAGTAGGATAGCAGCCGCGCGAACTAGCATCCAAGGCTGACCCATATTAGGACATCTGAAAAGAATATCAATCGTTATTCTTGGTCTGTGGAAAAACGTGTGATGAATTTAGATGAAGGCAACAAAAAACTTAAGTACATCCATTTTATGTGATTTTGGAGATGAGTTCAACTGAAATACACTTAAGCAAATGTTCGAAAAGTTTGTTTAAGCATATTCTGATAAATCGTTTACTGTAAATCGAGTTGATGCAACTAACTTGACTATAGAGAAATGTTTGCATAATACTTATTTTTCTTTTAAATCTCCCGACATACAGATAAGCAGACTTTAGTTGCTAAGGTATTGATATTTTTAATAAAAATCAAAACAAGTGAAATCTAAATGGCAGTGGCGGCTGGTGAAATTTAGGACAATTTTTACTTTCTTATACCTAATATAAGATACTGTAATCGTGATTTTTTTCACCTCGAGATTTTGATTGATATATACGTTTTGACCCCTTCTGAATCCATTCTGACTATTTTCCTAATGATCTCTGTCGGTGCGTGTATGTATGTATCTGCGATAACTCAAAAAATACTGATGGGAGACTTTCCAAATTTGGCAGTTAAGATTGTCAACAACATTCTAGGTGACACATTAAATTAGGTGAATATGGTACCACGAGAAGAGACATAATAAAAGAAAGAACAAAAAAGGTACAATTTCGGAAAAAAAGATATGAAAATTTTATTGCATTTCTGGACGAATCTCGACGAATTATAATGAAAAAAACAAAACTTTATGAAAAAAAAATCTTGTTCGCATGTCTGTAGTATCACGATGGCAGCTACAGTTTTTAAGATAAAGCTTTCAATTTTAGTACACTTGTTCTAAATGCCAAAGACAATGAAAAAATTCTATGATGAGCAAAATTGGCCAGCTGAAGTTGGGACCTAAACTTTTTTGTATTTGACTTTACAAAAAAATATATTCTTGATGAAAGATTATAAATCATATCTACTATATCAGGTGAATAAAATATATTTTCCAAATACTTAAATAAAGCTGATGTAAACTGAAATATTTTACACATTTGGCCTCATAAAATGGGGTTTGGATAAATTTAACAGTTTAACGTTTGAGAGGTCTAATTTAGTTACAAAAATGTCAATGTCAACAACAAGAAATTATTAAAATATAGGTATAACATGAATTATTATTGAAAGTATCGATTAACTCTGATAATTAATTATTTAAAAAATTTTACGAAACGTTTCAAGGTACGCTATTAAAATTTAATTGAGGTAAGTGAATAATTAAATAGAATGGTTTTTTTTAGATCAGGATGATATATACTGGTATAAGAAAGTTATGTGCTGGCCACATCAGATATTTTTAATCTCAATATTTCCTTTGCTTCTAATACTAAGAATACTGTTATTTAATCAAATGCAATCTTACTTCTAGATTGACTGGTCGTTTGAATAGTTTCTACGATAAAATGTATTTGAAGTGTGTTTAATTTATTTATTATCTACCTAAAACTTTTGTATTAGCGCATTCAGATAAGAATGACTTGATAAAATATAAAAAAAACTACAGGTATTTATTATTTTATTATGTTGGATTTGAAAAGATGATTATGTAATACACCCAATAACTAGTTTATTATTTTTTCTAGAAATGCATAAATATGAAGCAAATAAAATGTCATATATTTAATGTGGATTACATATATGGATTTTAATTTAAAACAATCATCTAGTGAAAATTTATTGTGAACATAATATGATTTATTATGATATTTACATATTACGACATGATCTAGATTCTAACACAAAAAATTTCCATATATAACCCTCGTTTTCTGGTACTATACTGATCCGCAGTTACTAAAGTAAATGGACACAACATTATATCGATCTGTTTTTAAACATAGACACCTCAAAAACTATTATACCACTATACATATTATTAATGGTGATAATCAACACCTTTATTGAACAAAATATACATAAAAGATATACAATAGAAAAAATATAATGTATTTTAATATTCTGCAAATACATAGATTGAAAAAAAAGTTTAATAACCAGCACTAATTTTTTCTTTCTAAACAGTCAGCAATATAATTTTGAACCACCGTTATGTGATTGCAGATGCTATTAGTTGAAAATCCAAAAACTATATTTTTGTAACTAAAATATGTTTGCAAATACAATAGTTTCTTAGCGGTGGTTTTTAATTTAACTACTATCTATGCAAAAAGATGTACTGATGGTAACTATCCAATTCTTCTATGTACGAAGCCAAATAACTTTCATTACTATGCCAAAAATCAGTATACTCCGAAGCAACTACTATTGCTTCAGGAAATGAACTGTAAACATTAACTTTACTTGGAACAAATCGCATAAAGCTGATTTTTTCAAGGCGTGTTTGCATGGTCTGTAGAAATGTATTAAAAATTCTCATAAATACAAATGTTGGAACAGCTTCAAATTGATGTCTTTATACAGGACACAGATGTTTGGTTTGTTTATTCACAGAAACCTTAAATTTTCTTAAAAAAATTGAACGCTGTTAGGAAAAAATTTAACACTGTCACGAAAGATGTATTTTTACACCATGGCCACTCTGCAATCCTGATTGCCATGGCCATATTTTATTCAAAGATGCATAACAATAGCCGAAATCAATTCAATAATATTGAGGAGTGACAAGGTTTAAAGGTTTAACTTAATATTCGGAAGAACTACCTAAAATTTCAATAGCGTAAGCCATACACAACTGTATGAGTAGAGAGAGCTACGGCAATGTGGCTGCACGAGGAGATTAAATTCAAGCAGTATGATGTGCCACTTTGACAATTTCAATTTAAACATGTTTGGTCTTTATAGCCAATTTAATCAGCTAACTAGTGACGCCAAGTTCATTAAAATCAGCTGAGAAATAAAAATTTGACAAGAAAAAACAAAGAGTCCGGTTTTTTCGGCCCACTCGTTATAAAAGATAAATCGTATTACTCTAAATTTAATAAAATTTTAAATTAAAATACATTTTTCACGTTGTAACAACGAAAGTTTAAGATGCTTACATATCAAGTTCCGTAATTTTTCCTGTTGTTATTAGTTTTAATGGCATTTGTGCATTAATGATTTTCACAACTATACAACTATAGGTTGAACAACGTGGGTGAAAATACCGCGTCCTGCGGTACGCCCGCCCGTATATCGTAGCTATACGGGTGAGCGTATATCTACGATATACATATATTATGTAATACCTGGGTAATTTGTGTAAATTTTGTAATTTGGTCAGGGGACCCCCATGCCAAATAGTGTCAAACGCTTTTTCTGTCCATCAAAAGCATTTTTGTGTTATGCTTTTTATTGAAGCCGCAGATGACGTCGTGCACCACTCTGTCATGCACTTATGTCCTCCTCTGAAGCCAAACTGGATGTTACGAATTCGTTCTTTTTTTATTTATGATTGAATTTAGATTTTTGAGAATAATTGTTTCGGCTATTTTGCTCAGGTTGTTTAATAGCGAAATTGGGTGGTAGCTGTTGACAAATACTGTAGCCCAATCGCCGAGTTTATGATATGCGTCATTTGTACGATTTGTTGGGGCCCTTCTAGGGCAAATCTTATAGTATAGCAAACTTGCTTGATTTTCTTTGCTACTATTTTGAATTATCCTTATTGACCCCAAAGGAGATGGCTCAAGGGGGTGGACTGTATGTGTTTAGCTGTGTAGAGTATAAAATATAACAACAATGACTGCTTGAAACGTATATATTACATAGAAGAGTTCGAACGGTCTTTCGATTCAAGGCTTGGTGCGTTGTACTTGCCTGTTCTCAGCTTAGATTGTTACTACTAACTTGTGGTCGCTGACAGCGTGCGGGGTGCAGGCAACAACGGCGCTGGTAATATGCGCATACTGAAACTGCATGACTTAAAACTAAACATGCCCCCAGCCTTGAAAGGGTCGACTTTCAACAAAGTAAAATAATGCAAAAACAAATTTAAATAGATAACAGATATCATGTAGGTAACATCAAACAAATGATTACTATTCTATAACTAGGTCGTGTCTATTAGGAGTGGACAAACTTTTCACTATTGAGCGTTTTATGATTCCACTCGCGGTTTTTATTGACACAACTCTCACGACCATATCACTACCGGGGTGGAGTTCAAGTATACGCCCGATATGCCACTTAGAAGGAGGAAGATTATCATCCTTAATCAAAACAATAGACCCGACTTGTAAACTGGCTTGATTGGATTTCCACTTGACGCGTTCTTGGAGTTGGGAGATGTATTCCCGGGACCATCTTGACCAAAAGTGCTGCTTCAGCTGTTGCAGATGCTGGAACTGCGAAAGTCGGCCAGTGGGAATGCCTCGAAGGTCAGGATGGGGTATTGAATTGAGGGATTGTCCGATAAGAAAATGAGCGGGAGTGAGTACTTCGAGATCATTGGGATCGGTTGTTAACGGAGTCAGCGGACGAGAATTGAGTATACCTTCTATCTGAGTTATTATTGTATAGAAATTTTCGAAAGTAAGAAGGGTATTGGACATTATACGTTTGATATGGTGCTTAGCAGATTTTACACCCGCTTCCCATATGCCACCCATGTGCGGCGAATAGGCAGGTACGAAGTGCCACTTTATATTCAGTTTATGTTCTAACAGCTCAGTCAAATTGTCTGTCGTGGTTAATAAGAAATTTCCGAGTTCCCTTAGTTGTGCATTGGCGCCAACAAAATTGCTTCCGTTATCGCTATATATGTGCGATGGTATGCCTCGACGCGAAACAAAACGCTGAAGTGTTTCTAAGAATGCTTGCGTACTTAACTCAGTGACTAACTCTAGGTGGACTGCCTTTGTGGCCAGGCAAACGAAAAGACAAAGATAGCACTTCAATGTTTTGCAGCCGCGACCCTTCCTGTCCTTGATTGTAAATGGCCCGGCGTAATCTATACCTGTGCTGTAGAATGGAGGTCTTGGAGTTACACGAGGCGCAGGCAAATCACCCATAATAGGCATTTTGATTTTAGGGCTATATCGGGAACAAACGACGCACTCTCGCACGATTCTTTTTAGCTAGGATTTTACCCGAAGTTGGCCAAAATGATTCTCTAACTGCAGCCAATAGTGATTGGGGACCTGAGTGTAAAAGTTTGAAGTGTTCATACCTAACTATAAGATAAGTTAAGCGATGTTTTGATGACAGAACTGCGGGATGTTTTTTATGAAACATGTAGGGAGAGTGCCTTAGTCTACCTCCTACTCTCATAATTTTATCTTCATCTAGAAATGGTGAAAGACTAAGGATTCTGCTTTTCTTGCTAACAGTATTGTTTTTAGAAAGATTGGAAAGTTCATCAGGAAATGTTTCTTGTTGAGATAATTTAATCAGCTTGCAAAAAGCTTCATTTATTTCGTTCAGAGATAGTATGCCCAATTGTCTTTGAGTTTTGGGTTTTCTGCAGTTATTTAGGAATCGAATAATATAGGCAGTTGTACGTTTAAGTCGAGTCAACGAAGAAAATCTGCTAAAGGGAAATAGCTCGGAGCTACTAGCTAGAACAAATGACTGCGTTTGTTTGCGCACTTCAGGGATTTCACAGAGTGAAATGGGCGTGGCCATGGATATGTCAATGGGCCAGTGTTCCGGACCCCCTTTTAGAAATTCAGGTCCAGAAAACCACATGTCAGAAACAATTAATCCCTTTGGGCTCAGACCACGTGATAAGTGATTCGCCGGATTATGCTCTGTTGGCACGTGTCTCCAGATTGTAATATCCGTGAGCCGCTGTATATCAGTTATTCGATTCGCGACAAAAGTTTGAAGCAAATGAGGGGAGGTACGAATCCAAGCTAATACTATCGTTGAATCGCTCCACAGATGATATTTGTCAAATTTAACGTTCATAGAAGCCTTTACACGTTCATATAGTTTCGCTAACATCTGTGCAGCGCACAATTCTAATCTGGGGATGCTGATGGACTTGAGCGGAGCTACCCGGGTTTTGGCGCATAACAAGCGCACATGGACTTGATTATCATGATTTATGCTGCGAACATATATACAACAACCATAAGCGCTTTGTGACGAGTCTGCGAAACCATGTAGCTCAACATATGCCTGATCTGCACATATGACATGCCTTGGGATTTTTAGAGAGCTTAATTCGACAAGTTCCGATCGAAACTGAAGCCACTTGGAAGAGAGGTTTTCGGGAACCTGATCGTCCCACGATAACTTTAAATTCCATAGATTCTGAAGCATGATCTTTGCAACGACTATACAGGGGCTTATTAAACCTAAGGGATCGAATATCTGAGCGGTTTCAGATAATATCATTCGCTTTGTGATCGGATTAAGCTCGGGAGAATTCGTGATATCAAATGAAAATGTGTCTTCTTTACAAGACCAAAATAGGCCGAGTGTCTTTGTGTTTTCGGAGGGACCGAACTGAAGAGTATCAGATGAAATAATAGAAGCCCGTATACCCTTTAAGACGTCCTGGCTGTTGGACTTCCATTTTCTTAAGTCGAAAGATCCAGATTGCAATATTGACGAAACCTGCCGACATAAATCAATAGTTTCCTGAATCGTGTTTGCACCGGTAAGCAAGTCATCCACGTAAAAGTCCCTACTTATTACACTTGCCGCCAAGGGATGGGATCGCTCATGTTCAATGGCTAATTGCCGAAGACAACGAATAGCCAGAAACGAGGCAGAAGCGGTTCCATAGGTGACTGTGTTAAGAGAATAGGTTAAAAAGTTGGGCGTCAGGCTAGCCCGCCAAAGAATTAATTGAAGAGGTTTAAACCTGTCATCAATTAATATTTGGCGGTACATCTTGGCTATGTCACCCGCTACCACGAATCTGTGTTGCCTGAAGCGCAGAAGAATCGATACGAGATCTTCTTGGATGGTCGGTCCAACCATCTGCAGATTATTGTAAGAAACTCCGGAAGTAGATTGGGCTGAGCTGTTGAATACAACTCTAAGTTTCGTAGTTGCCCTATCTTGTTTTAGAACACCATGATGGGGGGAATAAAAGGAAATTTGATCATTAAATATTTGAAATTCGGACATGTGAGAAAGCTCCTCATATTCACGCATGAAATCAACATACATACGCTTTAGTTTAGGGTTTAAGCTAAGTTTTCGCTCAAGATTGTAAAACTGCTTCAACGCTAATTGTTTAGAGTCACCCAATTTCGTGATAGGTTCCTTTAGAGGAATAGATACAACAAATCGCCCGTCTTGATTTCGTTTGAAAGTCTTCAGAAAATGCTCCTCGGCTTGCATTTCTTCTTTGGAGTACAAAGGTTTTGAAGGAATCTCCTCGATTTCCCAAAACTTTGCAATTTGATCTTGAATATCAGTGTTGGTTTTATTTAAGTTACACATAGTTCTGGAATTCTGATGCTCAGGAAGATTTAAAGGGCCTGATACTAGCCATCCTAACTTAGTACTTTGCATAACGGGTTTATTTATTCCCAAATGTATTGTGCTATTACATAAAATACCCCAAAAGGTACCCGCACCGATAAGTAGATCAACATCACCGGGTTCATTAAATTTAGGATCAGCTAACCTCAAATGACGAGGTATATTTAAGCATGAGGGGTCGAAATATAAATTGGGTAGACCTTCTGTGATTTTGGGAATTATTAAACAATGCAGTTTCGTATTAAAGGTATAGTGTCTTGAATTTATTTCAACGTCGCAAGAAGATTTTAGTTTAGACTCTATTTGCCCAATGCCGATGACCGCAAGATTAATATTGTCTTTAGGTAATTTCAGTTTAGTAAAAAAGATTTTCCGATATAAAATTGCTCATGGAACCACTGTCAAGCATTGCTCTACAAGTATGTTTATTTCCGCGTATATCAGCGATATCTACAAGAGCGGTAGATAATAAAACCTGACTATTGTATGCACAGGAATGGTATGAGTCCGTTTTCTCGCACTGTTCATTTTTTATTGCATTGCTTTGTGGCGCGTCAGAGGTAGTTTGTTCAGATTTGAATGTTTGTTGGTCTAAATGTAACAGGGTATGATGCTTACCTTTGCATTTTCGACAGTTACCTGCCCTGCAGTCCTTTGATTGATGATTATTTCTGAGACAGTTGGTACATAATTTTAGGTTACGAACCCTTTCCAATCTAACGTTAGGTGTCAGACCATTAAAATCAGGGCAATTGTAAATAGAGTGATTTTTTTTGCAAAAGAAGCATGAAAAGTTGCTAGAGTTAGGACTCGCAACAAACGATTTTTGCTGTTCACGGGTTTTACATTTTGTTTTGTGTAAATCGATTTTTTTCCAAAAAATCTGCTCTGTTTTTTAGAAAAGTTGTGAACTCGATCAAAGTTGGCAGATCAGTCTCTAATTTATATTCCTCCCATTCACGTATCGTCGCCGGGTCAAGCTTATTTACGATAATAAAAATTATTAAAACGTCCCACTGATCTGTAGGTAGCCCCAGCGTCTTTAACGATCGCAAGTTTTTCGATAAGGTGTCAATAAGATTGCGCAAATTAGCAGCTGATTCAATTTTTAGATCGTGAATATTAAAGATGGACTTGATGTGATTGTGGACCATTAACCGTTTGTTGTTAAATCGCTCGGTTAAGATGTCCCACGCAAGTTGGTAATTTTCGGCTGAGAATTCAATGGATTTTATGCACTGAGCCGCGCATCCCTCCAAAGACGCTCTTAAATAGTGAAATTTTGATATAGGTTTTATATATTCACACTCATGAATTAAAGATGTAAATAAATCGCGAAACTCTAACCATCGCTCATATACACCGTCAAACTTCGGCAATTCGATGGTCGGTAATTTAATTCCCGCATTGACGTAATTCTGCTCATGTGTGGCAATACTGGGAACTGGGTTAGAAATGCTGTCTTCAAAATTGTTTTGAATACGAGAAAAACTGGACAAGATATTTTTTTGCCTCTGACAAAACTGTAAAATATGTTTTCTCAAAATTTTCAGTTTCCGAATTATCAAAATTTGTCCCTTCAAGATTTTCAATGTCAAGTTGTATTTCCTCGAATTCTGCTAGTAAACTAGCCTCTAATTTAGAAATGCGTAGTTCTAATTCCGTTAATTTACCTTTGTCCGGTTCTGATGTTTTTAAATCATTTAAAAAGTTAGAAAATCTTGTTAAAGATGCCTTTTTGTTACCCCTTTTACGGTGCAAGGCAATTAATTTTTCTGAGTCAGACATTTCTTTTTTAAATTAAAATTGATAATTTAATAAATGAGATATTAAGACGTACAAATACTAAACTTGAAAGACTCAGATAGAACGTACACACAAGAGTTACAGGAATAAGTAATAGAGGTACCTGGTGGTGAGCGCAGTAGTACAGCACATCAAAACCGCTGACTGCAGCCAGTGAATGCTCCACTATGTCGTCTCTCCCACTCCTCGATCAGCGCTCTGCTTAGAATGGGCCGGGAAAGCCTCGATGTCGCCGTCCTGGTGTAGAAGTTCGCACTCTGGTTGCCGTCGACTCACTTCACACTGGGGCCACTGGGCCGAGAGATCTTGTTTACACTTTGTTTAATTATTATAAATAATAGTTCTATAGTTTTCATGAAATGCTTTTCAGAGCGAATATATTGATAATGATAAATTATAAAATGTTAATATGTTTTTACTCACACACGGATCACTTTTGTGTTGAGACAAAAACAATGTTCTGATTGTAAAATGTTCGTTTTTACACTAGTAATTTTGTTAGGCTTGTAGCCGTGTTGTTTCTTAAGTACGGTTGCACTTAAAGATGAGTATGTCGTACTGCTCCTGAATCCGGATCGTAGGCCAAATATGTTGGGGCCCTTCTAGGGCAAATCTTATAGTATAGCAAACTTGCTTGATTTTCTTTGCTACTATTTTGAATTATCCTTATTGACCCCAAAGGAGATGGCTCAAGGGGGTGGACTGTATGTGTTTAGCTGTGTAGAGTATAAAATATAACAACAATGACTGCTTGAAACGTATATATTACATAGAAGAGTTCGAACGGTCTTTCGATTCAAGGCTTGGTGCGTTGTACTTGCCTGTTCTCAGCTTAGATTGTTACTACTAACTTGTGGTCGCTGACAGCGTGCGGGGTGCAGGCAACAACGGCGCTGGTAATATGCGCATACTGAAACTGCATGACTTAAAACTAAACACGATTGTCTTTTAAGTAGGTTTTTGTACAGGATATTGGGAATGTTGTCTTGGCCGGGAACTTTAAGATTGGGGAGGTTTTTAAGACTTTTTAATCTCCATTTGGGGTGGGGGACGTGGATGGGGATATTTTGGGCTTATGCGTCGATGTCGATCTGTCCTTGTGTTGTATTGTACTTGGCGCTGTACGTCTGGTGCAAATGTTGTCCATAGCGAGTTATCTCTCATAGAGAGTTTCTGAATTTTATCGTTCCACTCTCTGTTACGAAAACTCGCTTTTCCTTAATATTGTTTTGTAAGTTAGTCATCGTTTGTTGATACGTCTTTTGTGACGTTGCCAGCTGCGCAGTATGTTATTTTTGAGTTTAATCAAACTAGCAAGTTCCGTTGGTAGGTCATCTTGTCTAGGTCCGAGTATTACTTGTTTTGTCTTTTTGTTTCAAGCGTTTTGTATTGTTTATGTTAGTAGTGTAATCTCGCCGTTGAGTTTTTGTCTTGTGATTATGATCTTGTTCATAATAGTATTGTTATTCATGATTTGTTTGTATTTAGTCCAATCGTCTTGTAATTGTAGGTTTTTCTCGATGTTTCATTCCTGGTGACGTCATGCAAGTTGAACGTCACTGGGTTATAGTCTGAAATTAGTTTCCTTCTTGAAATTGGGTCCACGTCATGTCCATAGTTTTCAATGAGTAATAAGTCAATGTAAGTTGGAGTCGTGTTATTGTCTGGGTAGTGTGTCTGTATACTCGTCGACACGATCGCAATACCCCCTGTAGTGCATAGTCATGCACGACGACATCGTTGGCATTATCACGATGGTTTTTCTACGTGACATGTCCGACATTGAGGTCCCCTGCCAAAATAACTTTTGTTACTTGTGAAAATCAAATCTAGTTTCGCTTCTCTAATTCGAATACCAATGCTACTTACGATATTCAGACATAAATCTTTTACCGAGAATTGAGCTAGTCAATTAAATACAGCAGGAGGGTTGTATATTAATATAAAGATGCAATAATAAATATTGAACAGATTGAATATAAATTGACACATACTCTTAAGCAAAATCAAGATGATGGCAAGAAATACCTACTTCAGAGGTAAGAAACGTGACTCAGAAATCTAGTTATTGTTTAGTGTATTATTGTTTTGTTTTGAGTATAAGCACTAAATATAGTTACTTACGTAACAAGTTCGTAAACAGTAATTTTTGATACTAGATTGTGAAATGCCATTTTTGCATTCAAGAATGAAAGTCGTTCGAGAATGCAAAAGAATTTCGCAATCGAGTATCAAACAAAATTTTTCGAAAACTGTATCCAACAGTTAAAAAATTACTAAAAATGCGAAGAGAAAATTTTGACATTTGCAATTACTTTATTTGACTTGTATGTCATCTACAATTTGCTGCACATATTCTAATATCAAATATTTTTTGGCGCATCAGTAACGATAGCAACGCAACAAACAAGCTTTAGGAAAAAATCAACAATTCTGTTAGAAAACACGCGTTTTTTTAAATCTTGAGGTGGTTATTCAATAATTTTATCATTGGAATTGAATAAAAACATAAAACAGAAAGTGATGAGGATTTGATTGTTAATTAATTTGATTATTAATGATTGATTGTTAAAATTTACATTTTTGTTGATAATAATAAATAAACTGATAAACTGATTCTATCATCTATGTATAATTGCATTGATTTTTGTAGGTGAATGTAAAAGTCTTTTACATCCTGGATGTAAAAGACTTTTTTTCATTTATTCTAAACACATCATCACAAAATATTAAACAAAAATGCGGAACCAACCAATGTCAAGTTCTTATTAAACTCCAGGTATGTATACAATGTTATGTGTGTACATATATAGTTAGATTAACAAAAGGACTACAGATTTAATTGCCAATAATGAAAATTGTTAATTTCGAAAAGTGGATGGTATAAATCAATTTGGAAAACAGTTAGTTTCTCTAAATTTGAAATTTTTCAGATACGACCTTCTGTCATAGCAGGGCAGTATGGAAATGACAAATATCACATTTAAATTTCTGTGGAAAAATGCACCCACATTGAATTTTAAACGGCAATATTTCATATTGTGAAACTCTGAACGTTGACATGTCACATGGTTCTGTAATTGGCATCACAGTAAAAGGGTTAGACATGCAGCAATGTAAATTTTACTTGATTTTTTGCATCAAAGCAATAATCAAATGAAAACTTTTGATATAAATGAATACGATAATTAAGAATTACAATACTAAATACAATACGTTTACATTATACCTACTATGGAAAAAAATCAAGAGCAATTTAAAAAAATATATTTAAGAGTAAATTTCAATTATTGGTCAACGTTTCGATGGTTATTTCCCATCATCTTCAGAGCTAGAAGAGCCAGTATGTTTAACTTTTACCTTTATGGAATAATTATTAATATAAGTAGGTTAGTATAACTAATTCACAATTATTTAGAATAACACAAAAAAAATCATTATAAATTAGTCAAAACGTAAAATATTAATAAAAAGCAAAAAATGTTGCTCACAATGTTAAACCGATATAGTGGCTTTTGTGATGATCAAAATATATTTTATGTTTTCTTAAACTGTAAATATTATAACAATAAATCAGCTTTTATTGTTTTACGTTTTAAAAGTGGTTTAAGTCGTAAAATGGGTCACATACCGTTCAGGCCTACTAAATACGATACAGATAGGTGATCACAGATAAGTGTCGCGCGCATTCCTATAGATAGATAGAGATGTTTTTAAGAAAATGGCGATTGCTTAACGATCAACTGCGTCTTTATTATTATTAGTGCTCGTTGTGGATTGGCGTACCGTTTTTGGGTTTGTGGAGCATTAATATATCTTCGTTTTGGAAGGATTCTAAGTAGATTAGTGCGTTAGCGTCTCCTTGATTGAAAATGGAAATAATTTCACACTAGTTTGTGAAACCATGCATAGTAGCAACTTTCTATAACTTGCAGTTGCCGTCAATCTAAAATACCTACTATTCTAACGATTGGACGACAGTGCCGTTTTCGACGAGTCATCATAGTCGACACAGGGCCCTCTCTTGGAGGTAAATACCCTTATATAATTAAATCATTTCATCAGGTTAGTAATGTTTCATATTTTTAAAGCACTAAATAGTATTTCAGGGTTTTACCGGATTCTACTAGATTCCACCGGATTCTATCAAATTCTACCAGATTTTAGTTGGAATCTACCTGGATACAGGCTTTTTTTTGGGTACATGGATTCTTCAACAATACCTAGTCTTCCCTTGGTTCAAGCTTTACCAATTAGCCCTTGCAAAGCTTGTACGAATATAATGTTCTCACGTACAGGGTGTATATTGTACAAAACGGTGTGATTACTGGACTCTTGACGAGCCGTGGATAACAGATAAGCCACTTTTTAATATACAGGGTTACTTTACTTAATATTAACATTTGCCAATATTACATGTTCATATTTATAAGTGTTATACTTTCACATACAATTTATGGTGTAACTCGCTTAGTTGAAGCTGCCATTCATCGTTTTTGCTGATAATATTTTGATACCTGGTGTGTTTACCATACCCCCCATTTGTGCACAAACAGCGGCCCTGTCGGTTGCCACATACGAAGCGGAGAAGTAGGAATGCATCTTATCATATTAGCAATTATTATTAAATGTTAAATATATTTTATACACATGTACACAATATATAGATCTGCCATTAAATATTACTGCTTAATAATCTCAAACTGCGAGGCTTTCTATATCATAAACCACCCGAACTCACACCCAATTTTCCCCACTATAATATAGAGAGCTAGCTGAGTGTGTCATTTGCTACCCACTGACTACGAGTGGTACACTATAATAAATCTTTTTGTTACTACGCTTTTAGAGGTGAACAGCCCAGACACCTATACTAAATACGCTTAGGAAGCGAAGTGTAAAAACATCCAAATCATAAACGTAACAA